>JASUUL010000026.1:0-603425 GCA_030449875.1 Aegle marmelos | reverse complement strand
TGTCTATACTAGTGAGTTGTAGTATTGCTTATGATTCATTCAAGCTAAAAGTGACATTAATGAAGATGTCTTTTATGTATGAATTGGCGACCTCATTGATGATCAAACTCAAATTCTTCCTCACTTTTACTTAATAGTTCTTGAAATGAAGGTTGATTCAAGAAAGACGAATAACAAATTTTTTCTTTTGTTCTTCCTACATAAATCTGTGAAATGCCCTTTGGCACATCTATGGATTTTAAAATTCCTTGACTTGCAATAAATTTACCCCCGATAGAGAATCACTTACGGTGCATGATGCCAAGTACTGAATAACTATAGCTATTTATCAATTTTTACCTCTAAATTAAGATGATGAATAAAGTGAATAGAACAAATGACTTGTGAGATGAACAGAGAGTGTTGCTATTTGGTTTTGCAATTTTGGGTATAATATCTTTTATTTATCGAATATATAGAATTTAAAAGTAAAGTCAGCACAAAGGTATTTGATGGAGACACCAACAAACTTTCACATGGCTTGTCTTGTAAGTCATCACTAACAATTTAGAGCTAACATAGATTGTATAACATCTTAGGCCCAACCATTTCTTGGATAACAATCTACAAGGGCCTCGATTCTAAATTGCTAACTTCACAGGATAAAGGGTATGCTTGAAAGTTAATGATTTATAAATTTTGATGATAATGTGTAACCTATTCTTTTGAAAAGAATATTATGTATTTAAAATCCATTAAGATAAGTATATGCCTTATTGTTAGGTTTTGAATACTACTTGATTGCTATTATAATCATTGGACGAAGGGCTTTTTACGTAATGTCACTAGAATCCTCTTTACAATATTAATAATCATTAAGTTGACCGGAAATATTGACTTAGGTATATTTCATTTTTTCAAAGTATGATTAAAAGATATCAAAGAGCATGAAATAACTAGCAACTAATATTGTGGAAGTATGGGTTGAGTAATCATCAATATTATAGTGATTGTGATTTCTCAAGAAATATAAATGGTAATAAATAAATGCAAAAAAAGGATAATAATTTACGTGTTTCACGTAAAATTTACGTTCACGGTAAAGATTAAAGATAATTGTCATAATCTAACTTAAATTTGGTAAGATATTGTCCATTTCTGACCTTAACAAGGCCTATACGATTTTTTTTTCTGGGCACATATACCTCACCTAATTACTACAGGATCATCCTTTATAAATCCAAAAGATTTCTCCCATACTTTGCTAATGTAACCCCTTGTGGACTCGGGTTCTCGCTAAGGTTTGCTCTACCATCGCTCAAGATAACACGCAGAGCTACTCTAATACCATTTGTCATGACCCAACCTAGAATTGACTAGATATTGTCTGCTTATGGCCTTAACAAGGCCCACACGGTTTTGTTTCGAGGCATCTATATACCCTAAAACACATCTTGTCAATTATAGTATGGATCATCTTTTATAAACCCAACATATTTCCTCGTGTTTTGATAACGCGAATTTACTAAATATAGTTACATGATCAAGCATGAATAAACCTAGACGGATGATATTGTCCGCTTAGGTCATAAATAAGGTCTATACTAGTACTAAGGGCTACCGGAAATGTATTTTACTAATATAAGCCGCAGATCGCCTTTATAAATTTAATATCTCTACTATGTTTTGCCGATGCCGTGATTTGGTATAGGGTGTTATATACATCCCTTCGGGGGACTCAACATCTTCACTAGGTTTGCCCCCACTAGTACTTAAGAGGACATGATCAAGCTTTGATACCATTTGTCATGAATCAACATAGACCTAACAAAGATATTGTTCGCTTTAGGCCTTAATAAGGCCCCGCATGACTTTATTTCAGAAGTGTTTATAAAACCTTAAAATGCGTCTTACTAATTAATGTGTGGATTACTTTATAAACCCAATATCTCTCCTGTCTACTAACGTAACGATTTGTGTAACACTTTAGGGTGAATTCCATTTTGGCAAGTGCAGCATAAGAGAGATACGGGTATATAAGGGTCATCCACATTTTTAATTGGTAACACACATTTTAATACGTATGATACCTAAGAAATGAAATTGTATGTCTTGTTAAGGCTAAACCGATAATATCTTATCGCATCCGAGTTAAGTCAACAAATATTATTAGCAGTAGTTCCATATATTCGGTAATGGTAGGATAAACCTTTAAAGAGGATTTTAAGTCCCTAAAGACTTGTATGTAACACCTAGGGCGACCTACATTAATGAAAACAAGTAAAATATGCTGATTTATAAGGAGGATCCACAACTTAATTGAGAAGATTTGTTTTGTGGTTCATGAGTGCTCCTAAAATAAAGTTGCGAGACTTGTTAAAACCTAAGCTATGGATAACATCTTGCTAGAATCGGGTTAAGTCATAATAGATGGTATTAAAGTGGCTTTGCATATCCTCTTATGATGGTGGAAACCTCAACGAAGATCCCGAGTCCCTAATGTATTGTATGTAACACTCTGTGCGACCTCACATCTTAAAACCAAGAGATACTGATTTTTTAAAGTGCGATTGTAACACCCTAAAACTAACACGTGCAGAGCATATGATAAAAGTTTACTTTACAAATTAAAATCCTTAAATATAAAATTTCAAACTGAAATACTTTAAATATTTATTCAATTAAAACTATAAATTCATATCTAATAATCAATAATAATATTTCCTAAAGATATAAATGTATCAAAGTCTCAAATCTCTCAAACTACAAATCCATAACAAAAACAAATTTAAAGGGAATTACAGTCTATTCCTCCTCTCTTATTCAACTAACAAAATGAAATAGATCTCTAATCACATAAGCATACCTCTTAAATAAGAAACTTAATCGAAAAAGTAATGATGATGTAAGAGCTATCAAGCTGATGAAGAAAAATCATTCTTAACAGATTAGGCTTTTCTTTACCAAAAATATTACAAGCCTTCCTTTTAAGTAAATATATATTATAATTCGTAATCCTTTTCTTAAAACAAAATATTACGATAATAAATTCAAAATAACTTTAAAATATCAAAAGCACATAAATCATAAAAACAAATCATATAACTTATATATAAATAAGAAAAAGTTAACTCATGTCACATAGTGTTACCTATAGTTCATGGGCCAGTAGGAACATAATCATAATAGGATATCGTGTGCACACCGAGAACATAAACCTAGTACTAGTTGTAACTTATATGTATCGTATGATACAATGAAGAAAATAAAAAATTACGGATAATGAGCCAAAACATTTAAATCAAATTTTCATATATAATGACTTATACGTGGTACTTTGCACTATATGTGATATTTCGCGACACATCTGCCCTCAAGAGGTGGCCCCTATACAGTCTCAAGAGGTAGCTTCTGTACAATCATAAATAGTTCAAATCATATATAAATAGAAAACATTTGTATCAAATTGATTTAAGCTTGTAAATAAATTCCACTGTAATTTTATAAATAAATTCATAAAGATAATCTTGTAACAAAATAATTTATAGTTTTAAAGGCATTGATAATATTCTATTAAAATCATAAGAATAAAATAATTTTGATTTTAAAACATTTGCGAAACAAATTTTGTTATGAAAAGCAATTGATTTTGAAAACATATGAAAACACTTGTAATTATAGTTGTATCAAAATAATCATAATCATACTTATCCAAGATATTAAGGATGAAGTTATTTATCTTGATTCTTTGAATTAATCTAACACACTTAAAAGTCTTTAGAGTCTCAAATACCTCCAACACTTTAAATAAATACAACATACAACTATTAATAACTTATTTTAAAATATGATTTTCTATTCATAATTGCATTTAGGATTCTCGTATCGTTAACTCTTAATCTAAAACTCCCGAATGACATAATATTTTACAAAATTATAGACATCCATGTGTATCTCTTGGTAATTTTTAAGATTTAAAACCAAAAATATTTTTAAAACTATTTATTTTTTGACAAATCCGAAACTATTTTATAGTATCTTAACTTGATAGAACGGGTTCCAATAATTGTATAAAATTAGAAATAAATAACAAAATTATGAAATTAAAACTGTGAATACTAGATATATATATTAGTCTCCATGTAAAATTTCAGAATTTGTAGACTTGATTGTGTGTCAAATAATTTCAATCCTAGTTGTTCTACCTGAATTGCAACTTTTCAAAGGTGTAGTAGTTGTCTACTTAAAATTACATATAAAATTGAAAAACAAAATCAAATTTGATGAAACAAATATAATCAATAAGTACTATGTGTCTAGTTTTTAAATATAAATTTTTAGAAAATATTGAGAAATAGATGTTTAAAATTCAAGATATACATATTATTCAGAATTATCCAGTATGCCTAATGCAATAGAGATTTATTAATAAGACTCAATTATAAATTAGAACACTAAACAAAATCTAATAACACTCTAAATCATGCTTTATCATCTGCAACAATCTATAATTATGCTAATTTAAAACCTTAATTAGAGTGATAATAAAAATTATAGAGAATAGAGAGAGTAAACTTACAAAATTGTCATGGATTCTCTTCTAAACAAGGGTTTGAATGCTAGGTTTTAGGGTTATAAAGATGAAAAAAGTATGTATTTATAGGAATCGAGAAACCCTATTTATAACTCTAGTTATAATTTCAATATCTTTATTAATAAAGACTATGGAACCTTATGTGTATCCTAATTAGAGTTTAATTTCCATAATTTAAAAAAATAGAACGTGGCATTACAATTCTCCTCTCTTTAAGAAAATTTCATCTTTCAAAATTTAAAAATTATCTGATGCATGGAAGAGTTAAGGATATTTCTCTAATATTTCTGACTCTCATCCCTTATGGCTTCCTCAATAGAATGATTCATCTAATATACCTTAAGTAAAAGGATAACTTTAGTCCTCATTACTTGTTCTTTCGATCAACAATCTCAATATGCCATACTTTGTATGTCATGTCTTTTGATATCTGAATTGGTGATAGTCCAACACATAGGAAGAATTTGAAATATACTTCTCAACGTTGACACATGGGATACACGTGAAGGCTAGAAAAGTCCAAATAGAATACTATGTGATATGCCACAGACCAATTCTTAAAATCTCAAATGGTCGAATGAACCTAGGGCTTAACTTCCCTTTTTTCCAAAAACCAAAACACTCATTTCCATGGTTATACTTTCAAGAAGATGAAGTCTTCTTCTTTAAATTCCAACTCACATCTCAAGCGATGGTCTACATAATTCTTCCGTCTACCTCGGGCTACTTAAAGGTGTTCTTTAATCTATTTGATCTTATCAATGGTAATTTGTAGCAATTCTAGACCCAAAAATTTTCTCTTACCAACTTTATCTCGACAAATGAGGGATCTGTACTTTCTCTCATATAATGTCTTAAATAGTGTCATGCTGATACTTGGGTGGAAGCTATTATTTCAAGAAAACTCAATCAATATTAAGTGTTCCTCCTGACTACCACTGAAGTCTAGTACACAAGTTCGAAGCATATCCTCAGGGGTTTGGATAGTCCTTTTAAATTGCCCATCTGTTTACAGATGAATAGCAGTGCTAAATCTCAATTTTATCCCTAAGCCTTTATGTAAGCTAGCTAAAATTTTGATATGAAATGTAGATATCTATCAGATACTATTGACACTAGGACTCCATTAAGCCTTACTGTCTCTCTTATGAATAACCAAACCGGTTGTCCTATATTTCTGTGCTTTTTCTTACAAAGAAATAAGCCAACTTTGTCAATCAATCAATAATTACACAAATACAATCACATGCTCTCTTAGAATGAGGTAATCCGAGACAAAATCCATTATTAAGTGTTCCCACTTTATCAGGAATACGAAGCATTTGTAAAGCTCCTCGTTGGTTTTTTATGTTTAATTTTCACTTGTTGGCAAACTAAATAGTGAGACATAAAACAATAATATCTCTCTATATTTTTTCCATCAAAACTCCCTCGATCATGATATATCTTAGTACTATCAGAATGCATATTATAGGTTGATTCATGAGCTTTTCTTAAGATCTTTACTTTGATTCATCATCCGCTAGAACACAAAGTCTTTGTCCAAACCATAATGTATCTCCATTATCAAGTTTAAATCCAAACTTATGTCCTTTGTTTACCTCTTCGAAATTTTATTAAGCTCCAAGTCGTTCTTTTCGAGCTATTTTAATTTTATCAATTAGAGTTGGTTGGATAGTTAAGTATGCCAACAAGTCTACTTGCCTATGAGTAACATCGATCCTATAACTTCTTGGTCTTCTACCAAATGGGCTTATGTATGATAAGGTGTGCTATGCACCCGATGATTTCTTACTCAAGTCATTGGATATTACGTTTGCCTTACCTAGATAGTAATTAATAGAGCAATTAAAATCTTTCACTAACTCTAAAAGGCATAACTAAGAACTCATATTATCCATAACGAGTTTAAAAGCTATCTTCAATACATCCTCACCTCTAATTTTCATTTGATGGCACCCAGATCGTAAATCAATTTTTAAAAATATTGCCGCACCTTGTAATTGATCGAAAGATCATCAATTCAAGAAAAGGGTATTTATTCTAGACAATAACCAAATTTAACGATCCGGAGTCAATATATAACCACATTAAACCATCTTTCTTCTTTATAAATAAAGCTAGAGCACCCTAAGACAATACACTAGAACTAATGAAACTCTTATCCAAGAACTCCCGATTAGATTTTTAGTTCTTTCAACTCAACAAAGCATCCGATATGGTGCCTTAGAAATAGATGCAATACCAAGGACTAGTTTTATTTTAAACTTAATATTTCAATCTAGGGTAGTCTAAGAAGATCTTTAGGGAATATGTTAGTAAACTCACTTACAACAGGATGTCTTTAAGGCATGCCTTATCGTAATGGTCAATAACTATATATGTTAAAAATCCTTCACACTCATTTTTAGTATTAAACCTCTATAACTCATTTTATTCCCCATGGAAATGAAATTCTTCCTCATGGGTAGGCAAAAATAATTTCTTTAGCAAAACAATTAATTGAAATATAGTAAAGTCCTAACAAGTCCATTCTTAAAATCAAATCAAAATCATCATTTATTAAGGAAGGAGATCTACAAGGAATTCCCTCATCGCATAACTTGATCACACAGACTTATAAATACGGTCTACTAACCGACAATTCCTATATATAGGGAACTAATCGACACCGATTATCTAGTGGCAAGATGGGCACATCAAAGATAACAACATACAAGAGGTAAACGAATATGTAGCACTAAGGTAAAAAGAACTTTGGTTTCACCTTGCCTCTTAACTGCATATTCCTTTATGGCCCATTCCTATTTCTAACCATATCTTGTATCAACCTACTCTGCTATTCCATCAACCTTATTATTGCATGCATCATAGAATTACCTTATTTAGCTATCTTGTGCAAGTTGGATCAAGACCATTAGTGATATCTAAAACATCTCTCGAGATAGAGACATTCTTAGCACCTTTTCTACGTGATATTCTTAACTAAATGATGAAGAACTAGAAAATCACTAAATTAGATGAAACATAGTATATCAACAAAAAGCGACTAACACAAAAAAGTACTAAGTATAGGAAAGAGAGAAAATTCATAATGAAATTTAATGGTTGTCAATAAGAGCAAGCAAATAATTCATTCTATGCTAATACCAAAAATCCCTTATTAAAAGTTATTACAACATCACAAATAACTAGAAAGTCATTAAGTCCAAAACAAAATTATTAGCTATAACAACTACTCTTATCTTTAAGATCTCTCTATTAGTCTCATAAGGTTTATGAGTCTCGTGTATTCTCTTTTATAACTATATAGTTCATAGGTTTACTCAATAGGATTGGGAAAGGATCTAATTTTACTTTTCTCTCTTTTTGTGATTCTAGTCGTCTTATTTTTCTTAAGAGTTTCATTAGACAATTTATTTAGGCAATGGACGAACGCATCTTTTGTTATGGCACAACTTGAATCGAGGTCTTATCCAAAACAAGCGATGTACTACAAGCTTATTTTTGTTAGCTTCCTTTCCATAAACTTGTAGTCCTTGTATAGTTTTATTAAATTTCTTCTTTAAAGCTCTAGACCTCAAAGAAATATGTCTATAAACAATTTTAGTCTGTCTTAGTCTATTATCCATTCGCTTTTTTTATTAAGTCTTCTAAGATCTTTGACCAAAACTCCTCTTAGGATAAACTATTCACTTGTCAATTTTCTATCCATCTCTTATTCTTAGCACTTTACATAACCATAATATTCCTCTTCATGTCTACAAAGCAAAGGTGATTAATCATGTTAGATAATTTGATTATACCTTAAAAGAAAATCTACAAAAACCTAACCTAGTGCTACGATACCATAATTATTTCACCAAACTAACACGTGTGGAGCACGTGATGATGAATGTTACTTATAAGTTAAACTCCTTAGACACAAAATTTCAAACCGAAATACCTTAAATATTTATTCAGTTAAAACCACAAATCCATGCCTAATACTAAATAATAATATTTCCTAAAGACATAAATATATCAAAGTCTCAAATCTCTTAAATTATAAATCCATAACAAAATAAAATTAAAAGAATCATGAGCTTATTCCTCCTCTTATTCAACTATCAAAATGAAATAGATCTCTAATTCCATTGCTAACTGTACCTTCTCAAATAAGAAACTTAATTTGTAAAAAGTAATAACGCAGAGGTGAGTCATCAACTTAGTAAGTAAAACTATTTTTAATAGATAGGCTTTTCATTACAAAAATATTGCAAGCCTTCCTTTTTAGTAAAACATATACTATAATTTATTATAACTTTTTTAAAGTAACATATTACGATAATAAATTTATAATAACTTTAAAATATTAAAAGCACATAAATCATAAAGCAAATCATATAACTTTTACATAAACAATAAGAAGTTAGCTCATGTCACATAAGTATTACCGTTGTCTCGGAACCTAGCTTGAACATAATTATAATTGTGGATATCGTGTAAACACTCATAGCATAAATATAGTATTGATCTAAAACTTATATGTATCATATGATATAATCAGAATTAGAATCAAAATAACTACTTAACAATGAATCAAAATATTTAAATCGAATTTCTCGTATATAATGACTTATACATGGCACTTGCACTATATATGGCACTTTGCGGCACGTTTGCCTTCAAGAGGCCTTAGACAATCATAAATAGTAAATTATATATAGATGGAAAACATTTGTATCAAATTAATTTAAGCTTGTAAATAAATTCCACTATAATATTTTATAAATAGATTCATAATAAATAATCTTGTAACAAAATAATTTATGGTTTTAAAGGTATTGATAATATTCTATTAAAATCATAAAAATAAATAATTTTTAGATTTTAAAACATTTGCACAAACAAATTTTGTTATGAAAAACAATAAATTTTTGAAAACCTATGAAAACACTTGTAATTATAGTAGTATCAAAATAATCATAATCATACTTATCTAGTATATTATGAATGAAGTTACTTACCTCGATTCTTTGAATTGATCGAATATACTTAAAAGTATTTAAGAGTGTCAAATACCTCTAATACTTTAAATAAAATATAAGATACAACTATTAATAGTTTATTCTAAAAATATGATTTTCTATTCATACCTATACTATCCTAGTTCTTAGAATGTTAACTCTTAATCTAGAACTCTAATGATATAATATTTTACAAAACTATTATAGACATCCACAGGGTATCTCCGTTAATTTTTAAGAAGATTCAAAATCAAAAATATTTCTAAAACTATTTATTTCTTGATAAATCTAAAATTGTTTTACAAAGATCTTTTAATTGAATGAATAGGTTCCAAGAATTGTCTAAAATAAAAAAAAAATTAGAACATTATAAAATTACAACTGTGAATATAAGACACATATATCAGTCTCTATGTAAAATTTTAGAATTTTTAGGCTTCGCTTTGATGGTGTAAATAATTTTACAATTCTAATTGTCTTTTAGGATCACAACTTTTTAGTGTAGAAGATTAATACTTTGAAATTACATATAAAATTGAAAAAAAATGAAATTTGATAAAAAAATTAATTCAAGAAGTGATATATGTCTAGTTTCAAGAAATATAAAGTTTTTAGAAAATAATTGAGAAAATAGATGTTTAAAATTCGAGATATATATGTTGTCCAGAATTATCCAATATGCCTAATACAATAGAGATTTATTAACAGGACTCAATTATAAATTAGAACCCTAAATGGAACTTAAACACATTCTAAATCATGCATTATCATCTATAAAAATCTATAATCATGACAATTCAAAACAATAATTAGAGTGATAGAAAAGATTATGGATAATAGAGAGAGTAAACTTACAAAATTACTTCGATTCTCTTCCTAAACATGGTTTTGAATATTAGGATTTTGGTTAAGAGTGTAATGAGCAGTAAAGAAGAAGAAATAAATATCGTGGACTTAGATTATGAAAGAGGAAAAAAGCATGTATTTATAGGAGTCTAAGAGAACCCTATCAAATTTAGAAAAATAACCCTATTTATAACCTTAATTCTAATTTTAATATCCTTATTAATAAAAGTTATAGAGCTTTATATGTATTCTAATTAGAGTCTAATTTCTATAATTTTAAAAAAATATCGAATATGGCATTACAATGATCTACACCATAGTTACAAAGATATGTTTTAGAGTGTATGGGTTGAGCATGGACAATATCTTGCAAGGTATAGGTTAGGTCATGACAATTGCTATCAAAGCGGCTTCGTGTATTATCTTGAGCGATAGTAGGACAAACCTTAGTAAGGATGCTGAGTTCTTAAAGGGGGTATATGTAGCATTTTAAGTGAATCCCACATTAGCAAGGCACGTGAGAGATGTTGTATACATAAAGGTGATCTATACCTTAATTGGCACGATGAATTTTAAGAGGTATAGGCACTCAGAAATAAAGTCATGCATTCCTTATTAATGCCAAATTAGACAACGTCTTGCCTAATTTGGGTTGAGTCATGACAGATATGTAACACCTGAGGCGAATCCCACATCGATAAAGCACTAGAGCGCTTATAGGTTTACTGGGGGCTATTTATACCCTAATTGGCAAGATATGTTTTAGAGTGTATAGGCACTTAAAAAAAAATTCATGTGGCTCTTGTTTAAGTCATGATAGATCCTAGAAATAAAACTGAGTAGACCTTGTTAGGGCTTAAAGTAGACAATATTTTGATAGCTTGAATCGAGTAATTTCCACATGATCCTTGAGTAATGGTGGGGTGAGCCTTAATGAGGATGTTGAGTCTCCAAGGGAGATTATGTAACACTCTAAATGAATCCCACAAAGTGGCAAAACATAAAAGATATCTTTGGGTTTATAAGAGATGATCTACACTTTAATTGATAAGATACATTTTGAGGTGTATTGACACCCCATAAGCAAAACGCGAGGCCTCGTAAAAGGCTAAAGCGGATAATATCTTGCTAGGTTCGTTGGGTTTTGAAAATTTGCCCTGATTACATATACCCCTTACAAACTTAACATCCTCGTAAGGTTTGCTCCATTATTACGTAAAGGGACACAGAAATCGCTCCGATATCATTTATCATGACTAACATGGACTGACGATATATTGTCTGCATTTTGGGCCCTTAACAAGATCCATATGATTTTATTTCTAGGGCGCATATACATCTCAAAATACTTTCTCGCTAATAAAGGTATTAATCACCTTTTATAAACCCAACATTTCTCTCATATTTTATCGGTGTAGGATTTATCTAGGGTCTTACAATAATTTTACTTATAATGGGAATTAACAAAATTTGGAAAAACTCTCAAAGGCCACAACCCTAAATATACCTAATTAGATCCTCACTAAAGCACTCAAGTAGAAACTATCTCAAATCTCTCAAAATTGGGATGATGACAATTGTCAACTACTTCTCTATGAATAGAGAAGTATTTTGCACCACTTTCACTTCAATTGGCCAAGTTGTGGCATTTCAAAGGTTAGCTTGGGTGGTTGACTTTTGAACAATTTGGTTCAGCTTTCCAAAATTTGATTTTCAACAGCTGATGTGTAAGATGGTTTTGTATAACACAAGGCAGCAAAGCAACTGTAATAAGTGAAATCTCAGTAACTAACCCAAACTATGCTAATTTATGTACTCTTATTAGAAGTAAGAACTAACTAGCAAAATGTCGTAGTTGAACATGGAACCTTTTCATGAAGACTTGGATCTCAATAGTGGCTGCCTTAAGCTTATAGTCTTAGTCTGGGAACTATACTCAGTAGATGTGGGGTGAAAGATTCAAGGAAAAGTGCTGCCATTAATCTTTTTTCGGCATAACTTTAGTTATAAGTACTTCAAGGTGCTGCACTTGGTACATTTTTCTGTCGTGGATCCATTTAAAAATGCTATTGTGGTCAGGGGGAACCAATAGTTACTATTAAATATTACAATGATACTGGGCTGTCTGATTCTCATAATTTATTTATATAGAAGGACTACGAGATAAGTGAGTCTTGAAAGTTTTTCATGAAGGCAAGAAATTTTATAAAATGCTAATCTGGAAGCATATGAACATTAGTTTTTTAAATTCAATACTGTCATCCACTACTGGAGAAGAGAACTAACACTTTTGAGCTTCCAGTGAAAATTTCAATTAGCTGATAAAAGAACGTGAGCAAATCTGCAAGAATTTTCTGCTAGTCACTCTCTCATACGGAGTGTACATTTATCATCCAATCTCTTTCTATACCCACAGAAAAAAGGGTTATACATGTACTTAATAAAATCTTCTTCTGATTTCCATATCACAAATTACTCGAGCGGGAAGTGAGATCAAGAAACATCTCTTCAGCACAGGGAATAGTAAGACCTCCCATTGGATGATTGAACCCAAATTCTTCCTCTGCCTTCTCTAGCAATTCTTCAAATAAAGGTCCATTCAAGAATGATATTGGGATTACAAATCTTTTCTTTTCACTCTGTCCAACATAAACTGCTAGGTATCCTTTTGGAATATCTATGGATGTTGATTCATTTGGGAAAAAATTTGATCTGCGAAGAACTTGTTTAGCATGCAAAAATCGAAGCAAATCAACAGCCATTATTATTGAAGTTATTGCAAGAAAATGATGAATGTTACAAGTGATTTGGGAGCAGAAAGGAGAGCTTTGCAAGACTTGAAATGTGAATACTTGGTTTTGTTGCAGACATAATGCGGTTATAAATACATAGATCAAGGGAAAGCAGCCAGAACTTCCTGGGGTGGAACTGGTGGTGGAGAGGAATTTGTGCTGATTTGTTGAGACATAGTCATATGAAAGGAGTAAGATCACATGATCTTGTCTTCAAGATCAAAAACTTGGCTTAAGCTAATACTGCTTATAATTGGATAGCATTTTGGCCAACCATTTAAGGTGAGTGGCCAACCATTTAAGGTGAGTGACCAACCCAAAAGAGACCCCGCTAAGAATTAAACAGATTTGGCAGGGACAAGTATCCTTAGTGCTTTCTGAACAATATCAAAGAATATTCAATGTTTGCAAAGTGAAAAATCTGAAAGTGTTAAGAACATTAGAGTTTGTATGAGTCTGCAAATATAATAAAGGCAGAAGGCAGAAATTTGACTCTATTTGTTGTGATCTTAGCTCTTTAAGTTGGCAGACAGGTCCTTGTGAATTGCATATGAAGCATGTCCTGCGACTAGTTGCTATCAGAACCCATACACTCATTTTTTCCCCATGCCATATTACTGTTGAAGTGGACAGGATTGTCACAGATAGATGATAACATAGTCAATGCTGGCCAAGTAAAATTTGAGAGGCAGGAATTAACTCATCTTTGTCCATTGCATAATCGTTTATTTCGTAGAATGCCAAAAATCCAAATTGCCAATTGGCTTTGGATAAATTTGAAAAACTGGATGACTTATTGCATCAATGTGGTTAATGGGGAGCCGGTCCTGATTGGATATTGTCTGTAGATTTGAATGGAAAAATACTTTGGCACAGACAATCCTGCATAAATATTAAAAGGAAGGAGAGGATTCATTTTGCTTGCACTTTAAGTATGTAATTGCCTTCACCTAGACTCCATTCACTGGGGAAAGCTCACGAGGTCATCACATGGTTCTGTCTTGCAAAACCACAGATTTGAGTCCAGAAATTGTGTTTTCTATTTGTTTACACAAATATGGCCTACAATGTTTGTGATATACCAGTGAAATTCAAGCTAGAGATTGCATATGCCTACTAGTTATATTTAATATGATCAACTTCACTATAAATGCAAGACTGACCGAACTTTGCCTTACGGACAAGATTCAGACAACTGAATGAGTGAATGCTCCTCAGATGAAATATGAGCAAAAAACATGAGAATGATAGACCTAGAAACTCTGATAAAATGAATATACACAGAAAATGAAACCGAAGAAAGGGATACATGACATTTTGGAGCTGATTGAGACTCTGCAACATATTATGCCCAACCATTTTAACATATATCACATTATAAAGTGCTTTAAATTTCCATAAACATAATAAGAAATCAGATCCCTCTGTCAAAATAGTAAAGAGAGGTCTCTTTTTTCATCTTATGAATGTAATCTCCAAAAATTTACCATGAAGATATACTAATCAGTCTGAGCACCAAAAGAGTTCTTTGAAAAGGCTTCTTAAAATTACTCAAGTCTTCATGAGTTTTGGCATTATTACTTTTCCAGAAGTAATATGCAGCAGACTGATTCCCACCTCTCAAATTTTACTTGGTCAGCATTGACAAGTCAGAGTTCTGATATTTACTTGAGCAGGACACACTTCACATACAAATAGAGCCATATTCCTGCCTTCTGCTTTAATTAATTATGTTTGTAGACATCTGCGAGCTCTTAACATTTTTAGCACTTTCAGATTTTTACTTTGCAAATAATGTATATTCTTTGATTTTTCAGATAACATTAACTGTACTGGTCCCTGGCAAAATCTATTTATTTCATTGTAGGGTCTGTTGGCCAAAATGCTTTCTAACGAAAATGCAGCATCAATTTGTTGCCAAGTCTTTATCTTGAAGACAAGACCATGTGATCTTTCACATGCTATGTCTCAATAAATTAAATTAGCCCAAATTCCTCTCCACCACAAGCTCCACCTCTAATAAGATTTTGCTACTCTTCCTCAATCTACGTATACAAAATACAAGCACAGTGTGCCCGAAACAAAACCAAGTACTCATCACAATTCTCTCCTGCAAAACTTTCTTGTCTGCCCCGAAATCACTGGTGATCTTCATTTTTAGCAATAACTTCCATAGCCATGGCTATGCGTTTGCCCTACAACCGTGCGTGCTAAACATGTTCTCTGCAGATCAAGTTTGGTTCCAAATGATCAACCAACAACCATAGATGTAGGCAATGGGCCGTAGGCCTCACAATTCCCTGTGCTGAAGAAACTTGTTCGAATCTCACTCCTTAGTTTAGCAGTGTTTGAGATAGACCAATACCAAAATTTATCAGAACGAACAATTTTAGTTACTCGTGTAAATATTTAACGAACAGTACCCTGCAAAACTTCCCGGTACTGAGCTGGGTTTTTGCTCAGCTTTTAAGAATCTTATTACACCTGTACACTTGCACTACCAACTGTCAGGATTATTTTCCCCTCTTTCTTTCTTTTTTTTCCCCAATTTTCTCTTCCCTACTAAAACATCCTTTTTATAACTTACCATTTATTTTCTCGCTAAAAGCACAAAACTTAGGCCCACAGACAAATAGATTGAACAACTAATTTCTTTTCTTTTTCTTTTCTAAATTTTGCTTTTCGTCAACTCTTTATAGCATCTGCGTTTTTTTTTAATCATTTGGTGTTGATGGTACTTTCTCGAAATTTCATTGTTCATTATTTTTTCTGTTCAATTCTTCAATTTGATTATCCATTCATGGTTCTGCAACTTGAAGTTGACTGCATGGTCAATTTTGTGGTTAACATGCATTTGTGCTAAAATAATTTTTAAATGTATGCCCGCCACATGTTTGATAAAAGTTCTCACTAAAAATAGAAAAAGAGCGAGCCATAATTTAATGCTTATTTTGATTCAGGTCATATGAAGTGTTGCAAAATAAGATCATTGACAGAGAGAGGCATTGAAGAGGAGTGTTTTGAATGAAGCAATTGGTACCTCAAATACTAACGAGCTATTTTCAGAGTTAGTGAATCCCGTGTTTGTCAAATATTGCTGATGTATTCTTGCTGCTGGTTTTTGGCTTTAGCTAGGGATGTTATGTACATGCCATGTATGCCATTCTCATTGTATATAATACATAAAACAGAGGGAAAACGTAATGATTTTTATGGTGTACAATTATAATCTAGCAATAAAACTATTTTAGATGTTTATTGGCATTTGAAGTTCAATTTCTGTGTAAAGTTTGCTCTGTTTCTGAAATAGCTTTCAATTGAGTTGAGTTCTACTTGTCCAAAAGAATAAAATGTGAGGTTTCATAAACGCATCAACTATATGAATGCTCATTTGATGAAGTTCCAAAGCTATATAAATTAACTTTGTTTCAATCTACATAATATATGAAACCAAGCAAACAAAACTTCAAATCAATTAACTCATCAATTAAAATATAAAAGGCAGAAGTGAAATAGGTGCAAAAACTTATCTTGAATACCATATTGCAATGGTAGATGTATTATTTTACATAATTTTCTTCAGTTAATCTTTAAAAATACAAATTTTAGTACTGTGAAAAGATACAATATTTCATTTATGACATTTCATTAAAAGATAACTTTGGTACTTTAAGCTTGAAAGTCTTGACATGTCAATGAAAATCCTATTAAGTTTTGATAAAGCAAATCTTGAAGGATGATTTGGTCTGCTGAGATTGTTTATAGAGGAGATATGGCACCAATTAGACATATCTTCTACTAGGAAATTAAAGTCTTATCTAATGAAGTTTTAAAACAAAATAAAATTTAGCATCTGTCAATCTACATAATATGAAATCAAGCAAACAAAACTTATCTCAATTATCATATTGCAATAGTAGATGCATTACACATAATAATTTTCTTAAGGTACTTTTTAAAAATAAAAATTCAGTACTAGGAAAAGAAACAATATGTTATTTGTTGTGCAAAATTTTTTAACTCCAGTCACTAATCTATTGTAGAATAAATTAATAGTGACGAGTGTCGATCCCACTGAAGGTGGATTTTAATTATGTGTTGAATTAACTTTCTAAGTGAGTGTTTAAATTATAATAAATTTATTCTAAATTTTGATTTAAAATGGCGAGAATACTTAAAAATGCAATTATTATAATAAAGATCTTGGGTATCTGAATCAACATCACGATGATCGAGAGCTCAATATTCCTTATTAATACCAATTAAATTATAAGGAAAAATTCACTCTTCAAACCACGCCTAATTATTATAAGATTAAGGGTTTATCATGCCAAAATGAATAACCGTATTATTACTCTCACAACGAAAAGTCAAAACACCCACATAAATTTGAGGAAAAATAAAATAAATTTACCAATTAAGCCCTGGAACAATACGTTGAGACTTCACCTTTAACCCAAGTTTGAAAAAAAAATTACCTACTCATATTTAAACTAGGAATAAAATGGAAATTTTACTAAAATACAAAAAAATAGAAGATAAAGAATGAATTTCGAGAAAATGGAGCTCAAAAATGAACTTAAGGGTGTCAAATTGGGAGGAGCCCCTTTTATAGATACAAAAATCATGACCATCGAATTAAAACAATTTGGATCTGAGATTACGCCACGCGACAAGTTTTGATTGGTTTGAACACATCATCGTGGCTATTATCCCGTGCATATGCATACACCATACACATATTTTTCTCGATCTACTAACATACCGCCACCTCATCGGCAACAAAACGCACAAACATTTTTATCCAATAAAATTGTGACACCTCATCAATTAAACTACGTCATTAATCAATGTCACATAATCATTCAATGCCACATCATTCCTTCAATTAAATACTTTGTCACATCATTGGTCGGTGCCACATTATCGCTTAATATCATATTATCATACAAAGATATATGACTAGTATCATGAATAATCTTATAAACATGTCACCATGTGAGATGCAATGAAATATCTATACTTTTATGCTCTTTCTAAAGTTTTTGATATTTTTAGTTGAGTTTACCATCCGTTTTGTCGTCCGATGTCTCATTCATTGTGAAATAACCATAATGCCCATAAAATACGTAAAATACTTAATTATAATAAAACACACATAATTAAATTCACAAGAAATTTGAATACATAAAAGTAAAGAAGTTAGTAGAACTTGAAGTGTAAAATAACGATTTTCTCCTTTATAAATATATATTTTCTAGCACTCAACATTATTCATTCATAAAATTTCTATAAAGTAAAGTATTGCTATTTAAAGTAGAGCGTCGTGAAGTGTTAATGAAAATCCTGTTGAGTTTTGATGAAGCAAATCTTGAAAGCTAGCCTGATGATATTGTTCACAAGGGAGATATGACAGCAAAGTAAGTACATTATAACCTTGTACAAGTTTCTCCAACTAGAAGAACACTATAGAAAACTAGTAAGTGTTACAAAATGAAATAAATATCATATTGAATATTCTAAAAGGATCAAAAGTACTTACTAAATATGGATGGAGAACCATTGATGAAGGAATAGTGCTATTAACCACAAGAAAAAATTGAATGGGTGCCTACAAATATTTATTTGAATTATTTATTTAAAAATATCTTAAACAATTGGTTTAATGAATAAGATAGGTTTAATGAATAAGATAATTATATCACCCGAGACATCTGAGACTGTAATTGACAATTAGATAATATTAGATAATTTCTTTTTTTTTTTTTGCTAACACAATCTCTAAACTACTTTTAAATCTACATCTTTCTCGAAATAACTCTTTCCTTTTTAGCCATTTCCTTTCGCAATAGTCACATTTTGTTGACCATTCTTTTCAACACTGCTTGAGTGTTTAACAGGAGGAGAGTTCTGAATTTTTTTTATTTTATTACTATCCATTTCTAAGTTCAAAATGTCTTCAATTAGCTTTGCCAATTTAATTGAATGCTTATTCCCCAACTTGTATGTTTTTTCACTCTCAAAAGCTCTATTTAAAATCCTGGTGAAGTTGGAACACAAAGCTTTATATTTACATATTTGCTGCAATTTTGGATCAGTTTGAATTTCACACCTCTACATGTCTTGAACAGATTTAACTCTTGCTTGTTTTGTCCATCTTTTTAAGATATACTGGCTAGGAAGAAATTCTTTGATATGCATGACATCTCTAAGAACCTTAATCATATGACTACATAAAATCCCTTTCCTCTCAAACATCATGCAACTATAAGATAATATTCCATCGATCTCCCTTTTTATAGATCGCTTTTTAGAGTGTTTGTCCATACTAATTGTGTAAAGGAAACATTCTCCTTCTATTACAGAATTTTGCATAGACAAATCAGTGGCTTCTTTAAGCTCATCTTGAAACTCTTGAAATATTATTTTTGTATATACTTCTCTTGCTTATACAAGCATTTTAACACACATTTTCATATTAACAAGCCTATAGCATAAATCGTACTCTGCTTCAAACTCTTTATACCTTTTATCGTTAATTACCCTTTTGAAATGCATAAAAAATTGTGCTACATTGAGAACTGACTTGAGATAATCTTTTAAGCTAGCATTAAAACTCTCACAAAGTTGGGTACTATTAATTCTAGCTAACTATACTTTTCTGTTATATGCATAAGCCCATTTTTCACTAAACTTAAATATATTTTCTAATCAATTATTATCATGCACATTATACTCCTTAAGCATTATATTCCAAGCACTAAAAAACTCATCTTCCTCTCCAATGGACTCAATAGACATAGATAATGAACTTTTTACCCTTCTAGGAACTTTAAAGACATTGGTGACATGCTTCACGGCATTTTGCATTGTATGCCATATATAAAGCCTGTAGTTTGTGTCAAGCATTACATTAGAAATAACTTTAGTCATTACAGCTTCCTGATCTGAGAATATTATTTTTGGTGATTTTCTAGACATTGCCTTTAAAAATGTTTCAAACAACCATATAAATGAATTCGCAGTCTCATCATACATCAAAGCTACTCCAAATATAACTGTCACTCGATGGTGATTAAATCCAGCAAAAGTTTTCGAATGGTTGATTTTCTTTATTCACTTTGTAAGTTGTGTCAAAATTTATAACATCTCCAAATTGGCCATAATCAATAATCATTTTAGCATGTGCCCAAAGTATATTTATGATCTATTCCTCATTTTCTAGCTTTATAGAGTAGAAAAATGATGGTTTTTTTTTTAATGTTTCATCCAAAAAATATTTCATTAAATATCTTTGCTTTTTTTTGTATGCTAAGTGTTTCTGTCTCATTGTTCTAAGATAATTCTTTTGATCTAGTTTTGTGAGTCCAAGAGATTCTCACCTTCCTACTTGCCTACCCATTAACTCATATGCACATTTAAGTGAAATTTCATGTTGCTTAACTAAGTGTACTTACATTTCTTGTGAAGCTGTTATTTTTTTCTTTGAAAATATAGCATATGTGCACACTCTAGTACACTCTTGTATTACAAGCAGATGGTTATGAGACTCAATAAAATGATTAATAAACCAATTATTATTATTCATATTTAGCTTGATAAATAATCTAGCAATACACACCGATGTTGTCTTTGCTCTGTATAGTACTTTTGGAAGATTTGTTTGATTTGATTAATAACCTTGTTTACAACAAACAAATACCCTTGTTTACAACAAACAAATACCCTTGATGTAATTTCACCAGTACATTTATTCTTAGCATGGGTATCCTTTGTATTACTAAAGCCCATACTTAAGACATACTTATTATAGAATTCATATGCTACTCTTCTTAATCAAACTCCATGCCTAGTCTCAGTTTACAGGATAAATCAATTAGGTTCTTTGAACTAATCTCTATAGTAGCCATTTTAATCAATGGAAAAAATATGCACAAAAAAAAAACTAACCTTGTAAAAGAAAGAAGACAAAATAATTATTTCATCAGTGTTTGGAACTTGAAGGTATAAAAGGAATGATAAAGCCCATTAATTTTATTCGTCCTATAATAAGCATTAAATCCAATTGTATCATAAAGAGGCGTTGAAAGCAAAGAAGTGGGAAGAAAAAAAGGGCATAATTTAGATTTTATTCTAATACAATATATTTTTGGAAAAGTAAAAAAATTAAAAGAGAATAAATCTTAGCCACTAATAGATAAATTAGACAAGTCTATTAAGATCCTTCAGAGCTGAAGCTGAGCAAGAAATCAGCTTAGTACCAAATCTGATTCTGAGGAAGAGATGCAAATGAAAATTTTAACATTTTCAAGAGAGTATTAATTAGTAGTAATAGAAAATATTTGAAGATTATCACATTTTAATCACCTTTACCAAAATATATATGTTTGGATCCATATATTTGCCTATAACTTCTACTGGACAAACTCGTGCAAGGCACTTCACGAGTGATTTCTGTTGAGTACTTATTTTTATTTAATCTGTTTATTTCTTAAAATTCTTGAATATTGCAAACTGAAATGTATTCAATTTACTAATTTTTACTTATGAATTAATATTATAAAAACAACTTAATACCTTAAGGTGTCCTTTCAAGCTTTATTATTTAGTTTGCCATCTGAGTTCAAATGTAGAGTAGGCTAATAATCTTATAAAGGGATTAAAGTAGACTATCATGAGGTGATAGATATTTTTTCTAAAGAGATTCAACTTAAAACTATTACATCTCCAAGATATAATATTTAAAAAATTTTATATGTTTTTCTTGATTTTTTTGGTCAACAAACAATTTGAGATGCCTGTTGAAAAGGAAAAGCCAAAAGCTCATTCTTTTCTTTTCACATGTTGGTGTGCAAGCTTGCCACAAATAGCATGCAAGCTTGCTACAGTTAGCATGCAAGCTTGCACAAATGGGCAACTTGCTTGGTTGTTTTTCAACTATTTTTTAGGCTATAAATAGAGAGATGATGAGAGCTTCAATGGCATTCTAATTTGAGAGTTTTAAGAGCAATTGTAAGTGAAGTAATTTGAAAAAGCTTTTACTTGAGTGGTATATTAAGTATTTATTTGGGTGTATTGAGATTTTAGGTTTTGTGAGATTTTCTCATTTTGTAAATTTTCATTTATTAGTGAAATATTTTTCTAGTTTTTAACAGTGGATGTAGGCTTTACACTGAACCACGTGAATTATTGTGTCTTATATCTTTGGATATTTACTTATCACATTTATATCTCTCTAAAAACTACATCCATCGTAATTTGGTAATTGCTCAACTTCCTGTCTCTGCAATAATTGGTTATCAGAGCCAAAAGTTCGTACTTGGGGCATACGATACTGTTCAAATATGTGGTACTATTCATTGATACAGCAGAGATGGCTATTTATACTTAGGAGACAGTTTATTATAAGTATTATGTATTTTTACATGTCTAAGAAAGTTTTATCAATAAGGCGATAAGAGTCTAATGAGTCTAGATTTTAAGTAAGATCGTTGTAACCCCTTTATTTTCTTAAGAACTTTCTTATTGTATTTATTTACATGAAAAAAACATGATAAAGGCTATTTTTTACGTATAAATAATTGTTGAAATTGCTGATCATCTGAATTAAGAAGGATGGCAGATACATCTTTATCATCCTCATTAGTGAGGACTGTTGTGACTAATACAAAGTTTAAAATGGAAAAATTTAATGGTACCAATAATTTTGGTATGTGGCAATGTGAGATGTTGGATGTCTTATGTTAGTAAGGGTTAGATATCGCTTTCGAAGAAAAACCTAACATGATGAATTACAATAAGTAGATAAAAATCAATAGACAAGCATATGGTATTATCCACCTATGTTTGGCTAAAGATAAAAAATTTGCTGTCAAGAGGGAGACATCAGAAAAGAAATTGTAGGAGGCATTGAAAGAAAAGTACATAGAAAAAGTCTTGAAAATAGGCTTTATATGAATGATCATGTAAATTTATTTAACAAAATATTGATAGATTTGCTAAATTTGGATGAGAAATTTGAGGATGAAGATAAGACATTATTGCTGTTGAATTACCTTCTGGATAAATATGGTCATCTCACTACTACTTTACTTTATAGGAAAGACAGTGTCACATTTGATATTATATGTAGTATATTGTATAACTATGAGACCAGAAAAAAAAATAGAAAAGATCATAAAGATGCAGTTATAAAAGCATTGACAATGAGAGTTCGTTCACAAAGCCGTAAACCTAGAAAATATGGCAAATCTAAAAGAAGGCCTATTAAAGATGAATGTACTTTTTATCGCAAGAAAGGGCATTGAAAAAAAAATTATCCTAAGTTACAAAAGGGCAAGGCTAATTCTAATGCACGTGTATCAGAATATGATGAGTAGTCAAACTTTAGTTTGGTTGGCATGACATTAACATGTCACTCAGATGAGTAAATTTTGGATTCAGGTTGTATTTACTATATGTGTCCTAATAAAGATTGGTTTTCTAGCTTCAAGGAGCTAAATGATGACATTATTTTTATGGGCAATGATAATGCTTGTAAAACAATAGGGACAATATAATTAAAAAATCATCATGGCCTTGATGGATGTTCACTATGTAACAAGTTTGAAGAAAAATCTTATCTCATTAGAAGTCCTAAAATCTAAAAGACTTAAAATTACTTTGAGAGATGGATTTTTAAAAGTAGTAGCTGGAGCACTAACAGTGATGAAAGACACGATAAGAAATAACTTGTACTATTTTCAAGGAAGTACAGTTATTGGATCAGCACCAATAATTTTTTAAAAAGATACAGATTCAAAAGCAACTAAGTTGTGGTATATGCGTTTAGGACATATTGATGAAAAAACATTGCAGACTTTAGTAAAGCAAGGCTTATTGAAAGGTACAAATTCTTGTAAATTAGAATTTTGTAAACATTGTGTTTTGGATAAGTAGACAGGGGTAAAATTTGCCTTAGTAATTCATGATACAAAAAGAATTCTGAACTATATTCATAGTGACTTGTGGGAACTATGAAAATAGCTTTCTTGGGAGGTATGCACTATTTTATTACTTTTCTTGATGAT
The DNA here is from genome assembly GCA_030449875.1 of Aegle marmelos. Taxonomy (NCBI): domain Eukaryota; kingdom Viridiplantae; phylum Streptophyta; class Magnoliopsida; order Sapindales; family Rutaceae; genus Aegle; species Aegle marmelos. The sequence continues at coordinate 579,136 of JASUUL010000026.1, read as the reverse complement.
TATTTAAAAAAAGTGTGGGTGTATTTAATGAAGAACAAGAATGAAGTTTTGGGCATATTTCTAAAATGAGAAAAGATAGTCGAGACTTAAACTAGTCGAAAGGTCAAAAAACTTTACTTAAACAATAATAATGAGTACAAAAATGATTCATTTCTACAAGTATTCCGAGATGAGGGTATTGTACAACATTTCATTGTTCGAGATACACCATAGCAGAATGGGGTGGTAGAACGCATGAATCAGACTATACTGAAGAAAGTTTGATATATGTTGTCTACTACTAGATTAGATAAAGAATTTTGGGCTGAGGCAGTTCTATATGCGTGCCATCTGATCGATCGTTTACCATCAACTGCAATTGATGGCAAAACACCCATAGAGATGTAGACTAGTAAACTTACTACTAATTATGATTCTTTATATATTTTTGGTTCTATTACTTATTATTATCTAAAGAAATCTAAGTTAGACCCAATAGTAAAAAAATCATTGTTCATAGGTATAACTAGTAGAGTAAAAGGATATTATCTCTGATGTCCTATTAGAAAGAAGATTATTTTCAATAAAGATGTGATTTTTAATTAATCAACCATGTTGAGACAAAAAGATTCTCAAAAGGATAACAAGACTAATAGTACTTTACAGCTGGCCGAGCTTGAAAAGATTAAAGATAATTCAGTTAGTGTTGGGGAGATTGATACTAATATAGAAAAGGTTTAGACTCAAGAGCCTTCACAGTAATAAGATTCAATTGCATATAGAAGGCCATTAAGAGAGATTCCTAGACTTGCTTGCTTTGTTGATAAGGTAGCTTATGCACTTCCAATTATAGATGATGATATTCCTTCCACTTATAAAGAAGCGATAAATAACCCTAAAAGTGCACAGTAAAAGTTAGCAATGGATGAAGAAATACAATCTCTTTATAAAAGTAAAACTTAGGAGTTAGTTACACTGCCTAAAGAAAAGAAAACAATTGTGTGTAAATAGGTATATTCAAAGAATGAAGGATTTCTTCATAGGAATAAAATTCGATACTAGGATAGATTAGTAGCGAAGGGTTACTCTCAGAAGGAATGAATAAACTACAATGAGTTATTTTCTCTAGTTGTGAAACATTTGTCTATTCAAATTTTGCTAGCCGTGGTTGCGTAATTTAATCTTGAACTAGTTCAACTTGATGTAAAAATTACATTTTTACACAGTAATTTAGAATAGCAAATCTACATGATTGAGCCAGATGGATTCAAAGTTACTAGAAAAGAAAACTGGGTTCGCAAATTAACAAAGTCACTTTATAGATTGAAAGAATCTCCGAGTAATGGTACAAGCGATTTGATCAGTTTATAAAAGGGCAAAGTTACACAAGAAATAAATTTAATCATCATGTTTATTTTCACAAGTTATAAGAAACATCTTTTATACATTTGCTCTTGTATGTTGATGATGTGCTAATAGCATCTAAAAGCAAAAATGAGATTGAAAAGTTAAAGACTCAACTCAATTAAGAGTTTAATATAAAAGATCTAAGTGAAGCTAAGAAGATTCTTGGTATGGAGATATGCAAAGATAAAGCTCATGGCAAAGTCAACTTGCCTCAGAAGTAATATTTAAAAGAGGTACTATAATAGTTTGGCATAACTAAGCAAACAAACTTGTGAGTACCTTATTGACTTCTCATTTTAAGCTTTTTGCATAATTATCTCCTTCAATAGATGCGGAATGAGAATACATGTTACAAGTTCCGTATTCAAATGTAGTAGGTAGCTTGATGTATGCAATGATGTGTACAAGGTCTAATATTTTACATGTAGTTGGTATAGTGAGCAGTTATATGCATAATCCCAGTAAAAGATATTGACAAACTGTGAAATAAATTCTACGGCATATTTAAAAGACCGTGGATGTTGGTTTATTGTTTGAGCAAGATGGTACACTTGGTCAACATGTGATCAAGTACATTGATTCTGATTATACTGGTGATTTGGATAAACAACGTTCAACCGCCGAATATGTATTTAGTTTTACTAGAGGACCAATCAGTTAGAAGTCTACACTATAGTCTATAGTTGTCTTTGTCGACCCAAAGGCTGAGTACATGAGAATTATAGAGGTCATTAAAGAGGCTATTTGGTTACAAGGCTTACTTGAAAACTTAGGATTGATACGGAGCACATTAATGTGTATTGCGATAATTAAAGTGCTATTCACTTAACAAAAAACCAAGCTTATTATGCACGTACAAAGTATATTGACTTACAATTTCACTTTGTGTAGGAAGTTATTGATGGAGGAAAGATTCTTCTACAAAAAATTAAGATTACAGAGAATCCAGATATTCTAACCAAGGTGATGACAACGATCAAAGTTGAACATTGTTTAAAAACTTGATCAATATTCTACAAATTTGAAAGCGAGTTGGAGAATATAGAGACTGGAGGATGGTTTGTTAATAGTGGCTTATTTTTACTAAATCTTTACTGAGGTGGACAATTGTTGAAATGTCAAAATCAAAAGCTCATTTTTTTCCTTTCGCGGTTACCATTCAAGCTTGCTACAGCTACCATGCAAGCTTGCACAAATGGGCAAATTGCCCAGTTGTTTTTTAGTCATTTTTTAAGCTATAAATAGAGAGATGATGAGAGCTTCAATGGCATCCTAATTTGAGAGTTTTGAGAGCAATTACAAGTGAAGTAATTTGAAAGAACTTTTACTTAAGTGCTTTATTGAGTATTTATTTGAGTATATTGAAATTTTAGATTTTGTGAGATTTTTTCATTGTATAAATTTTCATTTATTATTAAAATTATTTTTTAATTTTTATCCATGGACGTAGACTTTAGACTGAATTACATGAATTATTGTGTCATATATTTTTAAGTATTTATTTATCACATTTATGTTTCTCTAGAAGTTACATTCACGTAATTTGATAATTACTCAACCTTTCATTTCTGCAACAATGCCTTAACTGTTTTAGAATAGATCCGAGTCAAATAGCAATGATCTAAAGCATTTCTTTTTACATTATTTCGGAAACGTAAAGATTCAATCATATGATATGACACTCAAAATATGATTGCTTTTATCGTTATCATTTCTAATCAATTTCTCGCCTAAGAGCTTAAGAATAATACAAGAAATAAAAATAAAAGAATCAATTTATTAATTTCGATTTCGAATGTGACATATAAATTAGTGGAGTCTTCCGCAGTGGTCACTCAGGCACCCAAATTACAAGGAATAAGAAAAAAGACGGAGCACATACGTTTATTGAAAGACAAGTTACTAGCTAATAGTCTCGAATCATCCTCTTCTTTAGTCGTGTTTATTAATAATACTTTTAGCCGCTCGCATGATTGTATCTTTAAAATTTTTATCATTCTCATCAGGCATCTTCTCCAATGTCTTTCTGAAAATGGCGTCGTTGTTGGGCGATCCTGAAAATAAGCAAGAACATATGTTTCTCAGAATATAGAAAATGGCGGTTAGTCTCCAGTGAGGACACACTGACTCCACTGCATTCAAATATGAAAGATTGAAAAAATAAAATCTAACTCATTCCCAAATCCCAAAACACCTCAAGGATACTAAATCTCGAACCAGCTACTGCGAGATTCTAATAATTTCTCAGAATTGTCTCCAAAGTTTTAGTTTAGTATTAACCAATAACTTTTTCGCTAACTCCGTTAACAACCATTAAAAAAAAAAAACTAAGATTAAAGATTATCTTATCCTCAGAGCCTTAGAAAACATCCCTTTACCTTCTTAAATAAAAAAAGAAAAAAGAAAAAAAGAAAAACTAAGATTGAAGACAATTTTGCTCTTGAAGCCTTGCAAAACATCACTTCACCTTTTTAAATTAATTCAAGGGCAAATAGCCTTTTACCTGGAATTTGTGATGTTTCTATAAACTCATAGTGGTTGGTGAATAATTTTCTAAAATAAAATAATAAAATTCAATGTACTAGATAATCCAGTTCGGACAACTTAACCTCAAATCATTTTCATGTTTTAGTCTCATTTGCAATACTCTTTGCGATATTTAATTTTACCTTGATTCATTGAAAGTTCAAATTACTTACCGTTCAAAGGGTAAAAACGAATTTGGCCCCTTTCACATTCTCTGCATTATTTTCACCTTGATCACAATCACCAGCTGCCTGCAATTTGTTTCCTCCGTTATTCTCCTCCATTGCTTTTCTGCCAAACACCTGCTTGGCAATGTCTACTCCCTTTTGTGCCTCTGAAAGAATATTTGCACAAACATATATGAACGAAATTGAATATCCGGAGTCAAAACACAATAAGTACTCTAGTTAAGGACAGTTAATTAATTAAATTTATTAATTCTTACGGTCTGCAACAGTTTTGATTGGCTCGAAGACTCCGACGGCCACATTCAACAACATTGACATGATCAACACGGAAACCAGCACGTTCTTCCCCATGATCTCAATGTCAATCAATGTCAGTCAATCAAAATTAATTAATTATTAAGTTAGATATATTAATTCAATATATCTCTTGTTAATTCCTATGCCTTTGTTAATCTTATATATGTTGCATTACTCCGAATAATTGGGCAGTGCATGCCCATTATCAATTTGTATGGCAACTATTTTTGGCACTTGACAAAACAAGATCACCACCTTTTGTCCGGTTCTTATGCGTGCCTTCGAATTGACTGCTTCCGCACTTTCTTTTCTTGTTCCGATAAATAAAAAGTAGGAACGGTGCCACGCATCCCACATTTTTATCTAAAAAATTATTTTAAATTATATAATATTTATAAATTAATTAGTAAAATAATATAATTAATTCACTTAAATAATGTAAAGAATTGACAACTACTCCATTAATGACAACATCATTTCCAATCAAATTTAAAATAAAAAAAATTGGGATGCTTGTCATTTTTCTAAATATGATTGCTTTGTTCCATTCCGTTAAGGACATAGCATACTTTAAGTTGATGACTTTTCCGTTTCACTCTTTTTTTTTTTTTTAAATGTTGTTTTGATATTTGGTTTGATATCTTTATTAATTAATTGATATAAATTTAAGAATTGTGGCCCAAATTCCCAAACACATTATGTACGTATCCCCTGCTGTGTTTTAGTGGGGCAAATATTCTTCCAATTCGGCTGTGTGATATAAACTTGATCTAGGTGGTCTTAAAAGATATTGTAGAATATGTATGTGATTTAAAAAAATTATACTAATAATTGAAAGGAGCAAAATTGAAATGAATAGTCTATATAAATAACATATAAAGTAAGCATTCACTGCATTTTTAAATTGAAATTGAGACAACACGTAATTAGACGAGAAATCTAAAATGAACTGTTGCATAGTTTTATAAAATATATCTGACGAAAAAAATTGAAAGAGTTCAACATTACTTCCCTACATATTACTTCCCTGCTTTAAAAGACAAGAAGCTCCACGGTTTTTGGTTTAATGAATCACGAGCAGTACACGTGACTATCAATGACGTGCGAAGTTTGTTTTGAAGCTGTTATTGAACGTGCACTTCACGTGCATTTCTAGGCAAGCTTCTGGGTTTTTTATAACTGTTATCACAGCTGTTTCTGGTGCAAAATTGAGAGAGATCTAGAGGATTCGAGAGGGAAAGAAAGCTTGAGTTGAGAGAGCATTCTCGTTACTTGTAAATAGCTCTGTAAATCTCTGTAGAAAGAAAATTGAATCAATCAATAATGCTGATCGATCTTTTCCTCTATTAGATACAGGTCAATGCAAGTTGGTTGAACCACGTAACTGACCGTGTTCTGTGATTCTTTGTTGTTTTGTATTTTGTTCTGATAGCTTCTGTTTTAATCATCATTCAATTCATATTCAGATTCTGGATTAGCTATTCAGATCATCTTTAAATCATCTTGAAGTTTCTGAATCAGAGATCTTGAACAGTGTTTGTTGAAGCTTAGTGTGCATAGCTTCTCATTTACTACAGATTCTCAATGAATGAGATTATTAGAGATCAAGAACATTAGCTGATATGCGAGCGTGTTATCAGAGCATTAGGCGTAAAGAGAACTTCCACCAGAAAAATGTAAATAACAAAACTAAAACTAATTTTCAATTTATTTTAGGAACTAATTAAATATTCATGTTAGATTAATGTCTTTAGGCTAAACTAATACAACAAACACGCCGAACCAGTTTGTGACCGGCTTAATTCATCTGTTGACATACTTATTTTTAATTCATGTGATGAACATATTATAAAATGAAATGGGTTCTTGCCGCGAGTTCAGAGGTCTGGAGTCAAACACAAGTCTAGGACTTAATACATTTGTAATAGTTCTCATTATTGGCCTAGATTTTTACCCTTTTAAGCCGTTGAGTTGTTTGATTATCCAAATACTTTCTACCAACTAAGACACTGAGACACTGAGATACTTCTGAAGTTGAAATAATTTATATATTTTTAAAATTAATAAAAAAATTTGGAATAAATCGAACTTTGGCCTTAAATTTAAAGTCCGCATAGATTGAGCATGAATGAGACCTTAGAAAAAAAAAATTCAAGTTTTTTTAATTTATAAATAAAAATTTTAAAATATTAAATATATATATATATACACACACATATTCTGTGCCTTGGACTTTTTTATTAAATATGAAATATTTTTTAATAAAATAAAAAAAATAAATTAAATATATTTATCTAATACATAATAAAATAATAATTTAATACACAAAATATTAAAAACACAACATAATAAATTATAATACTGATATAATATTTTATTCTGGGTTTGGGCCTAAGTTTGGAAAAGTCCGGCCCAGCCCATATTTTTGGAACCCTATTTTGGCCCTTTTCCATTTTCTGTGATTCTGAACAATAGCTTCAAGTGGCAGAATTTGATAAACATGTCACATGTTAGGTTGCTCTAATGCTTCCATTCAACCTGTCAATCTTTCACGTAAGCTGATGATTTTTCTAGCAGCTCAGTGAAGCAAAATTGGTTCAGACCAGCATATGGTTTTCTGAAAAATTTTTAGCAATAATGTTGTTTATTTGTTCTGTTATATTTAGAGTTTCATCAAATGGGTCCCTTGGTCTTATTTCATGATCCACAATGCCATTTACAATGATCTATATTGAATGCAAGATTTGTTTTTCCCTTGAATGGTAGGCCACAATGAGTTGCAGTCAACTTTTTCCAAGTACCAAGTCTTGCTGAAACCTTATCGTTAGTTGGGAAACAGAGCCATGTGATTCTTTGTTGCACATCCTTAAATTGACCCTATTTTCATTGTCTTCACATCATTCAAACGTATGTCACATCGCTGGCTAGAGAAGTTTAGCTCTATATATAAGGGGTTTAAGGATAGCTGTCCATAGAAAAGTTTCATTTGCTTTCCTAAGTTTCATTCCTATTTTCAAAATTTCACATAAAAACTTGCAAAGTACTTTATAATTCTTAGTTATGGCTATCCGATTCCTCAGGATTGTTAACGCCAAGTAGGCTCTAAGGCGTGCTCTTTTGGTTTCAGAAGCCACAACTGTTCCCAAAGGACACTTAGCTGTCTGTTTTGGAGAAACAGAAATGAGCAGATTTGTGGTTCCTGTTTCATACCTGAAGCAACCTTCCTTTCAGAAATTGCTGAGTCAGGCTGAAGGGGAGTTCGGGTTTCATCACCCTATGGGTGGTCTCACAATCCCATGCAGCGAAAAAGTATTCATAGATCTAACTAGCAGACTGTAGACCTTAGGGAACGTGATTTGGAAAATTTGGAAATATCTAACCTCAGCTCGTTGACGCTAGCACCATTGACTCGATTACAAAGATTGATCAGATGAAGTACACACAGTGATCGTTTGATGCAATCCATGTTAACTTAAATCATTTTCGTATACATGATGTGATGTTGAATTTATCTTAATAATAATACTTTATCTCTTTGAATTTATTGTCAATCCAACGAATCAATTATGAGTCTATCAACGTGCATTGCTTTACCCGCTTTATCCATCCCTACTCAAATAATAATATTTCTGTCGTAGTTCAACTTTATATGTTATTTATCATTCAATATCTACATGGACCAGTTCTTCCAATTACTTACAGGTCACTGTACTATTGCAGCAATATCAAAGTATATAATTCAGAAAATGTTGTTCAAACTTCTAACTTGGAAAATTGTCCTTATTCATTCAGTCTCCTGCAGACGCAGCCTGAATAACCCACTAATTAATCCTGTAACTGTTGTTCATATAAATTAACTACTCAAAGGAGGGCTCTTTTAAACCATGTGAAAATTCATTACAAGTGCTGGAGGAAGACGAAAAATAAACCATGTGATAATATTTATTCTGAGTAGTCCAGACCATTATTCATCACTCAAAATGGACATTGCAGAGAGAAAGGTATGCGAGGCTTCTAGATTCCAATGGGTTTACAGATGTACATAAATTGGTTATATATAGCTCTTTCGTAGCTCATACATGTACTGGTCCACGGTGATAAGGATTGATAGCAGGCATAGGCCAAGTGGGTTTCCTAGTGGCTTGTCTAGCTAATTGATGCCATATAGTATCAGATCAGTCAGATTTGCTTTAAAGGCAGCCTGAGTGACTAGTAATGTGCATGTGAAGGAATGTCACAAGCATGTACTAATACAAGCCATTAGCTAGCTAGCGCCTAAATAGAAAAGGTACTCAAACTCTCAAAAGATTTATGATTTGCAAGTGGTCCTAATTATGTCATTTGATAAATTTTGCTTGAAAATCTGATGATGAGTTGGAAGACAGAACCATGTGATCCCTCACGAGTTAATGTCTCTGCATCCAAAATGCCTCTTCACACACCCACAACATACCAGAAGATTTCCTGCAGACCATTCAGTGCATTCATCTATATACACATGTGATTGGGTTCAGAAGCAACCCAAGCCACAGATTAACATTCTATGGTACTAAAACTCACCATCGTTTTCAAGTTCTTTGAATTTCATTTGTAGTTTTATCTGATCAAAATCATGGGTTTCCGTTTGCCTGGTATTGTCCATGCTAAAAAAATTCTTCAAAAGTATCATTTTAATGGACCCAATCGGCTACAATGACTGCAGAAGTCCCTAAAGGCTATGTTGCAGATTATATAGGAGAAAACTAGATGAAGAGATTCATGACTCCATTATCATACTTGAGCCAGTCTTCTTTCCAAGACTTGTTGAGTCAAGCTGAAGAAGAGTTTGGATTTGATCATCCAATGAAGGGTCTCACAATTCCCTGCAGCGAAGATGTCTTCACAGATCTCATTTCTAGGTTAAATAACCAAAGAGAGAGGATACTAAGATTGATCATTGAGTACAATTTTGTGGAGTACGCATATACCTATATCCTCAACATTGCTTGTATTATTATTATTACTGCTACTACTTTTTCTTCCTTGAAAAGTGGAAATGCACTCCGCTCGGGTGGAAAAATGCATCCTGTTTAATTTTGCATCGTATTCTCGGAAATCTAATATTAAAGCATCAATTGAGTTTTTATTCTCTTTGCCTATATTAGTGCTTATTTTAATTATACACCATTTACATCAAATACCGGATGATTAGTTCCCAGTAAACCCTTTCTATATGATTGGATCCACAAACACAATTCAGCTCCATATTCTCATTTACAAATATCCTTCAACTTTTTATCAATGATGATTAAATATATATTCTGTTTTTATTCATTTTGCGCTTCTTCTTTAATTTATATGTTAGGTGCGCAAGTACATGATTTCTGTCACAGAGAAATTATATCAGAAAAGTGTATAAAAAAGTTCATCTATTGGACTAAGTGGATGTAGTCAGTTTGCAACACCTGTAGTAACTTTTCACAAAGGTTACTGAAAATCGTTAAACATAATCTCAAATTTTCCACTTCATAGATATATTTATTTCATTCAATTAGTAGTATCATAGCTCTAGAACTTTGCTAGTTTAATGCAGGTTTAGCTGCAGTATTGCTCATTTGGGAATGCTTCATATGTATTTCAGAGGCTCCCCTAGCTTGCCTTATTGTTGCATTAGTGAAGAATGAGGCAGAAAGTTCCTCTCCAAGGACTGACATGTCTCCGCCTCGACGTTCATTTTTAAAAGCCGTTGGGTCTTCAATTAAATTATAAGCTGTAATGCAACACAAAATAACCTAATTAACTTTGTTTAAGATACACAAAACCCAATATTTTGCAATTTCAAAAGGTTGGATCGACTAATTGTTTTTCAAGAATACTGGCCAACTCCTTTCAATAATCGAGTGTTTGCTTATTGCTGAAAAAAGAAAAAACAAGTCATTAAAGCTCAGATGAGTTGAAACAATTGTAACCGATTTGAACCAGACATATATTAATCTAACTCATCTAGATAAGGAAATATATACGAATTTTTTTTCTTAGGGACCACAGTATAATATTAAAATAGTTTTTGGCATGCATTTAGAATGGTGTGAGTCAAACGCATCTTTTGAGCTATCAGCAGCCGATTTTTGTTTCTAATAACATAGTCGACTAAAAAATTCCTAAAAGGTTGAGTAATGAGCAGTGTGATTATCCACATATTGTCAAATAATTGGCTAGAGCACCGAAATTGGTCAGTGAAATGAATTTCTGTTTATTTGTCCAAGCCTTGGCTTGCTATGATAGGTTTCTTCGATGCTTCTAATCAACATATCATTTCATTAACTTCAGTCCAAGCTCAGGAAACACTATCATATGAGCTGATTAATTGCTAGACTTTTCCGGTCCTCTGCAGCATCAAAAGACTGAATACCAGAAGCCTTGTTTAAAGCTTTCGTCATATGGTTGCTCCAAAAGATTTTAGCAAAGGATCTTGAGTCGTGACCGACAGGCCACGAAACAATGATAATATTTCACTTATTGGTAGGCAACATTGAGTTTCAATCAAATCTCAGAGCAAACCCTGCTCAAACCTTATCATTAGTTTGGAAGCAGAGGCATGTGATCTTTGCAGCATAAGCCCTTTTTGGAACCCCTTTTCCATTATATGGACCATTGGCAGAAAATTTTTCTCTATATTTATACAGGTTCAATGGATAGCCACTCACAAGGTTCGACTACTTCCCTACGCCTTTCATAGCAATATTTTTCCGTAAAACATTTTCAACACTTAGCAATACAGACTTATGGCTATCCATTTACCCTGGATTGCTGATGCCAAACAGAAGAAACTCGTTTTTCATTTCTTAAAAAAAAAACATTATACATTGAGCGTTATTTATAGATGTAAAAGCTACAAATTTTCAAAGATTACATATGTAATTACGGAAGGAAATGTGTCGATCTGTTTGGTGTGGGTCGTGTCTTTGACAAGTGCAGATCATGCCTTTTGACAAGTGTGGATTATGCCTTTGATAAACTTCCTTTAATGCCGTTTTATTTGACATTCTCAACACAAACAGCCTCTAAGGTGCGCTCTTATGACTTCTGTGGCCACAACTGTACCCAGAGAATACTTTGCTGTCTATGTTGGCGAAGCTGAACAGAGAAGGTTTGTGTTTCGCATTTCACGCTTAGAAGCACCCTTGATTCTAGAATTTGCTAATTCAGGCTGAAGAGTACGGGTTTGATCATCCTATGGGGGGTCTCACCATGTCATGCAGCCAAGAAGTAGTTTTTGATCTCACATGCAGTTTGTAGGCCTTCAGAAACATCATTTGGAGGATATGGAAATAGCTAACCTGGATGATGCTAACAGTTCTGCTTCGTGTCTCAAATACAAATTTTTAGTAGAAAAGGTTTACATTGCGATTATTTGCTTCATCATGTAAAATCAAGGATATTTTTATTCAATAAGTACCTTGTAGAGATTGAATCTGATTGAATCTGCTTATGGCCTCTGCAAGGCTCAACAACTTGGCAGGATCTTTAATCATGTTTATTCAAATTGCACAATGAGAAGATTAAATCTACAGAGACTTAGTTTAACACAAGAACTTTCTTCTGGAACAAAGGATCTAGAAACTAAAGAACAGAAAAAATCACAGCCAACACGAAGAAAGATTTGGTGGTTCAGTTGTACCAAGAATGGCACAACCTACACCAAGGGAGAAGCCTTCTGGAGAGCTTTTATTGAACAGCAATGGAGGATGTTTTACACAGCTTGCACACAAGATTACAGAGAACAAGCTTAACCACTCTCTCTAGTCTTTTTATCTCTATCTTGTTTAGAATAATGAATCAAACTGTTACATCAGTTAGCTTTATAGTTACCAGAGTAACGAACCAGCAAACCCAGAATACACATTTTGCTGACAGGTGGCATAACGGCTTTGATGAACTGGCTAAACTAAAATCACATGATCCTCACGTGCGTTACTTTACGTCTTAATAAAACGACGTAGGGATACTGTCGTTTTGTGACCTATACGTGCTCTTCCCCAGGACTTCTTTAGGCTTACACCAAAACGCTGCCGTTTAATTCTGACGAGTTTGATTCATCAGCAAGCCTCACAATTACATTAAACATCTCTTTCTCGCCAATTCTGTTCTGTTTCTATGCTTATTTCCACAAATAGCTTGTCCAATGTTTCTGCACAGTTCATTTTCTTGCAAGGAGTTTTAAAAAACGTTCTATTAAGTTGCAATTTTATTGTATCTGAGAATAAATTAAGCTTCCAATATGTCTCACTTTGCCGTTATAGCACTCAGAAACCATGTTCAGATAACCTGATAATTTTGAATTTTGTCAATTATTCTCCTGAACTCATTCATCACTTGAACAATTCACGTAGTTAATCATGGCATATTCTTTTTGGAAAAAGATATACCATTTAATGATGGGCTTTCTTAGTAAAACCTTGACTTGTCCTTAACGTAGAGTTTGCCGAATCTGGGAATTTGCAATATCTCAAGTAAGAGCACTGGTATTTGAATATCCAGAAGACAAAAATGTGGGTATTGTAAACACTACAGTAATACTGAAACATACAATATGGCAGGACTGTCGTTTGGATCTTTCTAATGTTCAAATAGCATTTTCTTTTAGGTAATGGAGCACTGCAGATGACCAAGCGTCTTTGACGGTAGTCATCATGGATGATAATGATGCGTTTAGGGGACATTGATGGCCTTAAAGTAGGAATGCTTCATGTGAATTTCATGGCGGCTAGTCTAGCAAGTTGATGCATTATATCAATACAGGGGAGGGACCTGTATATAAATATGATGTTGCTCATTTCAAAGTTTGTTCCACTTTCTTAGCCACAATTTTGAAATTACTTTGGGTTGAAATACAGTGAGCTTTAACTCTAGATATGACTCTCAGTTGTTATCAAGGTTTCAGGACCCATCCTCCATATTTTTTTTATATGCTAGTCTCATAAAAAAAATTACGTTGTGACATGTTTTCCTAACATTATGAGGGAGTAGTTCAATGCCCCAGGCATGTCTTAGTAGTTGCAATGAGACTGGATATGCTTAAAATGACAAGTTACTCAGCTATCTGATTTTATATCTGCGGGCAATTCAATTAATCCTACATTAGCCTTTGATAATAAGTTGAAAGACAGAACCATGTCTCCCTCATAGGCTATTGTCTTCCACGATTCACGTTGCGGATCAGAAAGTTTCATACGGATTGTTCCATCTATACATACACAAAGCGTTGAGAGTTTACAAGCAGCAGAAGTCTTGACCCTTCAGTCTCAGGTATTAATTGAAAATCCCCTTGAGTCCTAAATTCTTTTGAGTTTCCATTTCTAGTTTTATCTTAACAAAATCATAGTCCGTTTGCCTGGTATTGTTCAAATGAAGAAATTTCTTCGACAGTCTTCGCCTGCAGCAAGCAATTCAGATACAATAGCCACAGATGTCCCGAAACGCTACCTTGCGGTTTTCGTCGGAGAAAAATCAAAGAAAGACATTTGTATTTCTAGTTTCATACTGGAACCACCCTTCATTGTAAGACTTGTTAAGTCAAGCTGAAGAAGAATTTGGTTTTGACCATCCAATGGGAGGCCTCAGATTTCCCTGCAGCGAAGAAAAATTCATGGCTCTCATTTCTTGCTTAAATGGGCACTGAGAAGCACATTATAGACAATAATGAATTAATTAGTAAGTGAGTCAAATTTAATAGATAGATATTAATAAGTTAGAAATATTTTAGCTTCAACAAGAAGAAGCGTATGCTAAGTAATTAATACATATTTGCAAGTTGAAAGATATAGCTGCAACTTTATAGAACAAATCATTATCTTAAACAACTTTAGAAAGATATTGTTCCATCTTAATTATTTAATATAACATGGCATATATTTTTGAAATATTATTTCTCCAGTTTATTTAAGATGGAACCAACAAAAAATATAACTTATTATAATGTGGAGTTTATTCTTAATTATAACTGGTCCTAAGTTGAGACTATAATTTTTTATTATTATGAAGAGATTATTCTTATATAAAGTATTCGTATTTGGAGGTTCTACTATATTATTGTTGTTCATGTCACTAAAGATTAACAATTATCGAAATTAGTTTTAAAGCATTGTTTAAAAGAAAAAAAACTCAAAAGTTTAATTGATATAACTAAATACTAAAATATAACTGATGCACTACTTGGCTCAAATTAATGGCAGAACTAAAAGTTCTGGTTTGTCAAAATATGGCATCTTATATATAGCCATTTAAACTATAAAGGGTTGAATCTGTTGAAACATAAGAATATGGTGATTGGCTTACCTGATATCGGAAGACATGAAAAAGTTTGTGAGGGATGTATATATGGAAAAATGCATAGACTTCCATTCCCTAGAACTTCATGGAGAGCCAGAGCTCACTGGAGTTGATGCATGATGATATTCATGGTCCTAGAAGGACTCTCTCTCACAATAATATGAGATTTTTTATTCTTTTTGTTGATGATTATATAAGGATGATGTAGATTTATTTTTGAGTAGGAGTATTGGCAGCACTCTAAATATCTCTTAAAACTCCTGTAATTATTTTATAATTTTAGTCTTTATTAAAACTATATAATAGGAGAATTTCTATTTAGACTTACATTCAAAAGTCAAATATTTTTTTCTTAAAAATTAATATTTTAGAAATTAAAAGTTACTTTTTTCTCTAATTTTTTGATGAAGAATTTACCACTAATAGCTACAATAGAGACAATAAAAACTTATTATTTTTTTTTTAAAGTGGAAGAGACTCTATTGTTGAAATGAAGTCTAATAATAAAAGATAGCGATTGGAGTCTACATAATAAATTTTAATTAACGGTATTTTTGTTATTGATGGAGGTGTTAAAAGAATTTTATAATTTTTAAAAAATATTTTAATGGGTTAATTAAGAAAAGAGGTATTTTAATAATATTTAGAGGGGTGCCAATAGGTCCCATTCTTTATTTTTTGAATGAAAAATCACTTTCTTAACTTTTCTCTAGTTTCCAACCGTTGTAGACAGACAAAGTTGATGCAAAATGAAGGCCTTGAGAACTAATCTTGGTGGTGAATTTATCTACACCAATTCATGAATTATTACCGGGACAATGGGATTCAAAGGCAGCTTACTGTTGTGCAAATTTTATTGAACTCGCAAGCGCACGAATCTATTGTAGAATAGATTAATGGTGACGAGTGTCGATCTCACGAGGAGGTTGATTTTAATTATATGCCGAATTAATTTTCTTTTACTGAGAACAATTAAATTATGGCAATTTTATCTTAATTTATGAATTAAAATGGCGGGAATAATTAGAATCAAACTTGTTATAATAAAGTACTTGGGTATCCGGATCTGCATCAACATGCTCCATGGGCTAAATATTCCATATTAATACCAATTAAATCATAAGGGGGGATTCCACACCTCATGAACCACTCTCCAATAAGTATGGTGCCAAGTGCTTATCGTGCCAAATAATAATAACCTTGTACTAGGGTGCTGGTTTAACCAGAGATGTATCTAGACAAGACTATTATTATTTGTCGACGAAAAGTCAAAACAACCACAAATATTAGAGGGGAAGAGAAAATAAATTTATCAAATTAAGCCCATGGAACATGTTGAGACTTCACCTTCAACCCAAACTTAAAAGAAAATTAGCCACTTATATTTTAACTAAAGATAAAAAAGGAAATTTTATTAAAATACAAAGAAACTACAAGAAGGAGAAGGAATTTCAGAAATCTAAGGTTAAAAATGAATTCAGGGGTATCAAATTAAGGGGGGAGAGCCCCCTTTTTATAGATACATTGAGTGAATCGTGACTATCGGATTAAAAATAATTCGGATGCTCAGGATTGCGCCACGTCATCGGTCAACAGTCAACAGTCAATATTTGTACAGTAACACCGCCTGAATAGTAAATAATCCCATGTAAGCGCATGTATCTTTGTACACATTTTTTTACTCCACCGAGATCTTTGTCGTCATCGATCTACTGTACATAAGAAATTTAGTCCAATAAGATCGTGACACATCATCGGTCAACGCCACATAAGCAGTCAATACCACGTAATCCGTCCAATCAGATACTGCCATGTCATAGATAGTTGCCACATCATCGGTCCGTATATATGAACAATACTTTTTCCTTTAATGCTCTTCTTAAGGTTTTCGACCGTCCTGAGTCCAAATATAACGTCCGTTTTGCTGTCTGATCACTCGTTTATTGTGAAACGATTATGATACCCCTAAAATACATAAAATACACAATTATAATAAAACACATATAATTAAATAACAAAATACTTAAATAAATAAAAGTAGCAATATTAGTGAGATTTAAAGTGTAAAATGACGATTTTCTCCTTTATAAATATACACTTTCTAATACTCAACACACCCTCCAACCAGCTTATTGATAGTCCCTAGCAAATAAAGCGAAGATAAAATTCAAAACTTTTTTTTTTTTTGGAAAGGAAACACATGTGTTTATTCAATCAGATTAATGATAGCAATCAAATAAAAGTTTAAGCATTATCTCTAGTCTAAAGGAATATTACACTCACATCAACCATCCATATGTATCAGTCCAGCAGACTTTGTTGTAGCAATAGTAATCAAGCTATTTTCAAGAATGACATATCAAACCCCAAAATCTCACCGGTTGTAGTGACACTCTCACAAAGAAATTAATCCCAATAAAATTTTGTCACTACAATGAATGGTAAATTGAGAGAAAATAATAAAGAAATATCATATACTCTCACCAAGATTAAAAAATATGCCCATAGCTTAGAAAATAATACGATCTCAAATAAAGTATTAGTCAACCCAATGTATTCATCATTTTTTTTCTTTTTTTCATTTTTTTTTGTATATGCATCACTACATCTTAATTACCCATATAACTAGCTTTTATGTTAGACTATAGTTCCCTAAAATCTGGAAGGACTTTTATTAGGACGTAACGTAGGCTAGGGACATGGCTAACAACGAAAGAAAAATAGGGAAACAAAAAAATATATATGTTTGAGAAAAAATTCAAGAACTTTTTACAAGATACATTTTTATTGCTATTGTACATCAATTTTTTTCTTTTTTTTTTGAATTTTTTTTATGTAGCACAACTTCGCTGAAGAAAATAATTATTTATCATTTTTTTCTCAAACATGAATAGGTGGATGGAACTTGTATGATATCGGGTAATACTCTAAATTGGAGTGGGTCAGGATGATAAGTTAATAAAGAAAAGGGTTTTTTTTTTTAAATAAAAGGCTCAAAAGGGCTAACTATGGATATTACATAATTGGGATGGCTAGAAAGACTCAAACGGGTCAAAAATGGCCTTCCATCATCTTTTAGGATTCTAAATAATCTTCCATATCTACTAATTAAGTGGACATTTAGATGCAGTAACACACACTTTTTTTTTTTAAGGGTTGACTCAAAGAAAATTTAGAGATCATGTATGAAATAATAAATTGCTAAGCTACATGAAGAATGGGCAAAAAGGGTTACTCTCCAAGAAAAATTAATAGGCTCAAAAACTCACTTGGAATTTATTATGACATGTACATTCTTTCAAGCAACTCATATTTGTCCTCAATATCAACATATAGAATAGTAAGCATAGTGTAACATCACTCAGGACCAAAGATAATACAAATACTAAAATTCGAAAGTCATCATATCATCCAATATCAAGAATTCACAAATTTTTTTTAAACAGAATTATTTCCCCCCAACCTATTCTAAACATAAAAAGAAAACATACATGCAGAAAAATTAAAGAAAAATAATTTTTTTCTCTTTTTTTTCTTTTTAAAAAGAAGATGCGTTTCTAGAGTTACTACACTCCATATTCAGCCATTTTCGACTTAAAAACTTAAAAACATATATTTATAAAGGAGAAAAACGAAAGGTTAGAAAAGAAACACACACAAATATATATATAATTTTTTTTTTTGTTTTTTTTTCTAACTAAGAAGATGCGTTTCTAGAGTCACTATACTCCATATTCAGCCATCTTCTATTCAAAAAGTTAGTCATGGTTAGTTCAACATTCCACAATTGTCAACTATTCCCCCTCCAACCAGAACGAAACATTGTCCTCAATGTTTGAAAGGAAAAAAGTAGAGTTTAGAAGACATCACCTGGGTGCTGCAACATAGAAAAAAATATTTACAAGCGGAGAGTTAAATCTAATTTGTACTTCTTACTGTCGTTACTGTTACCATTATTATTTGAACACTCCAACATAATAGCCTTGGGATCTGGCTCTGGTTGATAAGCTTGTAACAGATCAAGTAGCGCATTAGCAGTGTGTGCACAAATAAAGATTTGTTTCACTGAGGAAGGAATGAAATAATTTTTTATTGCATGGTTAAGAAATGCGAGAAAGCCATCATAAAAGTTATTGACATTTAACAAACCAATGGGTTTCTGATGAATGTTCAGATGGGACCAAGATGCTAATGTCATTAGTGCCTCAAGAGTTGTAAGATCACCTGGAAGGAAAATAAAAGCATTGGCATGATTTAACATTTCAGTTATTCGTTCTTGCATACCTGAGACGACTAACTCTTCTCCAGTTGGTGAATGAGACAAACAACCAAAAGGTTTTAGGATTTAAGGGATGATGCCTAACACTTGGCTCCCTCTGACAAAAGCAGCTTCTGATACCATTTTGGATAACCCTCGGTCACTTCTTCCATACACCAAGTGCAATTTTCTCTCTGCTATTTTTAGACCAAGATCTATGGCTGCCTCCATGAAGTCTTTATGTTTGCCATAATGAAACCCAGAAAGCACACAAAT
This sequence comes from Aegle marmelos, assembly GCA_030449875.1. Taxonomy (NCBI): domain Eukaryota; kingdom Viridiplantae; phylum Streptophyta; class Magnoliopsida; order Sapindales; family Rutaceae; genus Aegle; species Aegle marmelos. The sequence goes on along the minus strand of JASUUL010000026.1, from coordinate 559,894 downwards.
GTTCTTGAATTGTTTACTGGAAGTAGCTGCCATTAAGATAATGCTAAAAAACAACTTGTGAGTGCTCAGTAAAAAGAGAATCGTATTTAAAGACCTTGGTGACAATGGGTTACAGCTGTGTATAGGACATTATGTCCATTAACGTGTAAGGCACATGGCTCAAAAAGTCAAAAAGAAAATAGTAAAAAGAAAAAGTAAATAAAATTATTAAAAATAATAATGTAAATAGTAAAATAACAGTGAAATAAAAGAACAGAGAGATAAAAGGATATTTACAGATAGTTGTGATTGTGGCTCACATCTTCCTCTGGTTTTACGTCCAGAAACGGCTTGAACGCCCTCTATGGGTCGAGGATAGGCTTCCCATCCAGTTTTCTTACAAACTGGCAAACAGGGTCTTTTATAGTCAGATTCCCGAGACTGTAGTTTACACATTCTTTCTGGAATAATGGCGATAACTGGATTATTGCATGTTGGACGTATCCACTGGGATGCGTTTCAAGAGACAAAAGGATATCATCCAATGACTCCTTATTCAAGCCATCCCTAATGAATTGAATCTTATCTTCTCTGTTATCAGATACCATTCCTAAAGAACATGATTTTTTATTGCATACCATTCTGGCACATTTATGACAAGCAACAGAAAGTCTTCGAGCTCGTCGTTTTCTTGCATAATTTCCTTTACCACAACCAGGCATGTATGTGATAAATTTAGGAGGTAACTCACCTGCTAAGGGAACTTTTGCCTCAATTAACCAACAGATGTCAGCAGGGATGTTATTCTTCATAACCAATTGCATGCGTTCGGACCGGGCTTTATAAATTAAAAGTAGGGCATTCTGAGGAAGCGAAGGGAATCGTTTGTGAAGCTTTTCTAAAATCTCATTTCTGTCCATAACTTCGTCTCAGAATATCAGTTATTGTGGGAAAACTGAAGTAACTGACTTGATTGTCATGGAGTACCATATCCGCCACTTGACCGGGGTTACAAACTTTAAACACACAAAGTAAACTAAAACACACAAACAAGAAAATAAATTAAAACACACAAAATAAACTAAAATCGTCCTCTTATTGAATTTACCTCAAGCTCCAATTGGATGTTGTAGATGCCTCTCTCAATTTCTCAGAGTTGGCTTTCTAAATCCTCAACATGGGCTACTAACTCTGGTGGTTGTAGCTGCTAGATACGATGTGTTTTACAAAATCGTATCTGACCTCTGAGATGAGATTGGATACGTCGAAATTGTCTAAGAATGTTTAAGAGGAACTGTCTCATGATTAAATGGATAAGAAAAACTTAACGGTTAAACAAACACACTTAAAAAAAATAATTTCAATCAGTAAAAGAATAAATAAAAGAAAGAAAATAAAGAAAATAAATAATCAAATCACCGAAAAGCAAAACCTCAATTTAAAAGAGGTGGGTCACTCAAATTTATTTCGCTGTCCTCTTCATGCGGTTGGTATTCTAGATATGGCTTTAATCTTTGACCATTAACTTTGAAAATGACACCATTCATTGGATCCTTAATTTCAATTGCCCCATGTGGAAAAACAGTATGAACAATAAATGGGCCAGACCATCGAGAGCGTAACTTACCTGGGAATAAGTGTAAGCGAGAATTGAATAAAAGTACTTTCTGATCTGGAGTGAAAGATTTTTGCATAATTTGCTTGTCGTGAAAGACTTTCATTCGTTGCTTGTAAATTTTGGCATTCTCGTACGCATCATTTTGAATTTCTTCAAGTTCTGCCAACTGTAATCTTCTTTCTGAGCCAGCTTGCTGTATGTCAAAATTGAATTTCTTGATGGTTCAGTATGCACGATGCTCGAGTTCCACAGGTAGGTAGCATGCTCTTCCATAAACTAGCCTGTAGGGTGACATCTCAATCGGAGTCTTAAAAGCCGTTCTATATGCCCATAATGCCTCATCAAGCCGCAACGACCAATCTTTTCTGTCGGGCCTCACTGTTTTTTCTAAAATGTGCTTTATTTCTCGATTGGAGATCTCAACTTGGCCGCTGGTCTGTGGATGATATGGGGTCGCCACTTTATGAGTGATGGAGTACTTTGTCAAAAGTGCTTTGAAAAATTTATTGCAAAAGTGGGCACCACCATCACTAATTATTGCTTGAGGGAATCCAAAACGGGAAACAATATTACTTTTCAAAAATCCTATTACCACTTTATGATCATTATTCCTACATGGAATAGCTTCTACCCATTTCGAAACATAATCAACAGCGACCAATATGTATTGATGTCCAAAAGATGGGGGAAAGGGTCCTATGAAATCGATACCCCATGCGTAAAAAATTTCAACCACTAGAATTGAGTTTAGTGGCATCATATTCTTTCGTGTAATGCTACCCATTCTTTGACACCTATGACATGAAGAACAAAAGGTGTAAGCATCTCAAAATATAGTTGGCCAATAGAAACCACATTGTAAATTTTAGTTGCTATTTTCTTAGCACTGAAGTGGCCTCCACAAGCTTGTTCATGGCAGAAAGAAAGGATATTTTGAAATTCATTCTCTGGGACACATCATCCAATAATTTGGTCTGCACAGTATTTAAATAGATAAGGATCATCCCAAAAGAAATTCTTTATTTCTGCAAAGAATTTGGCCTTGTCCTGTTTAGTCCAATGCTCTCGAAGTTGACCTGTAACAAGATAATTAACTATATCAGCATACCATAGTACTACTTCTACACTCATTAATTGTTCATCTGGAAATGACTCATTCAAAGGTAAATGTTCTTTTGTTATATCAAAATAGAGGCGGGAGAGATGATCAGCCACAACATTTTCTGTTCTTTTTTTGTCTTTGAATTCTAAGTCAAATTCCTGCAAGAGTAGCACCCAACGAATTAGTCTAGCTTTTGCATCTTTCTTTGTGAGAAGATATTTAAGAGCAGCATGATCTGTAAATATAATTATTTTACAAATAATGAGATAAGATCGAAATTTTTCTAATGCAAACACAACTGCTTGCATTTCTTTTTCAGTGGTTGAATAATTTAACTGTGCATCATTCAATGTTATACTAGCATAGTAAATCACATGGGGAATTCGATCAACTCTTTGTCCTAATACTGCTCTTACTGCATAGTCAGATGCATCACATATAAGCTCAAATGGTAAGTTCTAATTTGGGGGCTGAATGATGGGTGATGATGTCAACAACTACTTTAGTTTTTCAAATGCCACAAGACATGAATCATCAAAGACAAAAGATACATCTTTAACAAGTAAATTGCATAAGGGTCTAGAAACTTGGCTAAAATCCTTAATGAAACGTCTATAAAAACCAGCATGCCCAAGGAAAGATCTTACTTCTCTGACTATTTTAGGTGGAGGAAAATTGGAAATGAGATCCACCTTGGCTTTATCAACCTCAATATCTTTACTTAAAATGATGTGACCGAGAACAATACCTTATTTAACCATAAAATGATATTTCTTCCAATTCAAGACTAAATTCTTCTCGATACATCTCTACAGAACTAGTGTTAGATGATGTAAACATTGATCAAACGAATCTGCAAAAATAGAAAAGTCATCCATAAAAACCTCAAGGAATCGTTTAACCATATTAGAAAAAATGCTCAATATGCATCGTTGAAATGTAGCAGGTGCATTACATAATCCAAATGCCATTCTCCTATATGCAAAAGTGCCAAAAGGACAAGTGAAGGTGGTCTTCTCTTAATCTTTTGGTGCTATAGAAATTTGATTGTATCCTGAATAACCATCTAGAAAGTAATAAAACTCATGACCTACTAATCTATCAAGCATTTGATCGATAAATGGTAAAGGAAAATAGTCTTTACGTGTGACAGAATTCAACTTTCTGTAATCAATGCATACATGCCATCCTGTAGTTACTCTAGTGGGTACTAATTCATTATCAGCATTGATGACTACTGTAACTCCTGACTTTTTAGGAACAACTTGCACAGGACTGACCCACGAACTATCATAAATGGGATAAATGATACCTGCATCTAATAACTTAAGGACTTCAGTGCGAACAACTTATTTCATGTTAGGATTTAACCGACGTTGCATTTCCCTAGTAGGTTTAGCATTTTCATCAAGATGAATGTAATGCATACAATCCACTGGGTTTATACCTTTTATGTCTACTATGGTCCATCCTAATGCTCCTTTATGTTCTTTTAAAACATCCAACAACTTACCTTTTTGTTCGTTATTGAGGGAGGAAGAGATGATTACTGGTAAGGTACTTTCTTCTCCCAAGAATGCGTATTCCAAAGTGTTGGGTAATGGCTTGAGTTTGAGTTTTGGTGGTGATTCTGCTGATGGGCTGAGTTTCTTTTCTGACAGCACTAGTTGTTCAACTCTTGACTTCCATTTATTAGTGTCCATAGATGGTGCTGAGTCAAGTAGAGCGTTGACTTCATCAACTGATCTGTCAATATCAAAATTTAAAGCAAAGTGAGTTAAATAAGTTTGCAAAGGGTCATCACTAAGGTTTGAAAGAAAATTGTTATCAACTAGTGTTTCTATTAAATCCACATCAACAATTCCATCATTTGCACTGTGAGGTTGTTTAGCAATGTTAAAGATATTGAGTTCCATGGTCATATTGCCAAAAGACAACTGCATATTTCCGGTTCTGCATTGAATATGTGCATCGGCAGTTGCCAAGAAAGGTCGGCCCAGAATAATGGGAATGTGCTTCTTTGAATCCTGCACTGGTTGAGTGTTAATTACAATGAAATCAACAGGAAAATAAAACTTGTCTACCTGGATAAGAACGTCCTCCACAATACCACGAGGTATTTTGTGGACCGATCTGCAAGCTGTAACACCACTGGAGTTATATGTAATTTGCCTAGTCCAAGTTTCGCAAAAACAGAGTAAAGCAACAGATTTACACTAGCTCCTAAATCCAACAAAGCATTCTCAATTGTGTGGTTTCCTATACTACATGAGATAGTGGGGGAGCCTGGATCTTTGCATTTTAGAGGTATTTTATGTTGGAGTATAGAGCTAATGTTTTCTATTAGAAAGGCCTTTTTCTGAACATAAATGTTTCTCTTTTTAGTATAAAGGTCTTTAAGAAACTTGGCATATGATGGCACTTGTTTTATAGCTTCAAGTAAAGGGATGTTAACACTTACCTGTTTGAAGATTTCAAGAATCTCACCTATGGATTTTTCTTTCTTCCCTTTAGCTAACCTCTGAGGAAATAGAGCTTTAGGAACATATTCTCGTGGGTTGGTTTCCTCTTTCTCCTCTGATGATGATTCCTCAGTGTTCACAAGTACAATTTGAGTTGATTTTGGCATCTCCACTTTGTTGTCGACTTCTTTTCCTTTTCATAAGGTCATCACTGTTTTAGCCTCTCCATTCTGCTGTGGTGAACTAGAACTTACTTCATTCACTGCTTTAGGATTAGGCACTGGTTGACTTGGGAATTTGCCTTTTTCAACGGTCATGGCCAAAGTTTGAACTGAAGAGGCAAGTTGTCCTACCATTTTCTCAAGGCTTGAAACAGATTGAGCTTGTGAGTTAAAGCTCGCTCTCATCTCATTTCGTAATTCATCAATGGTGCGGTTCTGCTGCTCGATCTTGGAGTTATTAAGATTTCTGAAATTTTGGGATGTCTCCTCCCATGGTTTGGGTTGAGAATGGTTTGGATTCTGATTGTATGGTCTAAATGGTGGTTGAGAGGCTTGAGACATTTGAGGAACTGGTTGCATTGGTGGAGGTGGAACTGATGGTCCATTTTATTGGAATCCTTGAGACCATGAGAAGTTGGGGTGGTCTCTCCATCCAGGGTTATATGTGTTGGAGTAAGGGTTATAGTTTGATGGTTTTCTCATGACACCTATAGCATTGGCTTGATCATAATATGAGTCATGGTCATGTGGCTCTGTTGATTTAGCAGTTGTCAAAGATGCTATTTGTCGAGCAAGACCTTCAACCATCTCTTTGACTTCTTTAATTCCTGAGCTTGACTCACCAATATTAACCTCATTCACTCCCTTAATTCTCCTGGTATTTCTGTGTGATCGACTCCGTTGTTGAGAATTATCTGATTGCCGTTGGAAAAATTCCCAAATCTCTGATGCGCTTTTGGACATTAACTCTCCTCCACTGGTTGCCATTAGCCATTCTTGCATATGTGGCAATAATCCCTCCAAAAAATATTGGCATTGGTGCCATTTCCCGTACCCATGATGTGGATACTTCAAGAGTAATCCATTAAATCTCTCCCATACTTCTAAAAATTGCTCGTCATCTTTTTAGGTAAACTCTAAAATTTTCCTGCGAATAGCATTGATTTTATGAACTGGGAAATACTTATTTAAAAATTTAGTTATCATTTGTTCCCATGATGTAATGCTATTAGCAGGCATTGTATTAAATCATGAACGAGCTCTATCTTTTAATGAAAATGGGAATAATCTAAGTTTAACATCATCATCTGAAAAATTTTCATTTTTAAAAGTTTGACAAATAGCATGAAAATCATTCAGATGATTATATGGGTCCTCATTTTCTAGGCCATAGAATGTGGGGAGACAGTTTAGCACACTAGGTTTTAGTTCACAACTCCTAGCTGCTACATTTGGGTACTTTATGCATGATGTGCTCAAATTAGCTAAAGGACTAAAATAATCCTTAAATGGTCTCTCTTGTGGTTCTGGTTGCTGATGTTGCAAATCCATTTTAAATTTCTTTTTAAAGACAATGTATTTGTGCGTGCGAAGTGTTTTTTCCAAATCAAGGTCTAAAGGTTCAAGATTAGGTGATAATGACCTTCGACCATGCATGCAAAGAATAAAATAAATGAAAATAAAACAAACAAAAATAAAAGAGGAGAGAGAAATTACGATACTAACCTTATGACGTTGTTACAACCTTACTATGAACATACACTCAAGTGCTAAAAAGAAAATACAAGAAATATATTAACTAAAAATAAAATAAGAAGATAAATTACAACGAAAAATAAAAAAATTAAATTACAGAAATATAAAGAAGAGAAAAAGAAATAAAATTAAATTAAAAAAAATTTAAAAGAAAATAACAAAAAAAATTAATTCTATGGATTAATAAATTAACTAAATAAACAAAATTTTTAAAGAAAAATAACTCAGAAATTAAATTATAGGAATTTAGAAATTTACAAAGAAATTAAATTATTGAAATTTAAAGAAATTTAAATTACCAAAATTAAATTATAGATTCACTTTTTTTTTTAATTTTTTTAATTTTTTTTAATTTTTAAAGAAAGCAATAACAAAACAAATTACTTAAAAAAACTAATTCTATGAATTAATTCTACGAATAAATTAAAATAAATAACGAGATAAACAAAACAAATTACAAGGAAAAGTAAAGTAAAAATTAAAGTACAGAAATTTAAAGAAATCACAGAATAAAATAAAATTACAAAAATTTAAATTACAACAATTAAATTATAGAATTATTTTTTTATTAGGAAAAAATACTAGAAAACAAAAAAAAATTAATTCAACAAATTAAAATAACTTACCTCCCCGGCAACGGCGCCAAAAACTTGTTGTGCAAATTTTATTGAACTCGCAAGCGCACGAATCTATTGTAGAATAGATTAATGGTGACGAGTGTCGATCCCACGAGGAAGTTGATTTTAATTATATGCCGAATTAATTTTCTTTTAATGAGAACAATTAAATTATGGTAATTTTATCTTAATTTATGAATTAAAATGGCGGGAATAATTAGAATCAAACTTGTTATAATAAAGTACTTGGGTATCCGGATCCGCATCAACATGCTCCATGGGCTAAATATTCCATATTAATACCAATTAAATCATAAGGGGGGATTCCACACCTCATGAACCACTCTCCAATAAGTATGGTGCCAAGGGCTTATCGTGCCAAATAATAATAACCTTGTACTAGGGTGCCGGTTTAACCAAAGATGTATCTAGACAAGACTATTATTATTTGTCGACGAAAAGTCAAAACAACCACAAATATTAGAGCGAAAGAGAAAGTAAAATTATCAAATTAAGCCCATGGAACATTTTGAGACTTCACCTTCAACCCAAACTTAAAAGAAAATTAGCCACTCATATTTTAACTAAAGATAAAAAAGGAAATTTTATTAAAATACAAAGAAACTACAAAAAGGAGAAGGAATTTCAGAAATCTAAGGTTAAAAATGAATTCAGGGTATCAAATTAGGGGGCGAGAGCCCCCTTTTTATAGATACATTGAGTGAATCGTGACTATCAGATTAAAAACAATTCGGATGCTCAGGATTGCGCCACGTCATCGGTCAACAGTCAACAGTCAACATTTGTACAGTAACGCCACCTGAATAGTAAATAATCTCATGTAAGCGCATGTACTGTACACACAATTTTTACTCCACTGAGATACTACCACGTCATCGATCTACAGTACATAAGAAATTTAGTCCAATAAAATCGTGACATATCATCGGTCAACGCCACATAAGCAGTCAATACCACATAATTCGTCCAATCAGATACTGCCATGTCATAGATAGTTGCCACATCATCGGTCCGTATATGTGAACAGTATATGTGAACAGTGTCGTGAATAGTATCCGTGAACAGTACCATACGTATGAACAGTACTGTATATGTGAACAGTAACTTTTTCCCTTAATGCTCTTCTTAAGGTTTTCGACCGTCCTGAGTCTAAATATGACGTCCGTTTTGCTGTTTAATCACTCGTTTATTGTGAAACGATTATGATACTCCTCAAATATATAAAATACACAATTATAATAAAACACATATAATTAAATAAAAAAATACTTAAATAAGTAAAAGTAGCAATGTTAGTGAGATTTAAAGTGTAAAATGACGATTTTCTCCTTTATAAATATACACTTTCTAACACTCAACACTTACTGTCAGCTAAAGTCCACAGTAAAACAAGGTGGCAGGACGGAATACATAAAAGCATGTTGAAAAGCAAATGCATTCCTAATAATTTAAAGGTAGAAGCATGTCATATAACTGTGTGTATTCTCAATAGGTCTCTTACAAAAGCTGTTAGAGAAAAAATTCCATTTAAAGCTTGGCACAATCAGAAGCCAATCATTGATCACTTAAAGATTTTTAGGAGTATTGCTTACGCTCTTATTCCAGCTCAAAATAGAGAGAAATTTGATGAAAAAGGTAAAAAGCATTTGTTTATTGGCTATAGTGATTATTGAATCCTAAACAAACAAGCTTGTTATCTTAAGACATGTTGTATTTGATGAGGCATTAGCTTGGCAGTAGGAGAAAGATCAATCTCAAGCATCTAAATTCTTTAAAGCTCCTTAATCTCTACCAAATTCTTTACAATGAAATTATTTAGAACATACTTCTCCAAATTCAGCAATTGAAAGTTCTTCTAATGCTAAAAGCCCTTCAAGGAAGATAAAGTCATTGAGAAAAATTTATGAGTCATGTAAACTTGCTTTAGCCTAGACGCTGGAGAGGTTTCAGGAAATGAAGATTGGATCAATGTAATGAATGAGAAAATGACCACCATTATAAAAAATAAAACTTAGGAGCTGGTTAATTTGTCAAATGGAAAAGAAAAAATTAGGCTGAAATAGATCTTCAGAATCAAGTATGATAAAGATAGTTCAATTGAAAAATACAAAACATGGCTTGTTACAAAAGGCTACTCTTAGTTGCATGGAGCTGATTCTATAGAAATTTTTGCTCCCAAAGCCGGAATGGGGATTGTTGTTCTTTGATTGATTTATGACCAATCAATGATCACCAAGATCAAAAGAATCTCTCTGTTTAACGATTAAGAAATCGTGAATCAAATGCACACACTATTAATCATGCAAAATCAAGCATTCAAGAGGCAAAATTTTAAGTGGTTCAACCTAGAGATGGCATAGGTCTATTGAAGAACAGAGTAGCAAATGTATTTCATTCACAGAAAAAAATACAAGTCTCTTACTCAAGTTACGACGTTTCTCTTAGCAATGATTGTGGCTTATATTCCTATATTTATATTACTATAGGACAGTAGAAAGATCTCTTGTTAATCAGTTATATTTTTTAGTTTGTTATAATAGACCCACATTTTTCCCACTCTCGTAACAAATAGTAACGGCTCGAAACACATGCTAAAAGTGCTATCTAAGCCAAGTGCAATCACATGTGTAACAAATGATTCAATAACTATAGTAAACCGACATTGCGTGGATGTCATATGCTTAGTCTGATTAGTTGATATTGCACAACTAACATGTCATACACAAGCTGAATCATAAACTGACAAATCATCACTTTCTAGAATTCATTTTAAGTTCACACTTCAACAGAAACTATTTGAGCTGTTTTTGCCTTGACATCCTAAATGGAATTAAATATGCCTTAAGTAGAAGTAAAATCTACATTTCTGAATGATGAAATTAAAAAGATGTATGTGTTGAGCAGCTTAAAGGATATGAAGTATAAGGTGAAAACGAAGTTTATCGACTTAGAAAAGTCTTGTATGGCTTGAAACAAATCCCTTCAACTGTGGAACACTGGAATTGACAGATGCTTTATTAAAAATGGATTTGATGAAAGATCAAGTGAGCCTTCTTTTTATATAAAAAAGAAAGATACTGATTTTCATATTATTTGCCTATCTGTTGATTATCCAATTTATTGTGACATTAATCTACAATTCATGAAAGAGTTTTAGAAAAGAATGTTGGATGAGTTTAAGATGATAGACTTGGGTTTAATGAAGTATTTCCTAAGCATTCAAATGAAGAAAGCTAAAGGAAACATCTTCTTTTGTCAAGAAAAATACATAGAAGATTTGTTGAAGAAATTCCAGATGTCCAAATGCAAATCAACACCTACTCTGTGGGTTTAAATGAAAAAATGAAGCAGTATGAAAATGAAGAATAGGCAATGAAAGAATCTATAGAAGCTTGGTTGGTTCATTAATTTATCTCACCAACTCAAAATCTAAACATTGTGCACTTAATTATTGTTCTTTGTAGATTCATGAATGTTCCAAGGAAGTCCTATTATATTACAGTAAAAAGAATCTTAAAGCATCTCCAATGAATAAAAAAAGGGGATTATGTATAAAAAAGAAGACAATTGCCAGCTTGTTAGCCTTATTAACAATGATCGGGCTAGTATCCTTAATGATAGATAAAACACATTAGGTTATCTATTTTGTCTTGCTACAAATGTTATTTCATGGAGCTCAAAGAAGCAAAAGTCAGTAGCTTTATCTTTAGATGAGGTAGAGTACATTGCAGTAATTAAATTAGCTTATGAAGCTGCTTAACTGAGAGGAATTCTCAAGGATTTGAAGTTTGTTCAAGAATCTGCAACAACAATTTTTTTTTACTACTTATTAGCAATTGGTATGAAAAAGAACCTTACTTTTCATGCTAAGTCTAAGCACATTGAATCGAGTTATCGCTACATCCTTGACTTACTAAGCAAAGGAGAAGTTAACCTGTAGTTTATTAGCACTAATGAGCAGTTAGCAATTTTTTGGACCAAAGCAATCATCAATGAGAAATTTGAAAACTTCAAGAAGCAACTGAAGATTACTAATTGAGAGGGGCTGTTGAGATATAATTAGTAATCCAGTAAATTGAGAAAGAAGTTTCAAGTGTTATATAGCTCATTTTTCAACATGAATGAAAGGGTAGAATTTACGCTTGCAATATGGCGAGGGGGAAATCTAGACAATTAATTTAATCTCTAGAGTTTTGTATACCAAATATAAATATGAACTTTAGTTGCACTTAAAAATAATAGAGATTCTCATTAAAAAATAATAATAATAACAGAGAAGAATTAAGTAATGAAGTAAAAGCATTTTTCAGCAACAACAAGCTTTATTCTTAAAAGTTTTTGCAAAATTCCTATTGTACCCAACAAAATATTCAACTCATTGGTATTCACAATCACCAACTGATTAACTAAAAATTGTTATTTCCCTATTTGCAATAATATTTTTAACTTGCTTTCAATTAGGGTTGAGAGGGAATTTAGCCTTGTTGACTTTCCCTAAATTATTAGACTTTGATCACAATCACTAGCTGCTTGCAATTATTCTCCCCATTCTCCTTTACTGCCTTTCTGCCAAAAACCCGCTTAGCAATGTCATGTACCATTCCTAGTGCACTAGGATTCTTAGGTACAAAAAATATTGCAAGATTTTTTTAAATATATATATCAAAACATATATTAGAAATATAAGATTTACAAAATGATATATTATAATAAAATAACATAAATTCATAATTGATTAAGAATATCCAATACAAGAAAACAGATAGTACGTGATAGATAATTTGTGAAGAAGTTTAGGAAAAATGGATTATATCATAACAATATGATGAACTTGTGTAAAATATTTAATCTATCATAGATTAATGATGGTTTCACAATAGAAGTTTAGTCTATCACAGATTGATGATCTTTTTTTGATAGAATTAGTTTCTATCAACAATTTATGATACAATTACTATATATGATGAAAATAGATCGTATAACATATAAACACAGAAAATCAAATGTTAGCTTATGTCATATAATGTCATCTATACTCTCGGTGATCCGATCAGGAAAAAGAAAATTAGAGTTAGAATATCATGTGCATATTCATAATAGAAACTCAATATTGGTCTAATATATTTAAGTTATATAATATGATCAGAATAAGAATAATATGGATAATGAGTCAAAACATTTAAATTCATTTTTCATATTTTAATAATTCCCTAACGTAGGAAGATATTTTAGGAATTTAAAGATTTAGAATTTTATTATTTTAAGACTTTCTATTTTAATTAGAGTCAATTGTGGTATTTTATTATTTTAGGACTTTTTATTTTTATTTAAGTCAATTAAGGTGTAAAATTTGGTTAGCTAAAGGAAATATCTTTATTTCTATTATAATTTTGATTTAGTTTCCCATTTGTAAGTTAGCTTAGGGAAAATATATTTTGTTTCTATTATAATTGTGATTAGTTTCTTTTTTTCGAGTTAACTTAGGAAAGTCAAATTTTTCTATTATAAATAAAAGGTCTTGTCATTGTTTCAAGAAATTTTACAGATTCAATTATTCAATAAAGTTTTATCTAGAAACTTATTTTCTCTATTTTTTTACAATTCTGCTTCATCAGTTGGTATCAAAGCAAGTTCGCTTGTCATCATGGTATGACCACATAAACAAAGGAATAACCATCTTGAAGACGATGATCAAAGGGATGTAGGCATAGTCTATAGAGGCTGTCAAACAAGCAGTTGTAGAAGTAACCTTGCATGCTATGGAAGATGTCTATAACCCAAGATTAGTAGCGATAGAGCGGGGACTCGAGGGTCTTAGACTTTCCATCTAAGAAAACCAAGGAAGGCATCAGTAGCAAAAGACTAATCGCGAGGAAGGAATTCAAGGAGTCAATCACAATGGACAACCTTAGGGTAATGACGATAAGGAGGTTGGATAGGGTTTCAATCGTGATATAGGGTCACAACACATCAATCATAAAGTGGTACCTTAGATCTTAGAACTAGTGAGGTGGTGTAGCCACGCATACATGAAAAGTTAGATAGTGATTAAGAAGAAGGAGACACTGAGGATTATAAAAGGAGGTGTAGAAAAAATTCAGAATATAAGATCAATGTGGATATTGTAGATTTTCATGGTAGGATGCATATTGAGGAATTTTTAGATTGGATATCGTATGTAGAAAATTTCTTTCGATATATGGAGGTTTCCCAAGATAAGCTGGTTAAACATGTGACATTTAAGATAAAAGGTGCAGCACCAGCATGGCGGTAAAACATCCAGAATCGAAGAAGATTGTAGGAAGCCACTGATCAAATCATAGCCTAGGATGCAATGGATAATGAAAGAATATTTCGTGCCGACAGATTACCAAGAGCAGTTGTACGTGAAATATCAGAATTACAAGCAAGAAAATCATATTGTTGATGAATATATAAATGAATTTTATCATCTGCATATAAGAAATAAAAAGGTATCTTGGAGGACTAAAGTAAGAGTTACAAGATGAAATCCTAGATGCAATTTGGGATATGGGTGCAACAATTGCTATGGCAAAGAAATTAGAAAAATAGAAGCAATGAGCTATCTCTAGAGTTTAACAAAGACTACTCAACGGTGTATAGAATAGACCAAACAGTATGAGGATTGAAAATAAACAGAAGACTTAGATTGAGAGTAATCAGATGTAGCAACTAGTGCAATAACAATTAAGACAGCAACAACAGCCTAGACAATAGAATAACCTTTATGCAAATCCTATGCCAAATAAGTATTTCAAGTGTGGAGAATCAGGGATAGATTAAATGACTGTCGATCTAAAAATTTAAATTTGGTAAAGGTTGAACATGATGAAGTAGAGATAAATGATGTTGAAGACAGGAATAATGATAAGGCCTTAAAATTGGAAGCAGATGAGGGACAGTTACTGAATTATATTATGCAAAAATTTTGTTGACTTTGAAATTTAAAGAGGAAAACTAGTGTAATAAGATTTTCATAACACATTAAATCATCAATAATAAAGTGTGTAATGTGATCATTGATAATGGTAGCAATGAGAACGTAGTTTCCAAGGCATTAGTTAACGTGATGAGACTTTTGACAGAAAAACATCCCATACCTTATAAGATTGGATAGATAAAGAAAAGGATAAAAATGTAAGTGATAGAGGTATGTCGTATTCTTTTCTCTATTGGAAAGATTTATAAGAGTGACGTGGTGTGTGATGTAGTAGATATGGATGCATGCCATCTTTACTTAGGAGACCTTGACAGTTTGATGTGGATGTAGTATATAAAGAAAGAGATAATATATATGAGTTTTGGTGGAATAGTAAGAAAGTTCATTTAGTACCTTTGATAAATAAGAAGAAAAATCTTAAGGCTGAAGGGAAGAATTTTCTAGCTATTATAAAAAGACATTTAAAAGAAGATTGTCATGGTTGCAAAAAACTGCAGAAAGAAGATGAGTTTGAAATGACTTCTATTTCTAGAGAGGTATAACCATTGTTAGCGGAATTTACTAGCATTACCTCATTAGAAAGGTTACTATCTTTGTGAGATATCCAACATCACATAGATCTAATCTCAGGTGTAAGTTTACCTAGCTTGTCCTATTATCACATGAATCCTCATGAGCATGCGATTCTACAAGGAAATGTTAATGAATTATTGTAGAAGCACTTTATTTGTGAGAGTATGAGTCCATGTACTGTTCCAGCTTTGTAGATGTCAAAGAATGACAAGAGTTGACATATGTGTATATGCAGCAAGCATATTAATTAGATTACAGTGAAGTATCATTTTTCTATTTTGACCTTTCGAGATTTGCTAGATCAGTTAGATTGTGCTCAAGCTTTTTCAAAAATAGACATGTATAGTGCGTATTATCAGATTCAGATTACGCTTATAGATGAGTCAAAAACTACATTCAAGACAAAGAAAGGGCTATATGAATATCTCATGATGCCTTTCATATTATTCAATGCACCAAGTACTTTTATGTGCTTAATGAACTAGGTTTTAAAACATTTTTGTGTAAATTTTTTATGGTATATTTTGATGATATTTTGGTGTGTTCTATTGATGTGGTGATGAATTTAAAGTATTTAAGAATAGTTATGGAGGTGTTATGAAGGAATAAACTTTATATTAATCTAAAGAAGTGTAGCTTTTTGTAGAGTAATGTAAAGTTCTTGGGTTTCATAGTTAGTACAGATGAGATTAGAGCTATTAAGTCAAAGATACAAGCTATTAAATAATGGCCTATTCCTAAAACTATGTTTGAAATTAGAATTTTTCATAGATTGGCAACATTTTATAAGAGGTTCATTCGTGATTTTAGCACTATAGCCACACCTATCACGGAGTGCTTGAAGAAAAGAAAGTTTAAATAGGAAAAAGAAGAAAAGTCAAGTTTTACTTTACTAATAGAGAAATTATCCATCGCTCTTGTGTTAGCCTTACTGAACTTTGATAAGTTATTTAAGGTTAAATGCAATATTTTTATAAGGGAATTAAGGTTGTTCTTTCCTAAGAAAAGTGTCCAATTGAGTGTATGAGTAAGAATTTGAATGAGGCACGACAAAAGTGGTCTGTTTATGACCAGAAGTTTTATGTCATCCTTAAGGCGTTAAAGACATAGAGCCATTACTTGATTCAAAAAGAGCTCATGCTTTACAATGACCACGAAGCATTGAAGTACTTTAATAGTAAACAAAACCTAAGCAAGATGCATATGAGATGGGTGAGTTATATATAGAAGTTCACTTTTATTCTTAAGCATAAATCTAGGCAGCAAAATAAAGTGGCAAATGCACTTAGTAGGTAAGTAAATTTTCTGGTAACTTTGCTAGTAACTTTAGTTAATGAAGTTATTGATTTTGAGTGTTTAAAGGAGTTGTACACTAAGGATGATGATTTTGCAGATATCTAAGATCACTGCATCAATCATCAAAATGTAGAGGATTCTTCATTCACGATGGGTACTTAATCAAAGCCAACCAATTATGTGTACCTCGTAGTTTTTAAGGGAACAAATCATTCTTAAGTTACATAGAAGAGGATTAGGTAGACATTTAGGATGAGATAAGACCAAGGCACTTATGAAAGATTGATATTATTGGCCGAAATTGAGTAAGGATATGCATAAGATTGTGTAAAATGTTGGGTTTGTCAAAAGAGCAACGGACATACACAGAACGTGGGGTTGTACATGCTATTGCCTATTTCAGACAATATTTTATTAGACTTGTCTATGGATTTTATGCTAGGATTGCACAAGGACTAGTCATGATTCAATATTGGTGGTGGTTGATAGGTTGTCAAAAATGGCTTACTTTATTGCTTGTAAGAAGACGAAAATGCTCCTTCAATAGCACATTTATTTTTTCGTGAGATAGTATGTTTGCATGGTGCTCCAAAGAGTATTACTTTCGATAAGGATATGAAGTTTATTAGTAAATTTTGCCCATACCTTTGGGATAAGTTTGGCATGCAGTTACAATTCAATAGTGCCTTTCATCCATGATAGATGCCCAAACAGAGGTGGTTAACTGCACTTTGGGCAATATGTTGTATTGTGTTTATGGTGACAAGCAACGAAACTGGGAAATTAGCTTGCCTCAGGTTGAGTTTGCTTACAACAATATAGTTAATCGATCTACTGGTAAGACCCCTTTTGAGATCCTCTATACTTTTTCCCCACGATAAGTTTGTGATTTGGCTATTATGCTTGCAGTAGTAGGAGGGAGCAAAGCAGATTCATGATAAGGTACAAGCCCACTTGGAGGCTATTAATACTAAGGACAAGGTTGAGGCTGACAAGCATTGACACAAGAAGGTGTTTCAAGATGGTGATTTAGTAATGGCACTTTTACAGAGAAATCGTTTCCTTGGTACTCGTACTAAATTGGAGAAGCAAAAGTATGGACTATTTTGTGTCGCATGGAAGATTAATGAC
Source organism: Aegle marmelos (assembly GCA_030449875.1). Classification (NCBI taxonomy): domain Eukaryota; kingdom Viridiplantae; phylum Streptophyta; class Magnoliopsida; order Sapindales; family Rutaceae; genus Aegle; species Aegle marmelos. The sequence goes on along the minus strand of JASUUL010000026.1, from coordinate 542,377 downwards.
AATACTTATGTCCTCTAATTATTAGATAACTAGAATATCTCTCATACATTCATTGTGGCAGATCTGTTCGAATACCATTCGGATGATAAGGTGTTGTACGAGTAAACTTGAGGACGAGTTCTTTTCCAAGTGAAAGGGACTGACGTAGAAAGATATTTTGGGAATTTCAAGATTTAAAATTTTATTATTTTAAGACTTTATATTTTAATTAGAGTCAATTATGGTATTTTATTATTTTAGGTCTTTTTATTTTTATTCAAGTCAATTAAGGTACAAGATTTGGTTAACTAAGGAAAATATCTTTATTCCCATTATAATTATGATTTAGATTCTCATTTGTAAGTTAGTTTAGGAAAAATATATTTTATTTCTATTATAATTGTGATTTAGTTTCTTTTTTTAAGGTAATTTAGGGAAGTGAGTTTTCTCTACTATAAACAAAGAACTGTTGTCATTATTTCAAGAATTTTTGTAGATTTAATTATTTAGTAAACTTTTACTCAAAAAATTATTTTCATTATCTTCTTTACGATTCCACTTTGTCATTTCGACATGACACTTTGTATAATGTGGTTGCTTTTAGTCATCTCATCTTCAGTTTCGATAAATTAATGCCCTTTCATCAAATGATTCAAGAGTAAGTTATTGGGATTCGATAATCCGAATGATACAATCTTCAAGCAATAATTCTTAACTTGTTGATTAACCGCTTTGTTTAAGGTCCTATTTTAATGGTCGATCATGTGCCACACTCGATAATGCGACAGACAATTTGTGCATCAATTATAAACACTTAGAATATTTTGTTAAAACCATAAAAATAACATAATTTTTAGATTTGAAAATATTTGCATAAACTAATTTTTTTGTGAAAATCAATTAATTTTTAAACCACGATAAAGACAAATGTACATATAATATCAAAATAATCAATAATTTAAACATACTTACCCTGACAAAAGCAATAATCTAAGCACATTTCTAAGCCTCTAATAATCTCAAACATGTTAGATGAATGTAAGATTTAACTATTAACAATTTATCCTAATATCTTGATTTTCTAACTCATATTCAAAAGTCTAATTCTCTAGATTTTAACTCTTAATCTAATAATTAGAATGATGTAATATCTTAGAGAACTATTTTGAACATCCACGACCATTGCACACAAAATTTTTATGATGATCCAATATCAAAAATATTTTCAAAACTATTTATTTCTTCATAAGTTCAAACTGTCACAAATAGCCTTAAATAAACGGCATAGATTCCAAATTTTCTTTTATAAAAACATGTAGTTTCTAGAAAATTATAAAATGAAAACTGGAAATACTAGACTCACATAATAATCTCTATTTAAAATTTTAGAATTTTTTAAGTTTCTTTTGGCAATTCAAAAAATATTGTAAATTTGATTATTTTGCAGAAATTTCAATTTTCCAAAGTAATAGTATTTATTTCCAAAATCCATTTAAAATCAAATAAAAGGTTGAATCTTATGAAGTAAATCAGCCCTGCATCCCTAGTTTGTAAAAAGATATTATTTTTCTTAGAAATCATTTCCAAAGGCCATGATTTAATACAAAATATTCATGTAATCTAGAAATAGTTCTATAATATATTTATTACACCAAGAGTTTCAAACCTAGCATATACTCATCTTATTACTTGTAACAATTAAGCATATACAATGAGGACTTACCAACCAAGAAGTTTCCAATTTAACCAAGATCTCAAACATTATCATATTAGCGCAAATGTTTACTATGTGAGAGAGATTACATTTCATAATTTAGGCTTGAAAGATAAGAATTAAAAAAGAAGAGGTATTTTATAGGGAATCCTTGAAAACCCTAGTAAATTAGAAAAGCTTAACATCATTTTGAAAAATCTCCCAATTAATGAATTAAACTAAATTTTCAATTTTTGTGATTTAAGACGTCTTATTTCCTCATTAGCCATTACCATAATTATTAATAAATGAAAATAAGTAGGAGTTACACTATTGATTGGATCATTGTATTTGAATTCCTCCTTAACTTTAGTTAACCATTGTTGAAATGAATAGAAATTATGAATCTCTTCTTTTGTAATCTATCCCCAACATAGACAGCTAGGTAACCTTTTGGCACTTTCATGGGCAAGCTTTTTTTGGTTGATTTGCTAACAAATTTGATTGACTCAAAATGTGCTTCACATGTAAAACACTTGAAAATGAATTATAATAGTATATTTTGTAAGTGATGAAGATCCAAGATTACTTGGGAGAGGGGAAAGCAAAGATTGCTAATACTGAAGATGAGGACTTGATTTTTGATTCTGAGATATAACGCATGTGTATGTACATAATCATTCTTAGGTGCCGAATTTTACATATTTGTTAATGCATATATAATTTTAGACTATGCAGTTTGAAAGAATTATTTTCTGAATGAACTATAAAACTATGAGATTTTGAAGAGTTAAAAACTAACTCTCTTAAACCCTATAGTCATATAAAAGCAAAATATGTTAATATAAAAGCTGTAAAAATGAAAACTATTTTATAAAATAATAACTAAAAAATGCCCCAACATGCTCAAATGTACGAAATACTATTAAATTAACATGAAATTAATTGTTTAAGTAAATACAACCAGAAAATTATATGAGCTTTAATAGGCTTGTCTTTTATTTTCCATTAATAAATATGTTGGAGAAATTAAAAGCGCTTATAACTTAAAGCTTATAAGTGTTGTTATGGCAACATCTATAGTGTACACACACACACACATGTATGTATATACGTATGTATGTATAATCATTCTTAGGTGTTGATATATACAAACTTATGTTTTTCATGTTGGGAGCTTGGTTTATAATTTCTAAGTATCTTACCTCAAAAACTAGCCTATTAGATGAAGTGACTTATCTAGGTATGTATCCTCATATTAGAAACCATTAAGTCAAACCATTTGATACGCATAATTAGTTCCACCACCAAATTCTGGTTGTTAGTGTTTGCCTTTAACAACACTCATTAAAAATTCTAATCCTACCTAAGATTTTGCAAGTAAAAATATAAAAAAATAATGACAAAAAATAAATAGAAAATAAAATCAATCATACAACACAAGAATTTAATTGAAAAGCTTTTATACTAGAGAAACACCATGGACAACAAGGACGACGAGGGAAAAATTGACTATATGAAAAAATTATTCCAATCACTTTAATATTTTTCCTCATGCAGAAGACACCAATAGTACAATAATTAATTTTCTTTGTTAGTACAATTTTTAGTGTGAGAGAAATGGTAGTTCTATTGTAAGATTAGGTGTTTTTTGAATTTTTGGGTGTGAGAACAAATACTAAAGTTATTGCACTGACTTTTTAATAGTAGATTTTTCTCTTATCATATTTGACAGTTGTGATTTTTCTTTGGTATAGAAGTTGTCTTTGGTTTTATTCTCCATCTTTTTTCTCTTTATGTTTTGTTTTGAAATTTATGCTTGCATGATCTTGGGTGAGATTAAAATTTCCTAACATTTGGGAACAATGCAAACTTTAGCCTTTCATAAAGATACATGAACTCAATTACACTAGAAGGGATAAAAAAGGAAAGAGAAAAACTATATTCGTTGCATTTGAATGACATTCCACATATATTAATTCTGAATCACTTTTCCTTTGATTTATAGGCTGAATAATATAGCTTTTGCCCTATTTAGCATTTTTGTCATGAGGGTCTCCTTGATCATAATCACCAGCTACTTGGTCTCCTTCATTCTTTTCTAGTCCTTTATGCTAATATCTTTGCATATATAACTTGATGCTCCATCATGCAATTAAAGTTTACTTATTTTAAGAAATCTTTAAAAATAACAGTTCTTTTAATTTATGGCTAAATTGAATAAAGCCAATCCACAATAAATACTATAGGGATAATTAATTAATTAGAATCTTAACAGGTCATGAAAGATCGGATCAAGATATGATGTTAGTCCACATATTAGTTGTTGCATTTTGTAATATGAATAACAATCTAAAAGATTTTTTTAGATAGATTAAATGTTGTAAGTCTAATTAGACTCTAAGAGTTACGAATTGTTTTGTTTGACTTCAATCACTCTCATTAGGTTCTATATATGTACACTACTGTACTTAAAATAGGTGTATGAAAGACATGAAAACATATAAGAAAATATAGTGAAATGAGATAAAAAGTAATGGGGTCTTACAATGTGATTTAACAGAATTTTCTTTTATCATGATTATCTCGCAACCATAAGCATACAAGTATAGGAGGTTTTTCCTTTAGATTATCCTCTGTCTCTAATCACATTGTTAATGACATAATCCTATTGTGATCCATTTGTATTTTTTTAATCTCTCTTTTATTGTTCACTGAATAGGCATGAACATGAACAACTATATATGTTAATGAGCGTGCTAGTTTGTTAACAATTTCAAAAGTATTTAAGAGAAAGTTCTAGCATGTTTTCTCTAATTTCTCCATCGAATCATCAATAAAGATTACACTTATAGCTTCTCTTGTGGATGCAGGTTATCCAATCATAGTTGAACTATGTTAAGTTTGTTGTGTTTTGATTAATTATATTTGTTGATTCTTATTGAATCTTGTTACTTAGATCTTGTTGGTTGTTCTTGTATCACAATCAAATCATCTTTAACCCTTTTTGGTTTAATTTGGGCAACTTCATTAATTTGTTCAAAGATCTTGAGCAATGAATGTTCTTGTTCAGGTTTTATAGAAGATCAATTATTACACAACTTGTATCAAAATTGCACTATAACAATTTGAAAAATCATAAGCATTGGAAATACATATCTTTAGATGCACATAAAAATTTGATTTTGGAAACACAAAAGATAAAAGAGGATATAACACAATTTTATCCACATTCAAGGTTATTCTGAACACTTGCAAGCTAATAATTAACCTAGTGATAGACTAATGATTGAAGATTTAAGTCTCTTTATATGTGGTATAATTTGTTAAAGTAATTTGAAGGAGTACAAAGGGAATTTAGATCTATTGTAAATAGATATAAGTAGTTAAAATCCTATAATTAATTAATTAATTAATTTTTAAAAAAATTATTCACGGTCACTGTCTAAAGTTACTGTTCATCATTATTGTTCATCGGTATTGTTCACGTTATAATTTATGGTTACTATTCTTCTACATCAAGAATATTAATTCTTCAAAATATAATAAATTGTAGAAATTCAATGAAACATATTTTTACATGGTTCAAATTAATCAATTTTATATCCATGAGACTATACTTAGATGAAAAATAATTCACTAAGTTGAGACATTACAATTTATAAATTTACTAAACTTAAAAATTTCACTTATAGTTTATCATCAAATAACTTATCATCAAATAACTTACACAACCTTAGACTGAATATACTTTTCTTGAATTATTGTTGCCTATCCTGATTTATTATCCTCAAGACACTTCGCAAACTAATCAATAGCAATTTGTCAATTCTTCAATGTCTAGGGAACCAAGATCTACATTGTCTTTCCATAAAGATGATGAGAAGATAAGAAAACAACTCAACACAATATCATGCACCAAATTTGGATTTTCTAGAGAGGAGGTTGAATTTTGCTTTTATGCTTTATACTCTATATTGTGCTCTTTCAATTATGTACCTCTTTTTATATAGGCACTAAGGTTTCACAAGAAATGTTTTAAGTTTTAAAAGACTTAGATTCTTTCTAAAATAAGAAACATCTTATAATTCCTATAAATCTGAATAGGAATAATTCTCATATTCTTACCTTACTTGTCGCCCAAGAAATACTAGAGTATTCAATAAACTTCCTTTTTGAACCAACTTCTTACTCTAAATAGATCTTATACAATAATTATAGAATATCATCATTAATTGACTTGTTAAATTAGATATTTAATTAAATTAAAAAATAAATATTCCTAATAAATTAGAATCTCACTAAATTAAATTAATTAATTAATATTACAAGATATGTAATAAATAAATTTTTAATTTAACTAGATTTGCCACAAGATGCCAACTCTATAAAAAGTGGACTTAATAGAATGGCATTACAACTTTAAAAAGGAAATGTTATCTTGGATGTAGACTTAACAATAATATATATATATATATATATAACAATATATTATAAATTATAAACTTAAATAAGTTACATATCTCCACCTCCAACCATCGATGTTCAAGATAAATTTAAAGAATATTTAGAATTTTCTAGCCTATTCCTTTATATAGCCTTTAGGTTTAATGAGTAATTTATAGCAAAAATTGTTATCGCTAGGCCAGGGACCTTTAGTATTTATAATGGATTTTATTCACTTCCTTCCATTAAGAAGGTGATTAAAACAAGAGTAATCTTAATTCATCTAAATGAATGTGAGCCACATTAAGTACATGCATATAAAACTTATTTTGAAATTAATACATGTATTAATTTAATGATAATGCTTGGAACATATTTATGAACAATATTAAAAATAGGCAAATAATATTGGAAACATAAAAACTATACGGATGTATTGGATAATAACCAAAAATGTTTTCATTTAAAACCAAATATGACAAAAAAAAATTAATGAATGCATTGGATAGCAATCTCTCATATGGGCAACATTCCCTACTGGCCCAATCTTCATCTTTTTTCATTGTCTTTCTAGGAACAACATCCTTGTTAGCTCTTAAAGATATGTGGAAACATTTATTCTCTCATCAAGACGAACGAACTCCAATATACTAAAAGATTAAGAAAAAGAAAAAGAAAAAAAATTCAATTATTGGTTATTGCCCCATTTGCAATAATATTTATACATTGCTTGGAATTACGAATTGGATCAAGAGGTTCAAAAAAGATTTTCACTCATTTACTTTCCCTGCACTTTTTTAACTTCGATCACACTCAATAGTAACTTGCAATTGTTCTCAAACAAGGTTTTGAAAAATTAATTTGTTGACAAATTAAGCATTCTAGAACATACTATTGTACATCTCAATGCATCCAAGGCCAATAAAAATTGGCTGATAATCGCGGGTGAGTCTTCTGTTCCCTAGAATGCCAATGAATCACCGACCCATGGAATAGATTCAAAAGGTCTTTTCTAAACTCCTTATTGTTGGAAATAAAAATTCTACCCAAATGGTAGAGTCAGCCTTGTTGAATAAAAAAATTATTATATGTGCAAGTGTTTTTCTCAATTGATTCAAGAATTTATTGAGCCATGTCATCCAAAGTAAAGGCATCCTGAATTTCAATTAAGAAACTGCTACTAGTAACTAAAATTGAAAGAGAATCAGGCCCACTATTCTCAACTTCAGCTTTATGCTTAATTGCAAATTCAAATCCTAACAGCTTTGTCAACCAAGTCTATTACTCTGTTGTCTGTTTAGTTTATATAAGTAGTTGTTTGAGACTTTTATTATAAGTGATTATGGTGAAAACTCTGCCCAAAAGATATGGCCGCCACCGTCAAACTGTTGTCATGATCGTATACATCTCACGACTATACACAAATACAGATTGAAGTCTTGGTGGCAACTTGTTACTGAAATAAGCAATTAGATGTTGATTTTAGAAGAGAATTGCATCTACAACAATACCAGAGGCATCTATTTCCATTGTAAAGGCTTTAGAAAAATCTACTAAGGTTAAGATAAGAACTTCAGTTAAAGCGCATATGAGATGCTCAAAGGCTAGGCAAGCGGCTTCACCCTAGTTAAATCAGTTAACAGGTTTGTAGTTTGTGCATACCCCATTACAAAACGTTTGTAATACCCTGTAAGCCCAAGGAAACCTCTAACTGCCACAATTATTTTTACTTTAGGCCAATTTAAGACTGCTTGAATAAGGATCAACACACATTCCTTGGGTCGAAATCAAATGGCCCAGATACTCTAATTTAGCTTGGCCGAAACTGTAGTTGGACAACTTAGCATACAAATGGTTTTGGTAGAGTAGCTTTACAAAAATTTTAAGATGATAAAAGTGTTCTTGATAGGATTGATCATAATCCAGAATGTTGTAAAAAAAAATAGAACGAACTTGCGAAGATAGGGTTTGAAAATGGAGTTCATTGTGGCTTGAAATGTGGAGAGGGCATTGGATAGCCTAAAGGGTATTACAAAAAACTTGTAATGACTTTTTATGTGCTTGAAATGTGATTTTCAGAATATCAAATGGGTGGATTTGAATTTAAAAATACCACTTTACAAATCTATATTGGAGAAGATGATGGCCCCATGTAATTCATCTAATAATTTATCCACTATAGGTATCAAAAATAGATCTTGATGGTGATAGCATTTAAAGCTTTATAATCAACATAAAATCAATAAGACCTATCTTTATTATAAGCCAAGAGGATGGGTAAGGAGAATGGGTTATTAGAAAGTTGTATAATTTAATCTTGAAGCTTTTCTTGAACTTACCTCTAATTTCATTTTTTTGGTAATAGAAGTAGCCGTAAGGTTTAACAGTTATAGGATTATAGTGAGAGAATAATTTTATGGTTGAGGGGTCTATTTGGTCGAAGGCCTTTTGGCATGCTAAATATAGTTGAATATTAGTTTAATAGTGTTTAAAAATTTTGGTGAAAGGTGGAATCAATAGATTAGTGAGTATTTTGGATTGAAGATGAATTAATTGGTTGGGGTTCTAAACAAAAGTATTGAGCAATAAAAGTGGTCTACTATAGCCTTTTTAGTTGAAGAAAGGATATAAGAGTGAGGTTAGGTCGAATATTTTGAGCTCCTACAAGTTTAATCGGCTACCATCTATATATAAATTCCATATTTAGGGCTTTTTGATCAATGACAATTTTTCCCAATGTCTCTAGCCATTGTATGTTTAAAATAGTATCAAGTCTAGAAAAATCCATCATAAGAAAGTCAACTTCAAATTCAATACCTTGTATCTCAAATTTAACTTTCGAACAATGACCGTCACTGTGAATTCATTCCTTACTGCTAAAAACTACAAAAAACCTTATTGTCTTCTCTATAGCCAAGTAAAAAAAAGTGAGTCAACCATGGATTCAGATAATTATGCATACACCCATTGTCAATCAATATTAATAACGGTTGATTATTAATTTTAGCACTGATTTTGATGGTTTGGGGACTAGTTGTTCCAACAAAGCATGAAAAAAGATTTCAAGACTTGGATTTGCTGTTTCTTTGTTAGGCACCATATCTTTTACCAATATCTCTTCTTCTTGTAAACTTTCTGATGGTTCCTCTATCAACAATAATAAAAAAATGTGAGTGTGAAAACTATAACCAAGCTTAAATCATTTATTGCAATTGTTGAGTGTTAGAAAGTATATATTTATAAAGGAGAAAATTGTCATTTTACACTTCAAGTTTCACTAACATTGCTACTTTTATTTATTTAAGTATTTTGTTATTTAATTATGTGTGTTTTATTATAATTATGTATTTTATATATTTTAGGGACATCACAATCGTTTCACAATGAACGAGTGATCAGACAGCAAAATGGACGTCATATTTAGACTCAGGACGGTCGAAAACCTTAAGAGGAGCATAAAAGGAAAAATGTCATTGTTCACATATACGGTACTGTTCATACATACGATACTGTTCATGGTATTGTTCACGACATTGTTCATATATATGGACTAATGACGTGGCATCTACCTATGACGTGGTAGTATTTGATTGGAAGAATTATATGGCATTGACTGCTTATGTGGTATTGCTTGATGACGTGGCGTTGACCGATGATGTGTCACGATCTTATTGGACTAAATTTCTTATGTACTGTGGATCGATGACGTGGTAGTATTTCAGTGGAGCAAAATCGTGTGTACAGTACATGCACATAAAATGAATTATTTACTATTCAAATAACGGTACTGTGCAAAACCGTGTTACTATTTAAATGTTAACTATTGACTCTTGACTGATGACGTGGCGCAATCCTGAGCATCTGAACTGTTTTTAATCCGATGGTCACGATTCACTCAATGTATCTATAAAAAGGGGGCTCTCCTCCCCTAATTTGATATCCTTGAATTCATTTCTAAGCTTAGATTTTGGTAATTCCTTATTCTTCTTGTATTTTTTTACGTATTTTAGTAAATTTCCATTTTACCCCTAGTTCAAAAATGAGTAGCTAATTTTCTTTTAAGCTTGGATTGAACGTGAAGTCTCAACATATCCCATAGGCTTAATTTGGTAAATTTACTTTCTCTTCCTCTCTAATATTTGTGGTTGTTTTGACTTTTCGTCGATAAATAATAATAGTCTTATCTAGATATCGCCCTGGTTAAACCGGCACCTAATACAAGATTATTATTATTTGGCAAGATAAACTCTTAGCACCATATTTATTTGAGCGTGGTTCATGAGGTGTGGAATCCCCCCTTATGATTTAATTGGTGTTAATATGGAATATTTAGCCCATGGAGCATGTTGATGCAGATCCGGATACCCAAGCACGTCATTTCAATAGATTCCAATTCAATTTAATTCCTACTATTGTAATTTAAATTCAAGCATTATTTACATCAATTTCATCATAAATTTATTCACCCATTACAGAAAATTAATTCTATACATAATTAAAATCAACCTCCTCGTGGGATTGACACTCGTCACAGTTCAATAAAATTTGCACAACAAGCTTTTGGCGCCGTTGCTGGGGATCGAGCCCGGATCGCCCACGTGCTGGGGAGGTAAGTATTTTAATTCGTAGAATTAGTTATTTTCTTAATATTTATTTTTTTATATAGTTTTTTTCTTGTAATTTTTTTCATTAAAAAAAAATTATATTAGAATTTTATTTATTTCTCTCTTTTTTAAATTTGTATAATTTAATTTCCATGTTATTTTTCTTTATATTTTTTTAATTTATCTTGCTATCTTTCTTTGTTATTTATTCTAATTTTAATTAATATTTATTTCACGTAATTTCTCTTTATTATAGCTATTGAGTGTGTTTTCATATTAAGATTGTAACAACGTCACAAGGTTAGTATCGTAATTTCTCTCTCCTTTTGATTTTTATTTATTTTATTTTCATTTATTTTATTTTTTGAATGCATGGTCGAAGTTCATTATCACCTAATCTTGAACCTTTAGACCTTGAATTGAAAAAAATATTTTGCACGCACAAACACATTGTTTTTAAAAAAAAATTTGAAATGGATTTGCAAAATCAGTAACTAGAACCACAAGAGAGGCTATTTAAAGATTATTTTAGTCCCTTAGCTAATTTGAGCACATCATGCATAAGGTATCCAAATGTAGCTGTTAGGAGTTTTGAATTAAAATTTAGTGTGCTAAACTGTCTCCCTACACTTTATGGCCTAGAAAATGAGGACCCATATAATCATTTGAATGATTTTCATGTTATTTCTCAAACTTTTAAATACGAAAATTTTTCAGATGATGATGTTAAACTTAGATTATTCCCATTTTCATTAAAAGATAGAGCTCGTTCATAGTTTAATACATTGTCTGCTAATAACATTACATCATGGGAACAAATGGTAACTAAATTTTTAAATAAAGATTTCCCAGTTCATAAAACCAATGTTATTCACAAGGAAATTTCAGAGTTTACCTAAAGAGACGACGAGTAGTTTTTTGAAGTATGAGAGTGATTTAATGGGCTACTCTTAAAGTGTCCACATCATGGGTATGAGAAATGGCACCAATGCCAATACTTTTTGAAGGGATTATTGCCACAAGTGTAAGAATGGTTAATGGCAACCAGTGGAAGAGACCTAATGTCCGAAAGCGCATAAGAGATTTAGGAATTCTTTCAGCTACAATCGGATAATTCCCAATAACGGAGTGGATCACTCAGAAATACTAAGAGAATTAAGGGAGTGAATGAGGTTAACATTGGCGAGTCAAGCTCAGGAATTAAAGAAGTCAAAGAGATGGTCGAAGGTCTTACTCTTTAAATAGCATTTTTGACGACTGCTAAATCAATAGAGCCACATGACCATGACTTATATTCAGATTAAGCCAATGCTATAGGTGTCATGAGAAAACCACCAAACTACAACCCTTACTCCAACACATATAACCCTAGATGGAGAGACCACCCCAATTTCTCATGGTCTCAAGGATTCCAACACAATGGACCATCAGCTCCACCTTCACCAATGCAACCAGTTCCTCAAATATCTCAAGCCTCTCAACCACTATTTAGACCATACAATTAGAATCCAAACCATTCTTAACCCAAACCATAGGAAGATACATTCCAAAATGTCAAAAATCTTACTAACTCCAAGATCGAGCAGTAGAACCGCACCATTGATGAATTACGAAATGAGATGAGAGCGGGCTTTAACTCACTAGTTCAATCAATTTCGAGCCTTGAGAAAATGGTAGGACAACTTGCCTCTTTAGTTCAAACTTTGGCCGTGACCGTTGAAAAAGGTAAATTCCCAAGTCAACTAGTGCCTAACCCTAAAGTAGTGAATGAAGTAAGTTTTAGTTCACCACAACAACATGGAGAAGTCAAAGTAGTGATGACCTTGTGAAAAGGAAAAGAAGTCGACAACAAAGTGAAGATATCAAAATCAACTCAGATCGTACCTGTGAATGCTGAGGACTCATCATCAGAGGAGAAAAAGAAAAACAACCTATGAGAATATATTCCTAAAGCTCCATTTCCTCAGAGGTTAGCTGAAGGGAAGAAAGGAAAATCCACAGGTGAGATTTTTGAAATCTTCAAGCAGGTAAGTGTTAACATCCCTTTACTTGAAGCTATAAAACAAATACCATTATATGCCAAGTTTCTTAAAGACCTTTATACTAAAAAGAGAAATATTTATGTTCAGAAAAAGGCCTTTTTAACAGAAAATATTAGTTCTATACTATGACATAAAATACCTTTAAAATGCAAAGATCTAGGCTTTCTCACTATCTTATTTAGTATAAGGAACCACACAATTGAGAATACTTTGTTGGACTTCGAAGCTGGTGTAAATCTGTTGTCTTACTCTGTATTTGTAAAACTTAGACTGGGCAAATTACATCAAACTCCAGTGGTATTATAGCTTGCAGATCGGTTCATAAAAATACCTCGTGATATTTTGGAGGACGTGCTTATCCAGGTAGACAAGTTTTATTTTTCTGTTGATTTCATCATAATTAACACTCAACCAGTGCAGGATTCAAATAAGCACATTCCCATTATTCTAGGCTGACCTTTCTTGGCAACTGTCGATGCACATATTCAATGCAGAATCGGAAATATGCAATTATCTTTTGGCAATATGACCATGTAACTCAATATCTTCAATATTGCCAAACAACCTCACAATACAGATGATGGAATTGTTGATGTGGATTTAATAAAAATATTAGTTGATAATAATTTTCTTTTAAACCTTAGTGATGACCTTTTGCAAACTTATTTAATTCACTTTGGTTTTGATTTTGACATTGACAGATCAGTTGATGAAGTCAACTCTCTACTTGACTCAGCACCATCCATGGACACTAATAAATGGAAGTTAAGACTTGAACAACTAGTGCCATCAGAAAAGAAACTCAGCTGATTATTAGAATCACCACCAAAACTCGAGCTTAAGCCATTACCCAACATTTTAGAATACGCATTCCTAGGAGAAGAAAGTTTTACCAGTAATCATCTCTTCTTCCCTCAATAACGAACAAAAAGATAAGTTGTTGGATATTTTAAAAGAGTATAAAGGAGCATTAGGATAGACTATAGCAGACATAAAAGGTATAAACTTAGTGGATTGTATTCATTACATTCACCTTGATGAAAATGCTAAACCTATTAGGGAAATGTAACGTCAGTTAAATCCTAACATGAAAGAGATTGTTCTCACTGAAATTCTTAAGCTATTAGACGCAGGTATCATTTACCCCATTTCTGATAGTTCATGGGTTAGTCCTGTGTAAGTTATTCTAAAAAAGTCAGGAGTTACAGTAGTTATCAATGCTGATAACGAATTAGTACCCACTAGAGTAACTACAGGATGACGTGTATGCATTGATTATAGAAAGTTGAATTCTGTCACACGTAAAGACCATTTTCCTTTACCATTTATCGATTAAATGCTTGATAGATTAGCAGATTATGTGTTTTATTGCTTTCTAGATGGCTATTCAGGGTACAATCAGATTCTCATAGCACCAAGAGATCAAGAGAAGACCACATTCACTTGTCCTTTTGGCACTTTTGCATATAAGAGAATACCATTTGGATTATGTAATGCACCTGCTATATTTCAACGATGCATGGTAAGCATTTTTTTTTAATATGGTTGAATGATTCCTTGAGGTTTTTATGGATGAATTTTCCATTTTTGGAGACTCTTTTGATCAATATTTACATCATCTAACACTAGTTCTGTAGACATGTATCGAGAAGAATTTAGTCTTAAATTGGGAGAAATGCCATTTTATGGTTAAACAAAGTATTGTTCTCGATCACATCATTTCAAGCAAAGGTATTGAGGTTGATAAAGCCAAGGTGGATCTCATTTTCAATCTTTCTCCACCTAAAATAGTCAGAGAAGTAAGATCTTTCCTTGGGCATGCTGGTTTTTATAGACGTTTCATTAAAAGTTTTAACAAAGTTTCTAGACCCTTATGCAATCTACTTACTAAGGATGCACTTTTTCTCTTTGATGATTCATGTCTTATGGCATTTGAAAAACTAAAGCAATTGTTGACATCATCACCCATCATTCAGCCCCTAAATTGAAACTTACCATTTGAGCTTATGTGTGATGCATCTGACTATACAGCAGGAGCAGTATTAGGACAACGAGTTGATCGAATTCCCCATGTGATTTACTATGCTAGTATAACATTGAATGATGACAGTTGAATTATTCAACCATTGAAAAAGAAATGCTAGCAGTTGTGTTTGCATTAGAAAAATTTCGATCTTATCTCATTGATTGTAAAATAATTATATTTACAGATCATGCTGCTCTTAAATATCTTCTCACAAAGAAAGATGCAAAAGCTAAACTAATTCGTTAAGTGTTACTTTTGTAGGAATTTGACTTAGAATTTAAAGACAAGAAAGGAACATAACATGTTATGGCTAATCATCTTTTCCATCTCTATTTTGACACAACAAGAGAACATTTACCTTTGAATGAGTAATTTCCAGATGAACAATTAATGAGTGTGGAAGTAATACCATGGTATGTTAATATAGTTAATTATCTTATTACAGGTCAACTTCCAGAGCATTGGACTAAGTAGGACAAGGCTAAATTCTTTGCAGAAATAAAGAATTTCTTTTAGGATGATCCTTATCTATTTAAGTACTGTGCAAACCAAATTGTTAGACGATGTGTCCCAAAAAATGAATTTCAGAATATCCTTTCTTTCTGCAATGAGCAAGCATGTGGAGGTCACTTCAACGCTAAGAAAACAACTATTAAAATTTTACAATGTGGTTTTTATTAGCCAACTATATTTCGAGATGCTTACCCATTTTGTTCTTCATGTGATAGGTGTCAACAAATGGGGAGCATTACACGAAGAAATATAATGCAACTAAACCCAATTTTAGTGGTTGAAATTTTTGACGTATGGGGTATCGATTTCATGGGACCCTTTCCCCCATTTTTTTGCCATCAATACATATTGGTTGCTGTTGACTATGTTTTAAAATGGGTAAAGGCAATTCTGCGTAGGACCAACGATCATAAAGTGGTAATAAAGTTTTTAAAAAGTAATATTGTTTCACTCTTTGGATTTCCTCAAGCAATAATTAATGATGGTGGTGCCTACTTTTGCAATAAATCTTTCAAAGCACTTTTGACAAAGTACTCCATCACTCATAAAGTGGAGACCCCATATCATCCGTAGACCAGCGGCTAAGTTGAGATCTCTAATCGAGAAATAAAGTACATTTTAGAAAAAACAATGAGGCCCAATAAAAGATTAGTTGTTTCAGCTCGATGATGCATTATGGGCATATAGAACGGCTTTTAAGACTCCGATTAGGATGTCACCCTACAGGCTAGTATATGGAAAAGCATGCTACTTACCTGTGGAACTCGAGCATCATGCATACTGGGCCATCAAGAAATTCAATTTTGACATACAGCAAGCTAGCCCAGAAAGAAGATTATAGTTGGCAAAACTTGAAGAAATTCGAAATGACGCGTACGAGAATGCCAAGGTTTACAAGCAACGAATGAAAGTCTTTCACGATAAGCAAATTATGCAAAAATCTTTCACTCCAGGTCAGAAAGTACTTTTATTCAATTTTCGCTTGCACCTATTCCCAGGTAAGTTACGCTCTCGATGGTCTAGCCCATTTATTGTTCACACTATTTTTTCACATGGGGCAATTGAAATTAAGAATCCAACAAATAGTGTCATTTCAACGTTAACGGTCAAAGATTAAAGCCATACCTAGAGTACCAACTACATGGAGAGGACAGCAAAATGAATTTGAGTGACCTACCTATTTAAATTGAGACTTTTCTTTTCGCTGATTTGATTAATTATTTTCTTTCTTTTCTTTCTTTATATTATTCTTATGCTGATTGAAATTATTTTTGTTTAAGTGTGTTTGTTTAACCATTAAGTTTTTTCTTATCAATTTAATCATGAGACTGTTCCTCTTAAGTTTGCTTTATGTGTTTAAGTTTGTAACCCCGATCAAGTGGCAGATAACTGTACTCCAAGACAATCAAGTCGATTACTTCAATTTCTCACAATAACTAATATTCTGAGACGAAGTTATGGACAAAGATTAGATTTTAAAAAAGCTTTACAAATGATTCCCTTCACTTCCTCAGAATGCCCTTCTTTTAATTTGTAAAGCCCGGTTCGAACACATGCGATTGCTCATGAAGAATAACATCCTTGCTGACATCCGTTGGTTAATCGAGGTAAAAGTTTGCTTAGCAGGTGAGTTACCTCCTAAATTTGTTACATAAATGCCTGGTTGTGGTAAAAGAAACTATGCAAGAAAATGACGAGCTCGAAGACTTTCTGTTGTTTGTCATAAATGTGCTAGAACAATATGCAATAAAAAACCATGTTCTTTAGTAATGGTGTCTGATAACAGAGAAGATAAGATTCAATTCATTAGGGATGAATTGAATAAAGAGTCATTAAATAATATCCTTTTGTCTCTTGAAACGCATCCTAGTGGATATGTACAAAGAGTGATTCTCCAGTTATGGCCGTTATTCGAGAAAGAGTGTGCACGATACGGTCTTGAAAATCTGACTATAAACGACCCTGTTTTCCAGTTTGTAAGAAAACTAGATGAGAAGCCTATTCTCAACCCATAGAGGGCGTTCAAGCCGTTTCTGGACGTAAAACCAGAGGAAGATGTGAGCCGCAATCACAACTTTCTGTAAATATCCTTTTACCTCTTTGTTCTTTTATTTCACTGTTATTTTACTATTTGTATTATTATTTTTAATAATTTCATTTGCTTTTTTCTTTTTATTGTTTTCTTTTTTACTTTTGAATCCTGTGCCTTACATGTTAATTGACGCTGACATGATGCCTCATACACAGCTGTAACCAACTGTCACCAAGATCTTTAAATACGATTATTTTTACTGAGTAGTCATAAGTTATTTTTTAGCAGTAACTTAATGGCAGCTACTCCTAGTAAATAATTCAAGAATATTTATGTGCTCTCTGGGTTTCATTATGGCAAATATAAAGAGTTCATAGAGGCTGCCATAGATCTTGGTTTAAGAATAGCAGAGAGAAAATTACAGTTGGTGTATGGAGGAGTTGCCCGAGGGTTATCCAAAATGATCTCAGAAGCTGCTTTTGTCAGAGGGAGCTAAGTGTTAGGCATCATCCCTCCAATCCTAAAACCTTTAGGTTGTTTATCTCATTCATCAACTAGAGAAGAGTTAGTTGTCTCAGGTATGTAAGAACGAATAACTAAAATGCTCAATCATGCCGATGCTTTTATTTTCCTTCCAGACGATCTTACAACACTTGAGGCATTAATCACATTAGCATCCTGGGCCTAACTGAACATCCATCAAAAACCCATCGGTTTGTTAAATTTCAATAATTTTTATGATGGATTTATCGCGTTTCTTAATCATGTAATAAAAAATTATTTCATTCCTTCTTCAGTGAAAAAAATTTTTATTTGTGCACACACTGCTAATATGCTACTTGATCTATTACAAGCTTATCAACCAGAGCCAGATCCCAGAGCCATTGTGTTGGAATGTTCAAATAATAATGGTAACAATATCAGTAGTAAGAAGTATAAATTAGATTTAACTCTCCGCTTGTAAATATTTTCTTCTAAACTTTACTTTTTTCCTTTCAAACATTGAGAACAATGTTTCATTCTGGTTGGGGGAGGGAATAGTTGACAATTGTGGAATGTTGGTTAAGTTTTATAAATTTTTTGTCGTAGAACTAACTATGACTAACTTTTTAAGTAGAAGATGACTGAATATGAAGTGTACTGACTCTAGAAACGCATTCTCTTAGTAAACACAAAACAAAACAAAAATTATATGTTTTTCCTAAATTTTCTTTTTGTCTTCTCCTAAATATATGTTTTCAAGTTTTTAAGTTGAAGATGGCTGAATATGAAGTGTAGTGACTCTAGAAACTCATCTTCTTATTAAAAAAAAATTCATTTTTCTTTAATTTTTCTGCATGTATGTTTTCTTTTTATGTTTAGAATAAGTTGGGGGATAGAATTCCGTTAAAAACAAAAAAAATAGTAATTTGTGTGAGTTTTTGATATTTGATGATATGATGACTTTTGAATTTTGGTATTTGTATTATCATTGGTCTTGAGTGATATTACACCATGTTTGTTATTCTACATGTTGATGTTGGGGACAAATATGAGCTGCTTGAAGGAATACACATGTCATAATAAATTCCAAGTGAGTTTTTTAGCCTATTAATTTTTTTTGGAGAGTAACCCTTTTTGCCCATTCTTCATATAGCTTAGCAATTTATTATTTAATACATGATCTCTAAATTTTCTTTAAGTCAACCCTTTAAGAAAAACTAAAAAGAAAAAATATGTGTGTTACTGCATCTAAATGCCCACCTAATCAGTAGATATGAAAGATTATTTAGAGTCTTAAAAAAATGATGGAAGGCTATTTTTGATCCGTTTGAGCCTTTTTAGCCATCCCTATTATGTAATATCATAGTTAGCTCTTTTGAGCCTTTTATTTAAAAAAAAAACCTTTTCTTTATTAACTTCTTGTCCTGACTTACTCTAATTTGGAGTATTATCCGATATCATACAAGTTCCATCCAACTATTCATGTTTGAAAAAAAGGATAAATAATTATTTTGTTCACCAAAGTTGTGCTATATAAAATAAAAGGGAAGAAAAAAGAGAAAAGATATACAATAGCAATAAATAAGCAAAATGCATCTTGTAATTTTAAAAAGTTCTTGAACTTTTTCTCAAACATATATATTTTGTTTCCCTATTTTTCTTTCTTTGTTAGCCATGTCCCTAGCCTATATTAAGTCCTAATAAAAGTTCTTCTTAATTTTAGGGAATTATAATCTGAAATAAAAGCTAGTTATATGGGCAATTAAAATGTAGCGATGCATATACATAAAAAAAAAACTAATACATTGGGTTAACTAATACTTTGTTTGAGATCGTATTATTTCTAAGTTATGGGCATATTTTTTCATCTTGGTGAGAGTGTATGATATTTCTTTTTTATTTTCTCTCAATTTACCATTCTTTGTAGTGACAATGTTTATTGGGATTAATTTCTTTGTAAAAGTGTCACTACAACCGGTGAAATTTTGGGGTTTGATATGTCATTCTTGAAAGTGGTTTTATTACTATTGCTACAACAAAGTCTACTAGACTGATGCATATGGATGGTTGATGTAGGTGTGATATTCTTTCAGACTAGAGATAATGCTTGTACTTTTATTTGATTGCTATCATTAATCTGATTGAATAAACACGTATGTTTTATAAAAAAAAAAGGTTTTGAATTTTATCTTCACTTTATTTACTAGGGACTAGTAATAAGCTGGTTGGGAGGTGTGTTGAGTGTTAGAAAGTGTATATTTATAAAGGAGAAAATCGTAATTTTACACTTCAAGTCTCACTAATATTGCTACTTTTATTTATTTAAGTATTTTGTTGTTTAATTATGTGTGTTTTATTATAATTATGTATTTTATATATTTTAGGGCCATTACGATCGGTTCACAATGAACGAGTGATCAGACACCAAAACAGACGTCATATTTGGACTCAAGACAGTCAAAAACCTTAGGAGAAGCATAAAAGGAAAAATGGCATTGTTCACATATACGATATTGTTCATACGTACAATACTGATCATGGTACTGTTCACGACACTGTTCATATATACGGACTGATGATGTGGCATTTACCTATGATGTGGCGGTATTTGATTGGACGAATTATATGGCATTGACTGCTTATGTGGCGTTGATCGATGACGTGGCATTGACTGATAATGTGTCACGATCTTATTGGGCTAAATTGCTTATGTACTGTGGATCGATGATATGGCAGCATTTCAGTAGAGTAAAAATTGTGTGTACGGTGCATGCACATACATAGGATTATTTTTAATTCAAATAGTATTACTGTGCAAAACCTTATTACTGTGCAAACCATAGCCAAACCGTGTTACTGTTCAAACATTGACTGTTGACTGATGACGTGGCGCAATCCTGAGCTTCCGAACTATTTTTAATTCGATAGTCACGATTCACTCCATATATCTATAAAAAGGGGGCTCACCCCTCCAAATTTGATATCCTTGAATTCATTTCTAAGCTTAGATTTTAGTAATTCCTTCTCCTTCTTGTATTTTTTTACGTATTTTAATAAATTTCCATTTTGCCCCTAGTTAAAAAATGAATAGCTAATTTTCTTTTAAACTTGGGTTGAAGGTAAAGTCTCAACATGTCCTATGGGCTTAATTTGGTAAATTTACTTTCTCTTCCCCTCTAATATTTGTGGTTATTTTAACTTTTCGTCGACAAATAATAATAGTCTTGTCTAGATACCGCCCTGGTTAAACTTGCACTCTAGTACAAGGTTATTATTATTTGGCACGATAAGCTCTTAACACCATATTTATTTGAGCGTGGTTCATGAGGTGTGGAATCCCCCCTTATGATTTAATTGACATTAATATGGAATATTTAACCCATAGAGCATGTTGATGTAGATCCGGATACCCAAGCACATCATTTCAATAGATTCGAGTTCAATTTAATTCTTGCCATTGTAATTTAAATTCAAGCATAATTTACATCAATTTCACCACAAATTTATTCACCCATTAAGGAAAATTAATTTTACACATAATTAAAATCAACCTCCTCGTGGGATCAACACTCATCACCATTAATCTATTTTACTATAAATTCGTGCCCTTACGAGTTCAATAAAATTTGCACAACAGCAATTAAAGTACAAGCCTTGAGCTCGGCATGTTTGCATCTTGGCAGCTATGAGATGGTAGATAGGAAGGGCAATCTTTTATAGATATGTTGGACTTGGCGATAGAGAGGTAAAAGTGGAGATCGTTGATCTGGTCATATACATTTTTCATTGAGTTAGTTATGGGTATTGGTGTATTGGTTGGTTTCTAAGAAATGGGTTTTTAGTTATATGATTACAATTTTTCTTCAATCAATCTGGCTAAAGCAATTGCATCAGGAAGGTTAATGGGTTTATGAATAGCCAACTCATTTTAAATGGTTGGTTTTAAGCCTAAAATAAAGCGATCTATGATGGCATCTGGGTGAAGGTTGGTGACTCTGTTACATATGTTTTCAAAGAATGATTGGTAAGCCTTTACAGACTTGTTTGGGTAAGTTTGAATAAAGTGGCTCCGTGATTAATATAGGAGGAAAGGCCAAACCTGCTTTTAATGGATCAGGTGAGGGTTGCCTAAGAAGATAACTATTGATTATTGTGCATCCATTGGAACCAAGTGTTGTGCAAATTTTATTAAATTTGCAAGTGCATAAATCTACTATAGAATAGATTAATGGGAACGAGTGTAGATCCTATGAGAAAGTAGATTTTAATTATGTGTTAAATTAATTTTTTATGCGGGTGGTTGGAATTATAGTGCAAGTAATTTAATCTATTTTAAAATTGAAGTTAGAATGACATAAATAAATTAAACTAACAACTATTGTAATGAGGCGTTTTAGGTATCTAGATCCATATCAACATACACCAGGGCTTAATATTCCTTATTAGTATCAATTAAATCATAAGGGGTGTATCTACTCTTCATGAACTGCTCTTTAATTCATATGGTGCTAAGAACTTATCGTGTCAAACAGTAATAACTGTGTTATTACTGTTTGTCAAGAAAAAGTCAAAAGATCCACAGAAATTAAAAGGGAAGAGAAAATAAATTTACCAAAATAAGTCCATGAAACATATTGAGACTTCACCTTCAACCTAGGCTTGAAAGAAAATTAGCTACTTATATTTGAACTAAAGGCAAAATAATTTTTTTTTAAATACGTAGAAAATACAAGATGGAGAAAGAATTCGAGAAAATGAAACTAAAAAATAAACTCAAGGGTGTCAAATTAGGGGGCAAAACCTTTTTTTATAAATATAATGAGTAAATCATGACTATCAGATTAAAATAATTTAGACGCATAGGATTGCGCCACGTGGCAGGTTATAATTAGATTGAACACATCATCAAAGCTATCATCCTGTTTATATGCATGTACTATATGCATATTTTTTCTGATCCACTAACATGCTACATCATCAGTTACGCCACACCATTAGTCAACGCAACATAAGCAGATAAAGTCACATCATCTGTCTAATTAAATGCTGTCACATCATTAGTCGGTGCCGCGTCATTGATCAGTGCCATGTCCTCGTACAATATTTACGAACATTGTCCTGAACAGTACCATATATGTGAACAGTAATATTTATATTTTTATACTCGTTCTAAAGTTTTTGACCATTCTGAGTTCAAATTTACTATTCGTTTTATCATTCGATGTCTTATTTATTATGAAATGATCATATTGCCCTAAAAAAGCATAAAATACTTAATTATTAAAATACACATAATTAAAATCTCAAAAAAGTTAAATACAGAAAAGTAAGAAAGTTAGTGGAACTTGAAGTGTAGAATGATAATTTTATCCTTTGTAAATATATATTTTTTAGTACTCAACACCAAGAGAGTGTTTCTCTGGTGTGTCATAGAAAGAAAAATATTTATCAGCTTGAAATATCCAATCTAAGGGGTTATATCCATCAAATATTGATAGACCACATTGTATAGATCTTATGCTTAGAGTGGGTTGTGTATTTTGTGATATAAGTGGTGTAGAGTCTATTGGGTTTGTAAAGGATGCAATCTGAGAGGGTGCCATCATAGTAATTTTGGCAATAAGCTCAGCTAAGGAGTTTTGTAGGGCTTGTTGTGCACCTTACAGGGTTTATTGTTAACTTTAGTTAGTTTGCTATTGTTGTGTTATGATTTGGTATAGGCCTTCAAGTGATTTTTAGGTTGATTCTGAAATTCTAGTTGTGTAACCCAAGAGGAAGGTGAGTTGGGATTTTAAAAATTAATCTAAGCAAATCACACAACACTTAATTCTAATGCGTTAATGAAATCAAGAACAATAAGTTTAACAATGGTAAAGCATAAAAGAGTAGGGAAGAGAGAATAAACACAAATGTTTTTACGTGGTTCGATAAACCTCGCCTATTTCCACACCTCCAAGCTAACCAGGCCCAAGGATTTCACTATCCAAGCCTCCTGTGGCTTCAATTATGTACAATTGACTTCAAGGTGTCAATAAACCCTTACAATTCAGGGATTATTCTCCAATCCCTTCATCCAAGTATTTCTCACACTTATACAACCACAAATTTGATAAGAAATTAAAAATTACAATAAGAAAAACTCTCCTCAAAAGTGGATGAACAAATATAGCACTATAATAATTTGCAAGTTAGAAGCTCAATCAATGATGTATGAACTTATTTTTTATTGTTCAAGAATGTTAGAAATGAGTTTCAATTAAGTTTATATAGTTTTGACACGAAAAATAGTCATTATAGACAAATTCCAATGCCGAAGCGACTAGCTTCACCATTCAAGTGGTTAGTCACTTGCTACAGTGAAGTTACCATTAATTTTGAAATTATTGCAGTAATATTGTTCATGAAATTATAATTTTGCCTAAAATTTTTTATAATTATACTATGACCCAAACTTATAAAACTTTACAAACAGGTCTATTTTCGAAATAGTTTTAACTTGCTACAATACCACCGTTCATAAAATTATAATTTTGCCCAATATGTTCTTAGAATTGTACTATAGCTTAAAATGTCAAAAATCCTTTCAAACAAGTCTAATTTCAGAATTTCTAAATATTATTTCTCAATCCCACACTTTCTAAAATTATGATATGACTAAAAATAGTTCTAATTTTGCAAATAAATCCAAAAATATTACTTATTAAAATCAATGATTACAAAACTTTTCACTTTAGTCCATATTTAGAAAATCAATTAGTTTGCGTGAAATACTTGATTTATAATAAAAAATTTTACATTAATGAAAAGTAATAATTAATTGATGAAAATCTTAAGCTTCACAAATTACTAAATCAAGTATAAATTGAATCATACTGTCTTTGTAAGAATTTATCGTAATAATAAATCTGTTGAGCTCCAAACTTTATTCTTGATTGAGCCATTGTTCGTTGAGTGCTTTGCAATTGATTTCACTTGATTCACTAGTATAAATAATATGCTTCAAGAACTTAGTAAAAATGTGAAATACAATATTAATTAAAACAATTATGACACATGTTTGTTATCATCAAAATTACATTATGTGTAGCCTTTAGACTAACAGATTCGTTGAGTTGCGTGACCTTCTTCAAAAGCTCGATATTGTGTTTGCATACCATTATTTGTCATCTCTCAACAAGAGCACCAAAAATAAAAGGGAAAGAATAGTAGCAGTAGTAAGTTTTGGAATTTAGTTTCCACTTAAAAGGGTAGAGTCCTCCAGAATTTAAAAGAGTGAAGAATGGAGACTAGAGAAAGCAAAGGAATTGTATTTTGGATTTAAGGGAGCTATCCTTTTCTTATTCATTTATTTCTTTTAAATTTTCCTTGAAGATAGATACAGATGAATTCTAGAAATGACTAATAATATTCTCTCTAACAAACTTGACAGCGCAACAAAATTAAATTGCAATAATAAGTAAATAATTGAAATATAAATAACCAACCCAAGAGGGGGGGTGAATTGGGTTATTAAAAATTATTTTACAAATGATTCAATCTAATGCCTTAATGTAAACAAAAACTAAGTTTCACAGCAATATAATAAATTAGATAATGCTTGTAAAATAAATGAGTAAGGGAAGAGAATGCAAACACAGCAATTTTTACGTGGTTCGGCAATCCCCGCCTACGTCCACGCCTCCAAGCCAACCAAGCTTGAGGATTTCACTGTCCAAGCCTCCCAAGGCTTCAAACGTTTACAATTGACTTCCAAGGTGTCAATGGACCTTTACAATCAAGAGATTATCACCCTAATCTCTTTACCCCAAGTGTTTCCCTCACTTGAACACTCTCAATATAATGCAAAATAGAAATACAAAGAAAACACTCTCTACAAGAGTAGATTCACAAATAATGGTTCAAGAATGATTTAATCTATTGTGATTTGCAATATGGAAGCTCAATATATGTTTTACAAACTTGTTTTTGATTGTCAGAGTTGTTAAAATGAAGTTGGAAATGAGTTTTTATGTTTAAAGCTCGAAAACTAGCCGTTATTGTCAAATTCCAATCAGTCTTTCAATGGCTTACCGCTTAATTTAACTTTAACCGTTCCCGCCGTAATAATGATGGAATTCTCACGTTAATTTTGAATTTTCTTCTGATATCTGCTCACGAAATTACGATTTTCTCAAAATTTACTCAAATTATCTTTATACAAAACGTTATAAAACTTTTCAAACAAATCCAAACTCGTAAATTTTAATTATTATTTAATTCTAAAACTTTTTGAAATTACAAAGATGGCCCAAATCAAGAATATTTTTTCAAATAAGTCCTTTTTGAGTTTTAGCTAAATCACCATAGTCTTCAAAGTTTTCAAAACTTTTCACTTAAGCCCCCAATCTATCATAAGTTACAATATAGCCCAAATGTTTTTAAAGCTTAGCAAATAAGTCCAACTCCGAAAATTAAAGCTATTTCATTTTTATCCAAATAACTTAAAATCATAAAATATTTTATCTCATAAATATAAAATTAATTTAGTTTGAAAAACAATTATTTTATTAACATAAAATTGAGCTTCACAAATGATAATCCAAGCATAATTTAAATCATACCGGCTTTTACAAGAAATTGTCGCAATAAATTATCCGTTAAGCTCGAAATTGTATTCTTGACTTCGCCGTTGTTCGTTGAGTGTCTTGAACTTGATTTCACTTGTTCCACTTGATTCATTATCCTTCAAAACTAGTGAACTTGTGAAATACAAAATACAACACTTCAATGCATATGTTTGTTATCATCAAAATCATATTATTTATAACCTAATAGGCTAACAATCTCCCCCTTTTTGATGATGACAAACATCCCATGTATTTCGACATATATGCTCCCCCTTAATACATGACATACATAATCACATTTAAAATAAACTATTTCTGAAAATATGATCTATAACAATTTTTAAGCTCCCCCTCAATATTTCAAAAAATATGCACAAAAGAGAAAATATAATACCTGTCTCCGAAATACATGACTTCTCCCCCTTCATCATCAAAAGTAAACTAAGGCAATAATAATCAACCAAATACAAGCAAGAGACATGAAGAGCTAAAAATTATATCAAGGAGTCATAATATAGCATCCAAATACAAAATATCCAAATACAATACAACCAAAGACAAAGCATTCAAATACGAACATCCAAGCATCCAAATACAAGACAAACCAAAGACAAAGCATCCAAATAGCTCATAATAATCAATCACAATTCATACGAGAAAATGTAAATGCATAAAAATACGTGGTACAGAGTGACGAGAAAAGCTATGGAGATGGTGGATGTGATGAAGATGATGGTGGCGGAAACCCAAGAGCTGCAAAAAGTCAGCTGCTGCCCATCAAGAATCTGGCTGCTATTGAGCAAAAAGTCGCCGGTGTTGATCAAATAATTCTTCTTTTTTTCAAAAGAGGCGCTGGTGCTCCAAAGTAGATTGAGTGAAAAAGCTTCAAACCGAGATTGAAGTCGGCTTTCTTTGTGTCGAAAGAGAATCCATTTTAGCCAACATCTCTGCATTTGATCCTCATGGGTAGGCTGAAGGAGTTTTGGAAGAACCCGCGAAGATAGATAATGAGAGCGCGTGGGACATTAAGATCGTGAAGTTGCTCGGTGGAAGAACATCGTTAAAGAAACGATGATCTGTAGGAGCAAGTTCGAAACTTTGGTGGAGTATCTCCTGGTCCCTAGTCCATTTACCTTCTGCCCAAATAAATCCTAAGTTGGCAATGGCATCATCTCCTAGTTCTCTTGAGTTTAAAAAGGTTGGTTCGGTTATGGGTACTCGAAAATGTTTAAGGATGCGGGTAATGATACTACCATAAGGGAGGGACCTTTTAGCCATACAAGGTGTGCTAAGCATATGATTGAGTATAATGTATCCAACATTAAGTTTTCTACCCTCCAAAATACAATCCAATAAAGCCACATCCAATCGGTTAACTTCATCCCCATGACCATATCTAGGAGTAATTACATGATGAAGAACATAATGTAGGATTCTAATTTGAAGAGGCAAAGCTTGAGATTTTAATGATGATCGACAAAATTCATCGGACAAATCACGTCGGCGACAAATTTTTCGAACAACATTTTCAAGAGAAAACCATGGATGATCTATTCTAGCTCTAGCACTATAAATTTCTAATCCCTCATTTGGAGTCCCAAGAATATGATTTAACTCCGCAACATCAAATTCAATACGAACTCCCCCAACACTAGTAACAATTCTATCCGAAACTTCTATGTCCATATTCGAATAAAAGACTTTAACTAAATTCTCATAATATGCTTCTTGAACAACTAAGACATTTTTCCAACCTATAGCAATAAGAAGTTTGTCAAGAGATTTACCACAAATTTCTAAATTTGCCAAATTCTTAAGACTAACAAGGTAAGGAGGAATAACCGACCTCGGCATGAAATTATCGATAAACCGTTTTTGAAGCGGGAGATGTCGAAAATGAGTTGACAAAAACTCCGTATTGTCCTCATAATCTTCCTTGCGTCTCTTGGCCATTTGTTTGCTCTTGGCTTTTTCTCCACCCACCATTGTTGAACAATTTCGGATTTGAGGAAAATGGATAAGTTTGAGCCAAGAAATGTAATCCTAGAGATGAATGAGGTTTAGATATAATGTGGAATTGATTAAAGATGGGCTAGAGAGAGCTTGAAAATCTAGAGAGAGAAACGGCCAAAACTAGGTTTTTGGATTTCGGATTTTGATGGAAGTTTGATAAAATGATGTTTGAATGATGAAAAATGAAGGAGTAGTGGATGGATAATGGTTTGGATGATTAATTTTAGCAAGAAAATGAGTGAGAATTGAAGAAATTTGAGTGAGAGATGGTGAGGCACTATTCACGCGGGAGAGAGAGAAAGAGATAAACAAGAGAAGAGAAAGATGAAATGAAGATTGGAAGGTGTTTAATGGAAGTTAAATGGATGGGTGATGGATGGAATCAATGATTTTGACATGAAAATGGTTGAGAAATGAAGAATTTTTGAAGGAAAAATGGAGGAGAAGTCACGGTTTTGAGAGAGAGAGAGACAAGTGAGGAAGAAGACCAAAATGAGGGAGAGGAGGGCTGTAAACCCGTGACCAAGCGGCTAGCCGCTTGGTTCAGGCGGCTAGCCGCCTGGGTGCTGCCCAACTGTACCAAAGTCACTTTTCGGCCATTTTGATCGATCCCGTCATCATTTCTTGATTCCGAAACCTCTCAAGAACCATTTTAATGCATGAATCATGATCTTAAACATTTAAAACATGATTAAATCAAGCAAATGATTCATCTATCAAGCATATATCATAGAGCACACAAGCATTTGAAATGAATATTTCATAACACCTTACTTATCTATCATGCTCAAACTTCTTCAAAAACATTAACAAACATTAAGCAAATAATTTTAATAGATCCAATAACATAATTAGAGATGTTAATGTGAAAATCTCATCATCCCAAGCTCATGCCGAATTTTTGAAAATTGTTCTTCGCAAAGGGGTTTTGTAAAAATATCAGCAAGTTGATTTTCCGTAGAGATAAATTCTAAAACAATATCACCCTTTTGTACATGATCTCTTAAAAAATGATGTCTAATCTCTATATGCTTGGTTCTAGAGTGCTGAATGGGATTCTTTGACAGATTAATAGCACTAGTATTATCACACTTGATAGGAATTTGTTCAAGTTTAATGCCATAGTCTCTAAGTGTTTGTTTCATCCAAAGGGCTTGTGCACAATAACTACCTGCGGCAATATATTCCGCCTCAGTGGTTGAGAGTGCAACCGAGTTTTGTTTCTTACTAAACCATGAAACAAGAGAATGACCTAGAAAATGGCAAGTTCCACTAGTACTTTTCCTATCCACCTTATAACCAGCAAAATCGGCATCCGAGTAACAAGTTAAATCTATATGAGTTCCTCTAGGATACCAAAGGCCAAGATCTATGGTTCCACTCAAATAACGAAAAATTCTTTTAACAGCAAGCAAATGAGATTCCTTGGGACATGATTGAAATCTTGCACACAAACATACACTAAACATGATATCAGGTCTACTTGCGGTTAAGTAAAGTAAAGAGCCGATCATACCTCGATACTTTTTAATATCAACTTCTTTACCTTTCTCATCCTTGTCAAGCTTGATTGTTGTACTCATTGGAGTGTTTTTAGTGTTTGATTCTTCAATTCTAAACCTCTTGAGCAAATCTTTGATGTATTTAGCTTGGTTGATGAAAATTCCCTCATTGTTTTGTTTGATTTGAAGTCCAAGGAAATACTTCAATTCTCCCATCATGCTCATTTCAAACTCCTTACTCATACAAGATGAAAACTCTTTGCACAAGAGCTCATTAGTAGAACCAAAAATAATATCATCAACATAAATTTGAACAACAAGTATGTCTTGGTTCTTATGCTTAACAAAAAGTGTAGTATCGGCTTTTCCCATTGAAAAATCATTATCAAGTAAGAAATTTTTAAGCCTATCATACCATGCTCTAGGTGCTTGTTTTAAGCCATACAATGCTTTTGATAACTTATACACATGATCTGGAAATTTTTCATTTTCAAAACCAGGGGGTTGTTTCACATAAACTTCCTCCATGATATATCCATTTAGAAAGGCACTTTTGACATCCATTTGAAATAAAATGAAATCTTTATAACATGCATATGCTAGCAACATTCTAATGGATTCTAATCTAGCTACTGGTGCAAATGTCTCATCAAAATCAATTCCTTCTTCTTGGTTGTATCCTTGAGCCACTGATCTAGCTTTATTCCTTACAACCACACCGGATTCATCCATCTTATTTCTAAATACCCATTTAGTTCTTATAATGGATTGGTGTTCTGGTTTGGGAACTAATTCCCATACTTTGTTTCTCTCAAATTGGTTTAACTCATCTTGCATTGCCATAATCCAAGATTCATCATTTTCCGCATCCACAAAGGATTTTGGTTCAATTTGAGAAATAAATGCAGTATGCTCACATGTATTCCTAAGTGATGATCTAGTTGTAACACCTCTAGATGGATCTCCTAAAATGGCATCTTTTGGGTGAGAAGAAACATACCTCCACTCTTTGAGGAGTGCTTGAGAAGTACCTTGACTTTGTTCTGCGCTTGTTTCTTCAAGTTGCTCCACTTGATTTTCTGCATTCTTTTGGTTGTTCTTTGATGAATCTTCTTGTATATTTTCATCTGCATCATGACTAACAGCAACTTTCTCCATAGAGGAGGTATTAGACTCATCAAAAGTAACATGCATAGACTCTTCCACAACCAAAGTTCTTTTATTATACACTCTATAAGCTTTGCTTGAGTTTGAATACCCAAGAAAGATACCAACATCAGATTTTGGATCAAATTTTCCAAGATTATCTTTTGTGTTCAAAATAAAACATTTACATCCAAAAACTTTGAAATAACCAATGTTGGGTTTTCTATCTTTCCAAAGCTCATAGGGAGTTTTATTAAGATAAGATCTGATCAACACCCGATTTAAAACATAACAAGCGGTGTTGACGCCTTACCAAAAATATTTAGGTAAAGCATTTTCATTTAACATGGTCCTAGCCATTTCTTGAATAGATCTATTCTTTCTCTCAACGACTCCATTTTGTTGTGGAGTTCTAGGCGATGAAAATTGATGCTCAATGCCTAAATCATTGCAGAAATTTTCAAATGCATGATTCTGAAATTCTCTACCATGATCACTTCTAATGCAAGTAATAGAGTATCCTTTTTCATTTTGAACCTTTTTACAAAAAACTTTAAAAACTTCAAATGCATCATCTTTATTAGCCAGGAATAGTACCCAAGTATATCTAGAATAATCATCTACAATTACAAATGCATAATATTTTCCACTTAAGCTAGCATGTCTAGAGGGTCCAAATAAATCCATGTGAAGCAATTGAAGTAGTTTTGAAGTAGAGACATGATTCTTGTTTTTAAAAGAAGTTTTGATTTGTTTTCCAAATTGACAGGCATCACAAATTTTATCCTTTTGAAAACTAATTTTTGGAAGTCCTTTAACCAAATCATTTTTCGAAATTTTTGAGATTAAATCCATGTTTGCATGACCTAATCGTCTATGCCACAACCAACAATCATCATGTAATGCCGAAAACATTTATCAATGGTAGATGCACAATCTATATTAATGGTATAAACATTAATACATCTATTTCCTACAAACAAAACCTTTCCATCACATGCATTTTCAATAACGCATCTAGATTTATCAAAGACTACTTTATAACCTTTATCACATAATTGACTAATACTAAGTAAATTATGTTTTAAGTTTTCAATCAAACACACATTTTCAATAAGAGTAGAAGATACATTACCGACATTGCCAATACCAATGATCTTTCCTTTTGAATTATCTCCAAAAGATACATCTCCACCATTTTCGATCTTGGTAAAACTTGAAAACCAAGCATAATTTCTGTCATGTGTCTTGAACACCCACCGTCCAAGTACCATTTATTCTTCTTCTTCTTTAAGCCCTGCGAGAAAAATTTTAAGTCTTAGGTACCCAAATCTTTTTGGGTCCTTGGATGTCAGCAATGGTTCCTTTTGGAACCCAAACATATTTTATACGATAATAAGCATTTCTTTTCACAGGACATCTATTTTTCATGTGACCATTTCTATTGCAATAATGACAAGTAATTTTATGATTACTTGTGGATGTAGCTTTAACAAAATAATTCTTGTAATACTTTTGCTTCAAGTTAGGCTTATACCCAAGTCCACCTTTATCAAAAACACATTTTTGAGAGTTAAGTAAATTATCCAACATCTTTTGGCCATTTGTGAATTTTATCACAATTTCATTTAACTCATTATTCTTCTTATTGAGAACTTCATTCTCCTTTATCAATTTTTCAACATGTAATTTTTCATGCTCATAAGAGGTATTAAGTTTCTCATTTGAAGATGTGACTTTACCATGCAACATTTTATTTTCTAGTTCTAAACATGTAATCTTTGCATTTAATGATTCATTTTCATTATTGAGATCTATCAATTTCTTTTTAAGGCATACATTCTTTTTACCTATCTTCATCAACTCACCATGCAATTCTTTAAAAGCATCATGTAATTCATCATAGGTAGGAAGATCATTTACCTCATCTAGTTCATCATTCGATTCATCTCCAATCGCCATAAGAGCTAGATTTGTCATTTCTTGATGCTCATCATCATCACTTGTTTCTTCATCAGTATCATCCCATGTGGCCACCATTGCTTTCTTCTTGAACTTGTTGAGAAGAGGGCATTCCGATCTTATGTGGCCAGGCTTCTTGCACTCGTAACATTTAATTGCTTCCTTTTTCTCCTTTTGGTTCTTGAAATCTTTAAATTTTCTTCGCTCACTAGTTTTCTTGAAAAATTTTCTGAATCTCCTAGCAAGCATAGCCAATTCCTCATCATCCTACTCACTTTCTCCATCACTTTCAAATTTTGTGACTTTGAGAGCAATGTTCTTCTTCTTCTTTCATTGCCTCTTTCAGCTGCTAAATCTTCCTCATAAGAAATAAGAGAACCGATTAGATCATCAATAGGTAAGACATTTAAATCTTTAGCTTCCTCAATGGCAGTTCTTTTTGGTCTCCAATCCTTAGGAAGTGATCTAATGATTTTCTTAACTTTCTCGCTATTTGAAAAGGTCTTTCCTAGGGCTCCTGTGAGTGTTCACTATGTCCGTAAATCTAGTATACATAGAATACACACTTTCATTTTGTTCCATTTGAAACAATTCATATTGTCGAGTGTATCTACTAATTTTAGACTCTTTCACTTGATTCGTGCCTTCATAAACAACTTCAAGTTTGTGCCAAATTTCATAAGCACTTTCACAACTTGACACTCTATGAAATTCTTTCTTATTTAGTGCACAAAATAACGCATTCATGGCTTTGGAATTTAGAGAAACTTTTCTCTTTTCCAATTCATTCCATTCCCGTGAAGGTTTTGGAATATCTTCCCCGACTTCATTTTTAATCAATGGCATAAATGGACCATCACAAACAACTTCCCAAATTTCGTAATCTAGGGCTTGTAAATAAATTCTCATCCTAGTTTTCCAATATGGATAGTCATTTCCGTCAAAGAATGGTGGTCTAGTTGTGGGACTGTCCTTCCCTAAAGGTTGAATCACTTTGGGTTGCCATGGATCTTTTACTCTGACGGTTAAGTCCTAATAAGAGAACCAAGCTCGATACCAATTGAAATACAAATAACCAACCCAAGAGGAGGGTGAATTGGGTTATTAAAAATTATTTTACAAATGATTCAATCTAATGCCTTAATGTAAACAAAATTAAGTTTCACAAAGAATATAATAAATTAGATAATGCTTGTAAAATAAATGAGTAAGGGAAGAGAATGCAAACACAGCAATTTTTACGTGGTTCGGCAATCCCCGCCTACGTCCACGCCTCCAAGCCAACCAAGCTTGAGGATTTCACTGTCCAAGCCTCCCAAGGCTTCAAACGTTTACAATTGACTTCCAAGGTGTCAATGGACCTTTACAATCAAGAGATTATCACCCTAATCTCTTTACCCCAAGTGTTTCCTCACTAACACTCTCAATATAATGCAAAATAGAAAATACAGCAAAACACTCTCTACAAGAGTAGATTCACAAATAATGGTTCAAGAATGATTTAATCTATTGTGATTTGCAATATGGAAGCTCAATATATGTTTTACAAACTTGTTTTTGATTGCCAGAGTTGTTAAAATGAAGTTGGAAATGAGTTTTTATGTTTAAAGCTCGAAAACTAGCCGTTAATTTTGAATTTTGCTACAGTAATACTGTTCACGAAATTACAGTTTTGTCTAAAATTTACTCAAATTATGCTATGGCCCAAAACGTTATAAAACTTTTCAAACAGTCCCAAACTCAGAAATTTTAATTATTATTTAATTCTAAAAACTTTCTGAAATTACAGTATGGCCCAAACTGAAGAATATTTTTTCAAATAAGTCCTTTTTGAGTTTTAGCTAAATCACCATAGTCTTCAAAGTTTTCAAAACTTTTCACTTAAGCCCCCAATCTATCATAAGTTACAATATAGCCCAAATGTTTTTAGAGCTTAGCAAATAAGTCCAACTCCGAAAATTAAAGCTATTTCATTTTTATCCAAATAACTTAAAATCATAAAATATTTTATCTCATAAATATAAAATTAATTTAGTTTGAAAAACAATTATTTTATTAACATAAAATTGAGCTTCACAAATGCTAATCCAAGCATAATTTAAATCATACCGGCTTTTACAAGAAATTGTCGCAATAAATTATCCGTTAAGCTAGAAATTGTATTCTTGGCTTCGCCGTTGTCCGTTGAGTGTCTTGAACTTGATTTCACTTGTTCCACTTGATTCATTATCCTTCAAAACTAGTGAACTTGTGAAATACAAAATAAAACACTTCAATGCATATGTTTGTTATCATCAAAATCATATTATTTATAACCTAATAGGCTAACAATAATAAATTCAATTTAACCATTATTCATGCACGAAATCTTGAAGCTTGAAGGGAATTTTAGGCTATCTCTTAGGCCTAGCTTGAGTAATCAACTATACAGTGGTTGTACCATGATTCTCTTTTATTGTCTTTCTAACAATGGCCTACATCATAATTTATAATACCTTCTACTTTCACCAAATTTTTAAAGTCTAATCTAAACCAACTAGGTGATTCTCATTTGGGCTTAAATGTGTGTTTTTTTTTTTTGTTAAAGATAGATAGTTTAGCTGAGGGTTTTCAGGAGTTGAGTTAAGGTAACATATAAGAATTAATTTAAGGAATAGGTAAGTTGTCTCATAGCATAATTAGGGTAGTTAGGGCAGCTTAGATATACTCGAGGGATTACTCAGATGTCTTAAAGAATATTAAGGTACCTAAGGTACACTTATATGTAAAGCATAGATTTGGACATCAAACTAGAAATACAAAAAACATAACATAAATACAAAAAACATACCTTCTATACTGTTCGGCCTTTGTCCTCTATCTACAGGAGCAAACCATCACTCATCCATTATATGAATAAAAAGTTATATGAGATTTTGCTTTATATAAGATGAATAAAATAAGTTAGATAGTTATAAGAGATGTTTGGTCTTGGTAAACACGAAGATGAGTATTTTAGATAGATTTTGGGTGTAAAAGAAAAGAGGAAAACTTGTTTAAACTAAATTTATTTTTAAGATACTAGGTACCTCACTTGATCACAGTCTCTGGGTAATTTTGTACTTCCAAGAGGTAAAAAAGAGTGGAAGGATGATGATAATGGTGAAGAGTTCAAATCTAGAGTGAGAGAGCTTGAAAGGACACTTAAGATTTGTAAATGTAGGTTACAAGAAAAGCTGAGGATGGCTGGTGATCTCAACACGTAGTTAGTTACTTAAATCATTTCCAGTGTGAGAGCTTGGAAGCTCTCTAAAAAAAGTAGAACCTTAGTGTCTTTATATATAAAATACTAAAGTTGACCTCTTAGTGGTGATTTGATAGTCTTTGTTAAGATTCTTTCATCCTTTCATTTTTGTCATGATTTTTGGACTTTTAAGAGCATGCATGGGGAGCAAAAACAACATTATTTGGTGTGGCTTGTTTTCTTGTAGAATGGTATATGCTGCAGTGTGGTCTAAAATAGCTTTGCAGAAATTGTGTGGACAACTTTTTGGCATGATGATGGGGACAACTGTCCTTGATGTGCTGTTCTTTGCTTTTGTAGATGTGATAGCCTACTATCCCTCTTTTTCAGCAAGATATTCTCTATTTGAGTAATGAAAATATCTCATATAATTGATAGTTTGGAGACTTTTTTTTATCATCTTACTTTTGGTATGGCATGCCTCATGTTCTGGCTCAATTTTCAAGTGTATCCACTGTGGGTTGAGTGCCTTTTAGTGATTATTTTTAATCATACATTTTTCATCAACAAATGACTTTTTATTATTGATCTTCAATTTCTTCCCCAAACACTTACTTTTGTGCCTTTCAAAAACCATTTGGAAAAGCATAATTTGAAAAAACTATAAAATCAGTCAAAACACAATAAATAATCTAATTGAGTACAATTGATTAATTATTGCATACAATTTGCAACATTTTTTTATTGGATCAAAGATCCCAATGTCTACATTCAATATTATTGATATGATCAACATTGAAACAATAGCATTGACATGATTTCAATGTCAATCAATGTCAATAAAATCAAATTAAATTTATGATCAAGTTAGAGATTCAATACCTCTTGTTAATTCCCATGTCCTTGCTGCTTTTGTATATGTTGCCTTATTCCAAATAATGGAGTAACAAATGGCCATTGTAAATTTGTAATAGCAATTTTCGACACTTATTTGTCATAAAACATGGTCAAAAAATTTTAGAATACATATTATATATTATAATAAATTAATAAATACATAATATGTGTAATTGAATTTAATGTTACCATAACTTGTATAAAGGTTTTTTAAAATAAATGCACATATATTTTAGCATTAATTACTTATTGCATGACTAATATAATAACTCTAATATATTTGAAAAATTCTTGAAAAGGCTGCTATTGTCTGCATCTTATATATGCCTTTGAATTAATCTCTGCTAACCGTACTTGCAAATTCAAGCATTTTTTGTCTTGTTTTACCTATCCAAACAATTTTGCTCAAATATTTATTTGTATATACTTGTTTGATTTGAGGTAAATTGTCAGAATTTCCCAAAAGTATTTATTAAACCTAAATTATTGGGAAAAATTATAAAAATTAACTAATTTCTTATATTAATTTACTTACCCATAGATGCTTAGATCTAGCACCTATTACTGATAAATAATAGTTTAAAAGTGTGGAAGTGTAAGAAATAGTATGCACTGGTGATATTAGAAAAAAAATGGGGTCAAAGCATTTAGTAGTAGTACTAATAATAAATAAATTCTTGTATATTTTTTTAATTCTTTATCTCTTTCGTTTTTATGCCAATACTTTTTTTCTTTTTTGATTTTAAGTGTTATATATTTTTTTTCAATATTAGCATGTACTCTTTGCAATGATTACAACTAATAAAATAACTAGTCAAGCCCATCAATCTATAGTTGAAGTCCATGTTTAAGTAATTTAGGGAAAATACTCCAAAACATGTGGTACAGCTCAAACTTGGGCTTAACTTTAAAAACGAAGAAAGATCTAAGGAGGTGCCCACAACTCAACCAATAAGAGGTTTTAATCTTGGGCAACACATTAGCTGCTATATAAACTTGAATTAATTTGATATGCATGTAAGGATATTTTCAACACCCAAGCTAAAATTCAATCAGAATAAATGTTGGAATTTCATGCTTACGCTAAAGTATAGTTATTCCACATAACATTTTTAAAGACCTTAACCTTTAGAAGAATTTATAGTAAACATATTTTGATTAATATTAGGGTATGCAACTCATGCCCACGTAAAGGAGTTGGATGATCATATTGAAGTTCATCTATAGTTAGGAGTTGGATAATTATATCAAAGTTCATCCTTAGCTTTAGTAACCATTCTTAAAATGACTATTGACTCAAGAATGATACAAAATAACGAAGCAGTGTAGTTGAAGTAAATCAATAAAGGTAGGTAGATACTAGATATTTTTCTTATACTAGATCAAACTAAAGTGATTAGATTACTCTCTAATTCAAGCCTAATTAGATCTCATTCTAAGCTAAATGACTCAATAAATTTCCTAACAATGGTGAGATTACATGTTGGCTTGATCCAAATGACTCTATGATGAGAATTTTATAGATAATTCCAAAGAAAATTTTAAATGAGGGACTTTCATTATTCAAAAGGTTATCAAAACAATAACAAGTCCTCTTTATTTATAATAGGATATACTTCAATGAATTAACATAAAAAAGAAAACTAAATTATAATTATAACAAAAATAAGTGACTAGAACACATATCAAAAGGCTTTAAATAACAAAATTCTAAATTAATATTCTATATCACTTTCTCCTCTTCAAAGGGAGAAGGAAAAAAATATTCATCCTTACATTTATTTGGAGGATAGAACTTAAAGTAAGGCACAATGTATCTTAAAGCTTGAACTTATAGTTTTTTTCATCAATTGTACATAAAACTTGAAATTCTTAACTTCTAGGGAAGATAAAGTCATTGTCCAAATGAATCACTTCAAAGTGTCTCAAATCTTTTGCTAAATCTCACTTAGGCTCCGTTTGATATAATTTATTGAATAGAACTTATAGGAGTAGAGTTTATAAGTGTAAAGCTTTTGACAAAAAGATATTGGATATTTGGTTGTCAATTAAAAAAGCTCTTTTGAACCATTAGACTATTTAGTTTTGTAAAATTAAAAGTGCTTTTGTGTAATTAAATTACCAAAAAAGATATGCATTCATAATTATATAACTAGTAACAAAATGCATCCAAACTATCAATTAATAAGAGACAATCAGTCTTATCATTTCTTTAATGTTTAAAATAAAAGAATGCATCATCGGTATATTCTCCTAAATAAATAATACTATCCAAATTAAAATGAAAATCAATAATATAACTAAAATGTCAACAGAACCTGAGAAATGTTGCAATTTGATTACATTTTTGGTCCATTTCATATACATTGAATGAACTTGTATTTTGTTCTTTATTGTTTTCTTTTCTCTGATTCTCACTTTCATTTCTTGGAAGCAATTCCTCCTTATCATCAAAAGGTTAAAGCAATCACA
Organism: Aegle marmelos; assembly: GCA_030449875.1. Classification (NCBI taxonomy): domain Eukaryota; kingdom Viridiplantae; phylum Streptophyta; class Magnoliopsida; order Sapindales; family Rutaceae; genus Aegle; species Aegle marmelos. The sequence continues at coordinate 502,738 of JASUUL010000026.1, read as the reverse complement.
ATTTTCACTTGCTTACCAAAAGGGAAACTAAGCATTTGGATCAAAATTTTCCATCTATCTTTTGAAACACCAAAAGTTCTCTCAATTATGCATCTCAAGGAAGAGTAGGCATGATTAAATATTTATGTTTTTCCTTTCGGTTGACTTCCACATAAAAAATCTAGAAGATTATATCGTTCACATTTGTATAAACCTAAATAACCTGTCATGTGAGGATATCCCTTATCTACTAGGTAATACTTACACATAAATTAGAAATTTTATACTTTTAAAAAAATAAACAAGCTTATAGAAATGTATCATAAATAATATATTATAACTAACTTGGAGGTGGATTAGGACAGTGCAAATTCTCTTTGAGTAAAGCCTCTAAAATTATATGCATATCATGGGCAATGCCTTCCCATCCAACCCATGCAAATGTAAAACACATTATAATCATATGTAACTATCACATTTTAGGTAGAAATTCCTTTTCTTCTAATCCACGGTATTTATTTTGATGTAGGCACTATATTGAACGTCACGATTCTTGATTATGACAAACATCTCCCCTTGATTATGACAAACATCTCCCTATTCTCTTTTATAAGAAAACTTTTAGTGGCATTAAGATAGAACTCACTTTTTTTCTTAATTTCATGCATATTATGTAACATTTTCATTGCTTCTATAATGCTACAACCATTTTCACCATTTTTTTTATAGCTATAAATGGTCTAGTCTCTACAGCCTAATATAAACCATCCAATTGTTTAGACAATCTAACTATAACTCTATCTCACTTTTGAATTGGTAATTTTCTTTTCTTTCCATTACCATAGGTAAATGCTATAGGAGTGCCATTGTCATTGTTAGTCTCAATATTCTCTAGCCCATCAAAATTATTTGGTTCAATATTGACATTTTTCTTCTGAAAATATATGTTATTATCTTCACCAGCATATTCACTAGATGGTCCACCTTTACCATCATTCAATACAAAACCTATATATGGTGCCCATAATCCTTCCCTTATAGCAGCAACATCTTTGAATAAAATTTCTAGTTGGTCAGCATTTCTCAAGCCTTTAGAACAAAATTTTATTGCTTCAAGTATCTCCTACAATAATACAGAAGGATTACATGTTAAAAATATGTCCAAGTTGCTCCTAAAATGATTTCCTATTATACTATAAAATAAAAGGATTAGAAATTAGAACTTTCAATTTTCTATCCCACAATTCATTGCTAGCAGTAATTTTTTATTTTATAAGATCCCATCCTAGATGGGTTTCATTCATTAACAAGTTTGTCCAAAGTTGCCAATCCTTTTTTAGGATGTCCCACTTGTTTTACTTGTGTAGTTAAGTTTTGCCCACAGCTATTTCCAGCCAATCTTTTTCAAGAATAACCTTTTTGTCTTCAGTATGAATAGGCATAATCATGTTAATCATTATTAAGACTCTTCAACTTGATTTTACAACATAAACTTGATCATATTATTAGACTCAATACTCAAATCAAAATAAGTTGTACCGCTTTGAAAATCTAACTAGACTACCCAAGAGGGGGGGTGAATTGGGTTTTTAATAACTATGAAAATAAATCGCTCAATTACTCTTTAACAAATTCGAAACAATTGAATAAATAAATAGACAGTGATAAATAAATTAAGAGATAGGGAAAGAAAGCAAACACAGTGATTTTTACGTGGTTCGGCTATCCTCGCCTATGTCTACGCCTTCAAGCACTCCGGCCTTGAGGATTTCACTATGCAAGCCTTAAAGGCTTCAACAATTTACAATTGACTTCCCAGGTGTCAATGAACCTTTACAATAAGAGATTATTCCCAATCTCTTAACCCAAATGTATCCCCACACTTGCAGTCACTCAAGACAAAGAAATACAAATTGATTTATCTCTCACACAATCTTTTAGAGTTACAAGTTAAAGTATAATGTGTGAACGGTTTGTCGATTACTTCCAGTATCTCACAAAATGCCTATTGGTTAAGACTTAAGCTGTTAACCTTTTAACTTTAAAGAGTTCACGATATTGGTTAGCCGTTTTATGTTGACAGTTCACCGATTACTTCCAGTATCTCACAAAATGTCTATCGGTTAAGGCTTAAGCTGTTAACCTTTCACAGTCTTAAGGCAACTTCACTAACGGTTAACTGTTTAATATAATCGGTTAGCCGTTTATACTCAGAATTTATTTAACTTACAAATTATTCTAGTTCTTCAAAGAAATGTTAAATACTACCTAGTTTTGACTCTTAAAAGAATACTTGAAACATTTGTAAGTCTTAAAAACACATTTATCAACTTAAAATTCATTGTTTGTTATCATCAAAATCAATTGCCAAAACATGTATATGTTAACATTCTCCCCTTTTTTGATGATGACAAACACTTTTAGAACTTTGCTCCCCCTAAGTATATACTCTAATTCTTAGAACTTTGCTCCCCCTAAGTATATGCTCTAATTCATCTTTCCCCCTTAATCATCAAAGAAGGGTTAACAAAAAACGGGCAAAGGTTCCCTGTAAAATGTAGGAAATCCATAGTTACAATAAGAAGAAAAGACACTCTTAAAGAATTCATATGCCAACTCACTTCCAAACTGCCCATTCGCCAAGATACTTCCAAACTATTTAGATACCAAGACACTCCTAAATTCCAATATAATCCAAAAATAGCAACACAAGCAAACAGAACACAGGAAAAACAAATTATAACTAGCAATATGAATCAACAAAACACAAAAGATTAAAGTTAACTGTCATTACAGTTATTAAGCACAGCATATGGAACAACTCAGACAATATGAATAATGGCTAAATAATAGAAACTACGAGCCGTGTCGTGAAACGGAAGGTCGAGTAGAAAAGGTTCACCGTGAAGAAGGTCTCGCAGTGGATGATTGAGCAGGACGAGAGGAAGTAGTTCGCGGAGAAGAAGCGGCTGCCTAGGTGCTTCCAGGTTCATAGCCAAAATAACCCAGAAGTTGTCTATGTCCAGCAATGATTTCATATTGATGGTCGAAGCTCACCTCTTGAAGAGTCTAAAGCTGAGTTCGGATCTGCAGCTGATCCTGACAAATAGCATTTAAGCGATCAAGAATCGTCTGTTGAGTGTCAGAATTCCAGCGAACATCAACAACCAGCTGATGCAGGATGTCAGTGATAGGTGGCTAAACTGGAGCTGAAGGATGTGCGGGAGCTGAAGGCTGCTCATTAGCGGGAGGGACTGTGGAGGCTGAAGGAGGAGCAGAATCCATCTCAGAGGGAACTGATGGCTGAGGAACACGGTGAGGAGGGGGCTGAGGACGAGCTCCAAGTTTGAAATCAGGAAGCTGATCAGGAGGATAGATATCATTGAGCATCTGATCATCCTCAGGAGCAATTAAGGTGTCCAGGTTCTTGGCGTTTGCAGTTTTGTGCCATTTGCCATCCTTTCTAGTAAATCCTATGCTACTCATAGCATCCCGACCAATTTGCTTAGGTTCTTTATACACTGCCACTCGTAGTGGTACATGAAAATGTCTCAGGATATGAGTGATAAGACTACTATACGGAAGCAACCTATGGGTGACAGCAGGGGTGGATAACATATGGCGGACAATAATATATCCTAGATTAACAGGTCTCCCACTAAGTAGGCTATCCAACAGTCCAACATCCATCCGGGTTACTTCATCTGAATGACCCTTCCTAGGTGTGATTAAATGCTGCAGAATACTATGAACAATGCGAACCTGAAGAGGCAGCAGCTGTGCCTGAAAAGGTAAGCTACAAATATCATCGCTAAGGTCCCTACGACGACATATGTTTTTCACACCTTCATGATGAATAAAGTCACCAAACGACAGGGTCTTTCTAGAGGTATAGAACGATTCACCTTCGTCCGAAATCCCAAGTATGATAGTATTCAAAAAATGGACATCGAAATCAATTTTTATACTGCCAACTACGATAACTATTCTTTCTAAACGGGTAGCTGAAATTTCAATATTGGAATAGAATACCCGAACTAAATTAGGATAGGTCTTATCATCTATATTAACAAATAATTCCCAGGGCCTAAGCATTTCAGTAACACTTCTACCACATACTAATAAATCCTTAAAGTCTCCTATGTTCACAAAGTATGAGTCCAGTACCTGTCTACCTATAAAGCGATCCTCGAATCGTTTTTGCAATGCAAGTGTTGGGAAGTGCAGCCTTTCAAATTCAGAAGTTTCTCGTGATCTTGTTGGGTTGACAGCGGGAGTATGTTTTCTCCTAAGTCTCCGAGAAGACTTAGCCATTGAATAAGAGCAAGAAGATTTTTGAGATGAGTATTGAAAGAAATAGACCGAGTATGTTGTTAAGGAGAAGTAGAGGAGAAGATATTATGTAACAAGGTGTCAAGAATGTGTGAAGAATTTGAACAAATTTCTCAAGTTTCAATTTGCTGCTCTTAGGGTTTCAAATTGGGAATTTTTGATTTTGATCACGATTTGATGGTTTTAATCGATGAAATTACTCAAAAAGTGATGGGAAAGATTTCTACCGATGTAATTTGATGCAAAAGGAAAAGAATCTGAGAGAAAATTGAGATAAAGGAGCTTAGGTTTCGTAACAATGGCTGAAACGGTGAGAGGGTAAGTAAGGAGAAGAAAATAAAACCGTGACCAGTTATATACTTTGTGAAATCGGTTAACCGTTTTCTGAAAATGGTGAGAGGTTAATGTTTGAGAGCTTTTCTGTCTTGGAACGGCTGACCGTTTAATTTAAATGGTGAGAGGATAGAGTGCAAACTAAACAATGTTTTAGTTTTTGGAAATAAACGGTGAACAGTTTTCATGAAAACGGTTATCCGTTTATTACACGACATTTCATAATCCATTTAACAACTGCACCAATCAACTAAGGCATATACACACAATTACAGTATATCATCAAAACATTAAATATCCATAATTCCAATAACATGATTAATGATGTTAATGTGAAGATATCATCATCATCCCAAGTTCATGTCTGATCTTCAAAAATTGTTCTTCACAAAGGGGTTTTGTGAAAATATCAGCGAGTTGCTCTTCTGTAGAAACAAACTCTAACACTATATCCCCCTTTTAAGCATGATCTCTTAAGAAGTGATGCCTAATTTCTATATGCTTGGTTCTAGAGTGCTGAATGAGATTTTTTGAAAGATTAATAGCACTAGTATTATCACATTTGATAGGAATTTGTTCAAGCTTGATGCCATAGTCTCTAAGTGTTTGTTTCATCCAAAGGGCTTGAGCACAACAACTACCTGCGGCAATATATTCAGCTTCAGTGGTTGAAAGTGCCACTGAGTTTTGCTTTTTACTAAACCATGAAATAAGTGCATGACCTAGAAAATGGCAAGTACCACTGGTACTTTTCCTTTCAACCTTATGACCAGTAAAATCAGTATCCGAAAAGCATGTTAAGTCTATATGAGTTTCCCTAAGATACCAAAGACCAAGATCTATTATTCCATTTAAATAACGAAAAATTCTTTTCACAGCAAGCAAATGAGATTCCTTGGGATTTGATTGAAATCTTGCACATAAACATACACTAAACATGATATCAGGTCTACTTGCAGTTAAATATAGTAGAGAACCAATCATACCTCGATACATCTTGATATCAACCTCTTTACCTTTTTCATCTTTGTCTAGCTTGATTGTTGGGCTCATTGGTGTGCATTTGGTCTTTGAGTTCTCAATTCCAAAGCGTTTGAGTAGATCTCTTATGTACTTAGCTTGATTTATGAATATTCCCTCATTATTTTGTTTTATTTACAGTCCAAGGAAATATTTCAGCTCTCCCATCATACTTATTTCAAACTCTTTGCTCATACATGTAGAAAATTCTTTGCACAAGGATTCATTAGTAGAACAAAAAATAATGTCATCAACATAAATTTGAACAACAAGTATGTCTTGGTTCTTATGCTTAACAAAGAATGTAGTATCGACTTTTCCCATTAAAAATTCATTGTCAAGCAAGAAATTTTTAAGCCTATCATACCATGCTCTAGGTGCTTGTTTTAATCCATACAATGCCTTTGATAACTTATAAACATGATTTGAAAATTTTTCATTTTCAAAACTAGGGGGTTGTTTCACATAAACTTCCTCTATAATATATCCATTTAAAAAGGCACTTTTAACATCCATTTGAAATAAAATAAAATTCTTATAACATGCATATGCTAGCAGCATTCTAATAGATTCTAATCTAGCTATAGGAGCAAATGTCTCATCAAAATCAATTCCTTCTTCTTGGTTGTATCCTTGAGCTACTAATCTAGCTTTATTTCTTACAACTACACCGGATTCATCCATCTTATTTCTAAATACCCATTTAGTTCCTATGATGGATTGATGTTCTGGTTTAGGAACTAATTTCCGCACTTTATTTCTCTCAAATTGATTTAACTCCTCTTGCATTGCCATAATCCAAGATTCATCATTTGCCGCATCCCTAAAGGATTTTGGTTCAATTTGAGAAATAAATGCAGCATGCTCACATGTATTCCTAAGTGATGATCTAGTTGTAATACCTCTAGATGGATCTCCTAAAATGACATCCTTTGGATGAGAAGAAACATACCTTCATTCTCTTGGGAGTACTTGAGAAGTACCTTGATTTCGTTCTGCACCTGTTTCTTTATGTTGATCCACTTGATTTTCTTGTGTTGTATTTTCTTTATTTCCTTGTGACATTCCTTCTTGTAATTCTTCATCTGCATTATCATCAATAATTCTTTTCTCCGCATACAAGGGGTTAGATTCATCAAAAGAAACATGCATAGATTCTTCCACGACTAAGGTTCTTTTTTTTGTAAACTCTATAGGCTTTGCTTGATGAAGAGTATCCAAGAAAAATGCCAACATCAGATTTTAAATCAAATTTTCCTATATTATCTTTTGTGTTTAAAATAAAACATTTACAACCAAAGACTTTAAAATAACTAATGTTGGGTTTTCTACCTTTCCAAAGCTCATACAGAGTCTTATCAAGGAGAGATCTAATCAACACTCGATTTAAAACGTAACAAGCAGTGTTGACAGTTTCGGCCTAAAAATATTTAGGTAATGCATTTTCATTCAACATGGTCCTAGCCATTTCTTGAATAGACCTATTCTTTCTTTCAACAACTCCATTTTGTTGAGGAGTCCTCGGTGATGAGAATTGATGCTCAATGCCTAAATTATTGCAGAAATTTTTAAATGCATGATTTTCAAATTCTCTACCATGATCACTTCTAATGCAAGTAATAGAGTAACCTTTTTCATTTTGAACCTTTTTGCAGAAAATTTTAAAGACTTCAAATGCATCATCTTTATTAGCTAGAAACAGTACCCAAGAATATCTAGAATAATCATCTATAATTACAAATGCATAATATTTTTCACTTAAGTAGCATGTCTAGAAGGTCCAAATAAGTCCATATGAAGTAGCTGTAATGGCTTTGAAGTAGAAACATCATTTATCTTTTTGAATGAAGTTTTAATTTGTTTGCCAAATTGACAGACTTTACAAATTTTATCCTTTTGAAAACCAATTTTTGGGAGACCTTTGACTAAGTCCTTTTTCGATATTTTTGATATTAAGTCCATGCTTGCATGTCCTAATCTTTTATGCCACAGCCAGCAATCATTATGTAATGCAGAAAAACATTTAATATGAGTACATGCAACTTCTATGTCAATTGTATACACATTACCACTTCTACTTCCAATGAATAAGGTTTTTCCATCACAAGCATCTTCAACAATACATCTAAAATTGTCAAAAATTATTCTATAACCTTTGTCGCACAATTGACTAATACTAATCAGATTGTGTTTTAAATTTTCAACCAAGCAGACATTTTCAATTAAGGTTGATGAACTCTTACCAACATTACCAATTCCTAGAATCTTTCCTTTTGAATTGTCTCCAAAAGAAACATCTCCGCCATTTTCAATTTTGGTGAAACTTGAGAACCAGAAATAATTTCCAGTCATGTGCCTTGAACAACCACTGTCCAAGTACCATTTATTCTTCTTCTTCTTTAAGCTCTGCAAAAAAAATCTCAAGTCTTAGGTACCCAAACCTTTTTGGGTCCTCGAGTGTTAGTAATGGTCCCTTTTGGAACCCAAACACATTTAGCTCCACGATATGCATTTCTTCCAACATGGCATCTATTTTTCATATGACCACCTTGATTACATATAATGACATACAATCTTATGATTGTTTGTATAGGTAGATTTAACAAAATAGCTCTTATAATATTTTTGCTTAATACTAGGTTTATAACCTATTCTACTTTTGTCAAATACACATTTTTGAGTGCTCAGCAATTTCTCTAAATTATTTTTACCATTTGTGAATTTCAAAACAATTTCATTGAGTTCAATACTCTTTTTCTTCAGCACTTCATTTTCTCTCAATAATTTATCAACATAACATTTGTCATGTTCATATGAATTATTGGGTTTCTCATTTGAAGATGCAATCCTATCTTGTAATGTTTTATTTTCTGATTCTAGACATGTTATCTTTACATTTAATGATTCATTATATTTTTGTAATGCATCATTTTCCTTTGAAGTTTCTACCATCTTCTTTTTAAGGCAAACATTCTTTTTACCAATTTTCATCAATTCATCATGTAATTCTTTAAATGCATCATACAACTCATCATAAGTGAGATCACTTACTTCATCAATTTCATTGTCAGATTCATCTCCAATAGCCATAAGTGCCAAATTTGACAATTCTTAGGATTCCTCTTCATCACTTGATTCTTCTTCACTGTTATCCCAAGTAGCCACCATAGCTTTCTTCTTAAGCTTACTGAGAAGTGGGCATTCTGATCTTATATGTCCTGGCTTCTTGCACTCATATCATTTGATTGCTTCCTTTTCTCCTTTTGATTGTTGAAATCTCTGAATTTTCTTCTATCATTGGTTTTCTTGAAGAATTTTCTGAATCTTCTTGCCAGCATAACTAATTCTTCATCATCTGGCTCACTTTGTTCATCACTCTCAAGTTTTGAAACTTTGAGAGCAATGTTTTTCTTCTTTTCTTTATTTTCTCTTTCAGCTGCTAAATCTTCTTCATAAGAAATAAGAGAACCAATTAAATCATCAATAGGCAATGTATTTAGGTCTTTGGCCTCCTCAATGGCAGTTCTTTTTGGTCTCCATTCCTTAGGCAAAGATCTAATAATTTTCTTAACTTTCTCACTGTTAGAGAAAGTTTTTCCTAGAGCTCCTGAAGTGTTTATTATATCCGTAAATCTTGTATACATAGAATAAACACTTTCATTTTGTTCCATTTGAAATAATTCATATTGTCTAGTAAATCTGCTAATTTTAGACTCTTTTACCTGATTAGTTCCTTCATAGACAACTTCTAGTTTATGCCAGATTTCATATGCACTTTCACAACTAGAGACTCTATGGAATTCCTTCTTATCTAATGCACAGAATAAAGCATTCATAGCTTTGGAATTCAGAGAAGCTTTTTTCTTTTCCAAATCATTCCACTCCCTTGAGGGTTTAGGAATGTCATCTCCTAATTCGTTTTTTATCATTGGCGTAATTGGTCTATCACACACAGTTTCCCAGATTTCATAATCTAAGGCTTGCAAATAGATTCTCATCTTAGTTTTCCAATAAGGATAATCATTACCATCAAAAAATGGTGGACGAGTTGTGGATTGTCCTTCCCTAAATGTGGATTCAAACTGGATAGCCATGTATCTTTTACTCTGGACGATTAAGTCTTGCTAAGAGAACCAAGCTCTGATACCAATTGAAATTCTAACTAGACTACCCAAGAGGGGGGATGAATTGGGTTTTTAATAACTATGAAAATAAATCGCTCAATTACTTTTTAACAAATTCGAAATAATTGAATAAATAAATAGACAGTGATAAATAAATTAAGAGATAGGGAAAGAAAGCAAACACAGTGATTTTTACGTGGTTCGGCTATTCTCGCCTACGTCCACGCCTCCAAGCACTCCGACCTTGAGGATTCCACTATGCAAGCCTTAAAGGCTTCAACAACTTACAATTGACTTCCTAGGTGTCAATGAACCTTTACAACAAGAGATTATTCCCAATCTCTTAACCCAAATGTATCCCCACACTTTCAGTCACTCAAGACAAAGAAATACAAATTGATTTATCTCTCACACAATCTTTCAGAGTTACAAGTTAAAGTACAATGTGTGAATGAATGAAGTACAAATCTATTTTTAGCTTTCTGTAGTTGGTAAACTCGTATATAAGCTTAGTAGTTGTGTTGTCGTCAGTCCTTGATTTGAATTGGATGAGCATATTTATAGTTGGGGCTGAAAACTAGCCGTTACTCTTCCATCTGACAGAAAATGGTTTGCCGTTAGCTGTTAACGGTTAGCAGTTTTTCTTTGGTCAATGTTACCGTTGAGTATGATTTCAAATAAACGGTTGACCATTAAGAATTACCCTTTCGCCGTTAACTTTCAGAAACCTGCATAACAAAAACACTTGATCCGTTTTCTTTAAACGGTTAAGGGTTAACAAAGAATGTCAATTCTGAGATTTATCGGTTAACCGTTATGTGTTAACGGTTTGCCAATTACTTCCAGTATCTCACAAAATGCCTATCGGTTAAGACTTAAGCTGTTAACCTTTTAACTTTAAAGAGTTCACGATATCGGTTAGCCGTTTTATGTTGATGGTTCACCGATTACTTCTAGTATCTCACAAAATGTCTATCGGTTAAGGCTTAAGCTGTTAACCTTTCACAGTCTTAAGGCAACTTCACTAACGGTTAACCGTTTAATATAATCGATTAGCCGTTTATACTCAGAATTTCATTTAACTTACAAATTGTTCTAGTTCTTCAAAGAAATGTTAAATACTACCTAGTTTTGACTCTTAAAAGAATACTTGAAATATTTGTAAGTCTTAAAAACACATTTATCAACTTAAAATTCATTGTTTGTTATCATCAAAATCAATTGCCAAAACATGTATATGTTAACACGCTTCTTTAAAAATCTCAAATAAATCAACAATTTCATCATTTTCTATTTTCATTAGTTAAAAAGATATAGTTCGATATCATCATAATGAACAAAATGTCTTCCATTTGTTATTCATATCAAACCATTCTTTGATTTTGTCTTGCCTATTTTGAATTCTTGATTCCTTTAATTATTCTTATCAATCTAAAGAATCACCTGTTAACTAAAACTATGCATGACAAATAATAAATTTCAATGAGATAGTTTGAAGAAAATCATCTATTGAAGAAAATCATCTATTGAAGAAAATCATCTATCATGCATATTAGAGTAAAAAATGTTATCAGGATTACTATTGAAATATGGGATATCTTTACACTAAATGTTATAATATGAACCTAGATACCCTATATTTATCATTTTCTCTTAAATTAAAAATATAAATAATGGCAAAACTATAATAACTTTACTTCAGGATTTAATATTATTGGTGTTAATAGCTGTAATTAGGACTAGAGCGAGTAAGATCTTGAATAGATGATAGTTGGGAGCAAGATGATGTTTATAATGAAAGTCCATTCATGATGGTATTATTAGATTGAAACATTAAATTTAAACTATAATTTGGGTTTGGTTACAATGATTCCACCAACTAAATGAATTCAATGGTGGCTAGAATTAGACAAAATATAAATGGCAAGTCTGATGGTTGTTCTAAATGGTGAAGATAATGAATAGAACATAAAATCAAAGATAGATGGTATGGCAAAGCTCATGGATTTTGTTGTGGCTTTTTGCAGTGGTTTTATAATGTAAATCCACTTATGATCATTAGGATTTAGATACCATAATATGGTGAGTCAAAGTTTTAATAGAAATTAGTAATGATTTATGGATTACAGAGGGGTGACAATAAGGGTTTGGTGACTAAGATTGTAAAATTATGGGTTCTTTTTTAATTAGTGATAGATTTAGTAGGGATTGATACGGGCACACAAAAAAGCTATGTGATTGACATAAAACCACTTTAATATCAATTGAAGAATAAGGTAGCTGAAATGAATTAATAGGATAGATAAATAAACACTAGATATCATTCTAAGATCAAACTAAGCCACGAGAATTGAATTATACTATAATTGAAGCATAATTAGATATTGTTCTAATCTTGACAACTCAATAGGATTTTTAACAATGCTTTAAGTGAGATTAGATGAAGCTCTAATGTAAATAATTGTATAAGAGAGATTTAGATAGAAAATCCTAAAGGAAACTGTAAAAGAAGAGCTTTTATTAATGAAAAGTTTATCAAAACAATAACATACAAGACCTTCTGCTTTATAATAGAATAAACCAACTACCCTAAGTTAACCTAAAAAGGAGAACTAAATTATAATTATAATAGAAATAAAGACTAATACATGAATCATAGTTGAATCTAATTAAAATAAAAAATACCAAAAGACTATAAATAACAAGATTCTAAATTAAAAAATAACATCTTATATCCTAGGAATTTTGAGCTCGTTTTTGTGTGATCTCTACCTAATATAAACTAATAGGTACCCTTTTGGCACATCTATAGGCACTAAAGCTACTGCTGTGATTTGCTAACAAATCTTGTTGGTGTATAGAATGCTTCACATATAAAACACTTAGAAAATAAATTGTCATGGCTTGATTTGCAGGTGATGAAGAATTAATAAACAAAGATTACTTGGGAGAGAAGAGTGAAATGTCTACTAATAGAAAAGGTAAGGACTTGATTTATACTATGGGATAGTATTATTGGTATATATAGATAAAAAAAATCTTCGAAAATCTACCAAATGTAGAAATGATTGGTGACTAGAGATATTAATAAGGCTTACCATCAGACATTAGCATCTGAATGATCACATGGTTATGTCTTTCAAATCATAATCATGAAATTTTAGAGTAATCGATCTAGAGTATAAGGTTGCTTGCACACATTATAAATAACTTATGGAGAGCATCATGCAAGTAAGTGATGTCCTTCAATTTCTTTTATTTTGTTAACTCAAAATTATTGATAAGAAAAAATTAATTGATTTTCCTCAAACATATAAATTTTATTTTCTAACTAAACAAAAATTAGAGAATTTTATTGATCGATATACAGGGTTATTAAGCTAGTGGTCACATGGAGAACCCTAAATATACACTGTACATTAAACATTTAAATCTTTTGAAGTGTCTTAGAAAAATTAATTATTTATGATGAAGCTATATATATATAAATTTAAACAAGTAACTTCCATAAAGGATGTGTCCCTTGTAAAAGACACACCCTTTCATCATATTCTATGGCATACATAATAAATCAACTTTGTGATATATTATACAAGCCATGATTTTTACCTGTTACCATTTGATCAAACATATATTTCTCCCACTTAATCAAGTGATGTAGTTTATATTCTTTAAATGATTATAATTTTCATGTGTAGATTCTTACTAATCATCATATATCATGATACCAATATTGATCTATGAAAGCAAAGGTAACTTTATTTTACAAAGATAAAATTACTCCAATATCCTGTAATAGGACTAATCTATCCATACATAATTTCATTTGATGACTTTATACACTAAAGGCATAATATTAAATAGATTTATCTTTAAGACTTCTAAATGGACTTTACATACAAAATTTTCTATTATGACCTTGGTTTCCTCACTTATTATTCTCTATTATTTTATCTAACTAATGTATGCACTAGATCAAGTTGCATTAATTGTTTTCCCAAGCTTCCCAAATAATTTTTCAATGATAACCTTATACCGCATGTTATGACTACACATTTAGATGCTTTTTAAACCTATAGTAGTCACATATTCTTTGGACTTTTTCAAAGATCATCTCCAGGTCATATTCAACTTTCATTTTTTCTCTCTCTACTATATCCTATATATAATGATAATTTATATAGTTATGTATGTCTTTTTAGCTATTTGCTCCATCTTTTACAAAAAGATGATAGACTTTTGTCACAATATAAATTAATAGATTTTTTAGATAAATCTAGTTGTAGATTATTTGATGAACCTTTTAGTCTATACAACAGTGTTAACTATAGTGCTGCAAGATATTTATTCAACTCCCATTGTTGACTTTGCAATACAAGGTTTTAAGATAGATTTCTATAGTTAAGTTTGCCTTTTTAGCTAATTTGCTCTACCTTTTATCAAAAGATGATAGACTTTTTGTCACTAAGTAAATTAATAGATTTTTTAGATAAATCTAGTTATAGATTATTTGATGAACCTTTTTAGCTTATACAATAGTGTTAGCTATAGTGCTGCAAGATATGTATTCTACTCTTTTTGACTATCATGCCCTTTAAGTAAAAAATCTTCTAGTTGAGACCTATGAATATCTTCCTTTAATTTGCCATTTAAAAATGAGGTTTTTACATCTAATTGATATAATTTAAAATCCATTATCACAATAATTGCCATGAGATACAACTGGGAATAAGAATCATCAAAGCCTATTTTAAGTTGTTGTACATCACCTTTGACAAGTAGCGTAAACTCATATTGATTTATACTTCTACCTATCTTTAATTTTTTTTTTGAAAGACCTATTTATAGCCTATAGGCTTTCTTACTTCAAGTAAGTAAACTAATTCCCAAACTTTGTTTGTTTTACTAGATTTTAGGTCATCTTTCCTGGATTCTTTTTACTTTTTAAAATTCATTTATTTCATAGCATCTTTATAATTTTAGGAATCGTCACTAGTTCATTTATTTATTCAGATACAAAACATAATGATCTTTTAACCATACGATGGTTATCGTTTTCTTTTGTTCCCTTTAATCTAATCATTTTCATATGATTGTGAAAGATAGTTAAATTAGTTGCATCTTTTACATCAGTACCCATATCATTAATTTTGATTTTTAAAATGGTAAAGACTCATTATTTTCAAGTATCTTTATATGTTTAGAACGAATAACTATATTAGAAGTTTCCAAAAACACGACATCTCTACTTTCTATTAGTCCATTTTCTAAATTATAGAAATGATAACTAACGCCATTGTTATTGTGACCAATGAATTTGCATTCCCATGTCTTGGCACTTATTTGTCATGTAAAAGTTAAGAATAAGAACTTAAACCTTACATCCCTATACCTTTAATTTTAACAAGCTAAGCTTGGTAGCTATCCAAATTTTATAAGAAGTTAAACATTTAGCTTTTGTGTGAACTTTATTTAATATGTATGTTGTTGTCAATAATACCTCTCTCCAAACTTATAGGGACTTTTCCAAGTAAGACATCATAAATCTCATCACATCTAATAGAGTTGATTTTATTTTTTTGAAATTCCATTTTATTGTGGAGTGTAATGCATTGTGTAAATATGCCTTATTCTACTATATTTCCAAAAATCATCAAAAGCTTTATGTTCACTACAATTACTATTTAAAGCTTTAGTAGATAGACCAAATTAAGTCTCTACTTCCTTTTTGTTATATTTTCAATTTTACTGAAACCTCAGACTTGTGTTTTAACTAGTATCTATGCTTAAATCGTAACAGTCACCTATGAATACAATAAAGTATTCCATAGCTCTATGTGTTTTTGTTCCTATAGGTTCACATAAATCTGAACGAATTATCTCAAATAAATTTAATGCCTTCTAATGTTTTGAAAAATATTTTCTTGATAATTTTTCTTTAACACATGATCATATATTTAAAATTCATCAATTATTACTAGAGGTATCATTCCTTTATTGCTTATTCTAACCATTTTTTTTATGTGTCGTTTATGTGACCTAATTGTAAATAATAAAGAAAAGTATTATCATGAGAATCAAACACATTAACATAATTAGAAGAAGAAATTTTATTAATAATAGAGCCAAGTGAATATACATCTTGAATTCTTTTCACCTCAACATTAAAAGGCCATTTTTTCCTCTAATCATAGACCTAGACCTAAATCTAATCTTAAAACCTTTTTTGTTTAACACTTTTGAAATCCTAACTAGACTACCTAAGAGGGGGGTGAATTGGGTTTTTAATAATTATGAAAATAAATTGCTCAATCACTGCATACAAATTTGAAATAATTGAATAAATAAATAGACAGTGATAAATAAATTAAGAGATAGGGAAGAGAAAGCAAACACAATGATTTTTACGTGGTTCGGCTATCCCCGCCTACGTCCACGCCTACGTCCATGCCTCTAAGCACTCCAGGCTTGAGGATTCCACTATGCAAGCCTCCAAGGCTTCAACAAATTACAGTTGACTTCCCAGGTGTCAATAGACCTTTACAACAAGAGATTATTCCCAATCTCTTAACCCAAATGTATCTCCATACTTACAGTCACTCAAGATAAAGGAATACAAATTGATTTATCTCTCACACCATCTTTCAAGGTTACAAGTTAATGCTCAATGTATGAATGAATGAACTACAAATCTATTTTAAAGCTTTCTGTAGATGGTAAACTCGTATATAAGCTCAGTAGTTATGTTGTCGTCAATCCTTGATTTGAATTGGCTGAGTATATTTATAGTTGGAGCTGAAAACTAGCTGTTATTCTTTTATCTGACAGAAAACGGTTTGCCATTAGTTGTTAACGGTTAACCGTTGTTCTTTGGTCAATGTTACCGTTGAGCATGATTTCAAATAAACAGTTGACCATTAAGAATTACCCTTTCGCCGTTGTCGTCCAGAAACCTGCACAATAAAACACTCAATATGTTTTCACTAAACGGTTAAGGATTTACAAAGAACGTTGATTCTGGAACTTATCGGTTAGCCGTTATATATATTAATGGTTTACCGTTAAAGTCCAGTATCATCATAATATAAAGCTCTATAACCGGTTTCTTTTAACTTTAAAGAATTTTAAAGAATAGACGATATCGGTTAGCCGTTATATGTTAACGGTTCACTGATTACTTCCAGTATCTCATAAAATGCCTATCGGTTAAGGTTTAAGCTGTTAACCTTTTAACTTTGAAGGATCTTAAAGAGTTGACAATATCGGTTAGCCGTTATATGTTAACGGTTCGCCTATTACTTCTAGTATCTCATAAAATGCCTATCAGTTAAGGCTTAAGCTGTTAACCTTTTAACTTTGAAGGATCTTAAAGAGTTGACGATATCGGTTAGTCGTTATATGTTAACTGTTTGCCGATTACTTCCAGTATCTCACAAAATGCATATCGGTTAAGGCTTAAGCTGTTAACTTTTTACATAGCTAAGTCTTTTCACTAACGGTTAACCGTTTAATATAATCGGTTAGCCGTTTATACTCAAAATTTTATTTAACTTATAAATTGTTCTAGTTCTTCTAAGAAATGTTAAATACGTACTTAGTTTTGACTCTAGAAGAATACTTGAAATTTTGTGAGTCTTAAAACATATTTATTAACTTAAATTCATTGTTGTTATCATCAAAATCAATTACCAAAATATGTATTTGTTAACAACTTTAACACAAACACAAAGATAAAGTTTCTTTTTATTCTTAGAGCAAATAGAACTTTTCTACGATGATAGTGGAATTGTTAGGGGCAATTTCACAATCCTCTATGCCTTGCACATCAACAAAGGTATTATTTCTCATACATAAGCAATGCTCTCCTAGTGCTTTATCTTTAATCTTAGTAAACTAGCCTTTGTCATTATCGACATTCCTTATAATACTAGAATCAAGCTACTATCGACCATTAGATTTAGTAGTAATTGCATTAAAAATTGTCAAAAAAAACTTCCTTGTAGTTTTTATTGTCATTCTTTCACTTTAGACATTTTACCTTGAAATGAAAAATATCTCAACATATGAAACAATCTAGCCTTCCATGGGGCTGTGTGTCTATTCTTCTTGATCTTGTTACTTGTAGTTTTGGTTGTGGTATTATAGGAGCTTTCTACCAAGATAAGATTTTTGGAACAATTCTCTTCTTCTTTACTATTCAATCTAACTTCTTCCACTGCCAACAATGATGATAAAGTGTTCATGCACAATTCTTTCTAATCATATGTCAAAGATGTCACCTCATGATCCTAAGTTATTGGCAAATTGTTGAGAAGCACTAATACTTACATTTCATCTAGCATAGAATGGCATGCATTGGAGAAACCTTTTGTAAAAATTTCCAATTTCATAATATGATCCACCACACTATCATTTTCAAGCATACTAAGGCCATTAAATTCTTGCAACCAAAGTTATACATCAATTTTAGATTTTAGATCATATTTATTGTCCAACAAATCCATGATTTCTTTTACAGTAGCAAGCCCTTCATATAATGGCATCAAACTATCTTATATATTACTGAGGGTTATAACCTTTTGCCAAGGCTATCCTCTTCCTGTTTTGTCAATTCTATATCATACGTGGACTTATCTTTAGAATTGTATGCAAAGTTCTTTCAAGTTTTAGCGAATAAGAAATTCTTCTTTTCAAAATGTCAAAATTAACATTATTTAATCTCTCTATTTTAATTTTATCTAAATTTGATTTACTCACCATTTTCAAGAACTAAGCAAATAAATAATAATAATAATAGTATTTATTATTACTTAACTAGTAGGGAGATTACAACTCTAGTATTATTTATTACACTTATTGTAGCTTATTTAATAACACTAAGGTGGAATAAACTCACTGTTCACTAGGCTTTATCAATCAACAACTATACTAATTCAAGTACCAGTACAGATGTAGCCTTGATGGATCTCTTACTAGTACTGGCACTTGATCTCGTAATTTGATGATTTTCTTGTTGTCGGATTATTGATGCAAGCAAATTGATTTAGTTTAACCCCAAAACCTTATGAGATGTAGTGGACTTGGAGCTTGAATTTGCTTACCAAAATTGATTTCCTTCTCACTCAAATTTGGAATGGCAAAGTTGGTTTTCTTGAGATTTGGCGACTTTTAGAGTATTCTCGTATAAGAGTTTGCATGTGAAAACCCTTCTTATGCTTAGGTATAATTGTAAAATTAGTTGCCTTCCCCGAGTTTCTAAACTCTGTGTCCTTAAATATAAATGCTAAGGCATAGATCACTTCGTATAGGTAGAAAACCTTGAAGTGTAAAATATGTGTATTTAGGACTAATTTGATGCCTAAACTAGATTTGACCCAAAAGAAAAAAAAAAGGTTTGGATGAACTAGAAATAGGCCAAGACGCAGTCTACAAATGGTTTGGTTCATTTAGTCAATAGTTGAGTCAATGTCAGGTCGAATTAGGCCCAAAACACTAGTTGAAAAAAATCAACATGCGGATCTGAACTCGAGTCATACAAGAATCGAGTTGGGCTTGCCTTAGGTCGGATCGGTTAAAACAGGCATGGATAGGGGTGCATGGATGACATGCATCTTTGATTGCTATTGCATGCATCCTCAACCTCTAGACCGCATGTAATGGATGGGTCTTTAGACTTTTTGAACCAATCGCTGATTTTGGCAATTCTTACCCTTTAAGATGTCGAAACTTTCGGCTTCATGAACTTGTTAGGATGTCTGGAATATTTCTAGTGGAAAATGCAACTGATTTGAATTAAATCGAGATGAACTTCTTTGTTAAAACTTTCTCGCACTTGAAATCTTATTTTTTATTAAACCTAGATTTAATACAACTAAAGGATTTTATTAATTGATAGACAACATTGTTAGGCTATTGGTTATATGCAGATGTCCAAGTACACATAATAAGTTAAAACACTTAAATCTTTTAGGGTATCTCAAAAAAATTAATTATTTATGATGCGTCCATGTCCTTATATAGACTATAAAAAATAAGTTATCAGTTTAAATTTGAACAAATAACTTCCATTAACCATTTGGAAGTTATGTTTTCGAATTGAAACATATAAGGATGTATCATTTGTAAGAGACAAACCTTTTTATTATTATATTATCCACACTTTACCATTTGATCATATACATATATTAACAAAAAATAATTTTCTGCTTGTGGTCTTTATAGCGATGGAAACAATCTATCTCTATAAACACAAAATATGTCGATGAAAAAGATATAGAAATGAAAACTATATTATAATATAATAATTGGAAAATGCCCTTTTTAAACAAATTTTAATGCAACTATGAAGAATTAATATGAAATCATTTACGTAATTACAACTAGAAAATTATATAAGCTTTTTGAAAGAATTTGTGTATCATCGCATGATCACAATTCTTGAAGAACTGTTGAGAAGAACTGATATTTGCATTTGTTCTGGAATAAAATGCCTTGCATTGGAAAGATATTTTGCGTGAATTTCTAATTTCATAATATAATCCACCACACAATCATTTTCAAGCTGATCAAGGCCATTAAATTCTTCCAACCAAAGTTGTATATGAGTTTCTGATTTTGGACATATTTATTTTCAAACAAATATGTGATTTCTTTTGTGGTATCATCCCATTCATGAATTTCTAATTTTGGACATATTTATTTTCAAACAAATCCTTAATTTCTTTTGTAGTATCATGCCCTTCGTATAATAAAATCAAATCATCTTGCATATTATTGAGGATTATAGATTCCGCCAAGGCATTATCCTTCTCGTGTTTTGTCAATTCTGCGTCATCTATGGCATTATCTTTAGTAATTTCGTGCAAAGTTCTTTCATGTGTTAACAAATGAGAAATTCCTCTTTTGCAAATGTCAAAATTAACATTATTTAGTCTCTAAACTTTAACTATATCTAAATATATTTTAATCCTCATTTTTAAGAACTAAGCAAAATAAAATAATAATAATATTAGTATTTATTATTACTTAACTAGTAGAGAGATTACGACCATAGTATTATGTGGTACTTATAACTTATCTAATAATAGTAAGGTGGAATAAACTCACTGATCACTATGCTTTATCAACCTAGAGCTATATCAATTTAAGTACGAGTGTAGATATGGCCTCGATGAATCTCTTATCGTAAAAAGGTTAATGCAAGTAAATTGATTTAGTTTGCTCTAAAACCCTTGTGAGAAGTATTGGACTTAGAGTTTGAATCTGGCAACCAACTTGATTTCTCTCACACTTAAATCTGGAATCACAAAGTTGGTTTCTTTGAGATTGTTAAAAAGTCAAAGCTAAAAGCCAATTTGGCTTTTTTTATGCGGTTGACATGCAAGCTTGCCACAGCTACATGAAAGCTTGTTATAGCTAGCATACAAGCTTGCACAAATGGGCAAATTACCCAGTTACTTCTTAAGCTTTTTTTTTTCTATAAATGGAAAAGTGATGAGCATTTGAATTGTATCCCAATTTTGAGAGTAATTGCAAATGAAGCAATTGAGAGATTTGAGAAAGCTTTTACTTGAGTGCTCTAGTGAGTATTTATTTAAGCGTACTAAGGTATTAGGTGTTGAGTGTTAGAAAATATATATTTATAAAGGAGAAAATTATCATTTTACACTCTAAGTTTCACTAACGTTCCTGCTTTTATGTATTTAAGTTTCTTGTGATTGTAATATGTGTGTTTTATTATAATTAAATATTTTATATTTTAGGAGTATTATGGTAATTTTATAATAAACGGAACATCGAATAACAAAACGGACAGCAAAACTGAACTCAGAACGATGAAATACCTTAGGAGGAGTATGGTATAAACATCACTGTTTACATGTACGGTACTATTCATAGTACTATTCATGACATTGTTCATAAATATTATATGATGACGTGGCATTGACCGATGACATAGTATTAAATGATGATGTGGCACTGACCAATAATATCACATTATTTGATTAGAAGAATGATGTGGTATTAACTGATTATATAGCGTTGACTGATGACATGACTTAATTAATGACGTGTCACAATCTTATTAAATTAAAATATTTATGCACTGTTGATTAATGATATGGCAGTATGTTAGTGGACATGCATATACATGGGATGATAGTTTTGATGATGTATTTAATCCAATCAGAACTTGCCACTTGGCGCAGTCCTATGCGTTCAAATTGTTTTAATCCGATAGTTATGATTTACTCATTGTATCTATAAAAAGAGGATTTTCCCCTCTAATTTGACACCTTTCAATCCATTTTTTAGTTCTATTTTCTATAATTACTTCTCCATCTTGTATTTTGTATGTATTTTAGTAAAATTTTTATTTTACCCTTAGTTCAAATATGAATAGTTAATTTTCTTTCAAGTTTGGGTTGAAGATGAAATCTCAACATGTTCCATGGACTAAATTTGGTAAATTTACTTTCACTTTCCCTTTAATTTCTATAAATGTTTTGATTTTTTATTGACAAACAATAATAACAAAGTTATTAGTATTTGGCACAATAAGTCCTTACCACCATATTAATTAGAACGTGGTTCATGAGTGAATATCTCCCTCATTATTAAACTGATACTAATAACAAGAAAAATTAAGCTTATGGTGTATATTGATGTGGATCTAGATAACCATGTACTTTAATTTAACAGTTATTATTTTAATTTATTTCCCGCCATTTCTATTTAAATTTAAAATAATATAAATCACTTTCACCATAATTTCAGTCACGTACTTAGAAAATTAATTCAATACATAATTAAAATTTACTTTCTTGTGGGATCAATATTCGTCATTATTAATCTATTCTACAATAAATTTGTGCACTTGCGAGTTCAATAAAATTTGTTTAACAAGCTTTTAGTGTCGTTGGCAAGGAGATAAGTTATTTTAATTCATTGAATTAATTTTTTACACTTTTCTTTGTTTTCTTGTAATTTTTTCCTTATTAAATTTTTTTACAATTTAATTTTTATAATTCAATTTTTTCATAATTTTTGTAATTCAATTTCTTTAAATTTATGTAATTTAATTTTCAATTTATTTTTCTTTGTAATTTTTTTGTTTAGCTTGTTAATTTATTTTTAATTAATTTGTAGAATTAATTTTTTAAAGTAATTTTTTAGTTGTTTTCTTTTAAAATTGATATTAAAAAAATGAAAAAAGTATATCTATAATTCTTGTAGTTTAATTTCTTTTCTTTTTTTATTTTTTATATTTCTGTAATTTAATTTTTTTCATTTTTGTTGTAATTTATCTTATTATTTTATTTTTTGTGAATCTATTTCTTGTATTTTTTTAGTACTTGAGTTTATTTTTATAATAAAATGGTAACAACATCATATTAGTATCGTAATTTCTCTCTCTTCTTTATTTTTATTATTTTGTTCTCATTTTTTTATGTTTGGTTAAGGCTCACAATTACCTAATTTTGAGCCTATAGACTTAAAATTGAAAAAAAATACTTCATACATACAAACATATTGTAATTAAAGATAAAATTGAGATAAATTTACAACAACAAGAACTACCACAAGAGAGGCTACTTAAGGATTACTTTAGTCCCTTATCTAACTTGAGCACATCATGTATACAATATCCAAATATAGTAGTTAGGAGTTTTAAATTAAAACCTAGTATGCTAAATTATCTCCTAACATTCTATTGCCTAGAAAATGAAGACCCATATAATCATTTGAATGATTTTTATATTGTTTGTCAAACTTTTAAAAATGATAATTTTTCAAATGATAATGTTAAACTTAGACTATTCCCATTTTCTTTAAAGGATAGAGCTTATTTATAGTTTAATATATTACCTACTAATAGCATTACATTATGGGAACAAATGAAAACAAAATTTTTAAATAAATACTTTTCAGTTCATAAAACTAATTCTATTCGCAGAAAAATTTTAGAATTTATCCAAAGAGAAGATGAGCAATTTTTTAAAGTATGGGAGCTATTCAACGGGTTACTCTTGAAATATCCACATCATGGGTATGAAAAATGATACCAATGCCAATACTTTTTGGAGAGATTATTTTTAAATATGCAATAATGATTAATGGCAATAAGTGGAGGAGAGCTAATGTCTAAAAATACATTAGAGATTTAGGATTTTTTTCCAGCGATAAGCAAATAATTCCCAACAGCAATGTGAGAAAAATAGAGTAAATGAAATCTAAATTGGTGAGTCAAGCTCATAAATCAAAGAAGTCAAAGAGATAAATGAAGGACTTCCCCGACAAATCACATCTTTAACAGCTTCTAAATGTTGTGCAAATTTTATTGAACTCGCAAGCACACGAATCTATTGTAGAATAGATTAATGGTGACGAGTGTCGATCCCACGAGGAGGTTAATTTTAATTATGTGCAGAATTAATTTTCTTTTAATGGAAACAATTAAATTATGGTAATTTTATTCTAAATTGTGAATTAAAATGGTGGGAATAATTAAAAATGAAACTGTTATAATAAATCACTTGGGTATCCAAATCTGCATCAACATGCTTCATGGGCTAAATATTCCATATTAATGCCAATTAAATTATAAGGGGGGATTCCACACCTCATGAACCACGCTCAAATAAATATGGTGCTAAGGGCTTATCGTGCCAAATAGTAATAGCCTTATACTAGGGGGCTGGTTTAACTAGAGCGGTATCTAGACAAGACTATTATTATTTATCGATGAAAAGTCAAAACAACCACAAATATTAGAGGAGAAGAGAAAGAAAATTTACCAAATTAAGCCCATGGGACATGTTGAGAATTCACCTTCAACCCAAGCTTAAAAGGAAATTAGCTACTCATATTTTAACTAGGAATAAAAAGGAAATTTTATTAAAATATAAAGAAACTACAAGAAGGAGAAGGAATTTAAAAAATCTAAGCTTAAAAATGAATTCAGGGGTGTCGAATTAAGGGGGAGAGCCTCCTTTTTATAGATACATTGAGTCAATCGTTACCATCGGATTAAAAACAGTTCGGACTCTCAAGATTACGCCACGTCATCAGTCAATAGTTAACAGTCAACAATCAACAGTCAATGTTTGAATAGTAAATAATCTTATGTATGTGCATGTACAGTACACACGATTTTTGCTCCACTGAAATGCTGCCACGTCATTGATCCACAGTACATAAGAAATTTAGCCCGATAAGATTGTGACACATCATCAGTCAATGCCACGTATCGGTCAATGCCACGTAAGCAGTCAATTCCACATAATTTGTCCAATCAAATATATGAACAGTACCGTATATGTGAACAGTGACATTTTTCCTTTTATGCTCTTCCTGAGGTTTTCAGCCTTCCTAAGTCAAAATATGACGTTCATTTTGCTGTCTGATCACTCGTTCATTGTGAAACGATCGTTATGCCCCTAAAATACATAAAACACATAATTATAATAAAATACATATAACTAAACAATAAAATACTTAAATAAATAAAAATAATAATGTTAGTGAGACTTGAAATATAAAATGACAATTTTCTCCTTTATAAATATACACTTTCTAACACTTAACACACCCCCCAACCAGCTTATTGCTAGTCCCTAGCAAATAAAGCAAATATAAAATTCAAAACTTTTTTTTAAAAAAATACACGAGTTTATTCAATCAGATTAATGATAACAATCAAATAAAAGTACAAGCATTATCTCTAGTCTAAAGGAATATCACACCCACATCAACCATCCATATGCATTAGCCCAGCAGACTTTGTTGTAGCAATAGTAATCAGACCACTTTCAAGAATGACATATCCAACCCCAAAATCTCACCGGTTGTAGTGACACTCTCACAAAGAAATTAATCCCAATAAAATTTTGTCACTACAATGAATGGTAAATTGAGAGAAAATAATAAGGAAATATTATACACTCTCACCAAGATGAAAAAAAATATGCACATAACTTAAAAATAATACGATCTCAAATAAAGTATTAGTAAACCCAATGTATTAATTTTTTTCCTTTTTTTTTATATGCATCACTACATCTTAATTGTCCATATAACTAGCTTTTATTTCAGACTATAATGCCCTAAAATCAATAAGGACTTTTATTAGGATGTAACGTAAGTTAGGGACATGGCTAACAAAGAATGAAAAATAGGGAACAAAATATATATGTTTGAGAGAAAGTTCAAGAACTTTTGAAAATTACAAGATGCATTTTGCTTATTTATTGCTATTGTATATCTTTTTTCTTCTTTTTTTTTCTTCTCTTTTTTTTTAAAAAAATTTTTTTATGTAGCACAACTTCGCTGAACAAAATAATTATTTATTCTTTTCCTCAAACATGAATAGGTGGATGGAACTTATATGATATCGGGTAATATTCCAAATTGGAGTGAGTCAGGATGATAAGTTAATAAAGAAAAGGTTTTTTTTTAAATAAAAGGCTCGAAAGGACTAATTATAGATATTACATAATAGGGATGGCTAAAAAGGCTCAAACAGTCAAAAATGGCCTTCCATCGTCTTTTAGGACTCTAAATAATCTTTTATATCTACTAATTAGGTGGGCATTTAGATGCAGTAACACGCACACATTTTTTTTTTTAACGGGTTGATTCAAAGAAAATCTAGAGATCATGTATGAAATAATAAACTGCTAAGCTACATGAAAAATAGGCAAAAAGGGTTACTCTCCAAGAAAAATTAATAGGCTCAAAAATTCACTTGGAATTTATTATGACATGTGCATTCTTTTAAGCAACTCATATTTGTCTCCAACATCAACATGTGGAATAGTAAACATGGTGTAACATCACTCAAGACCAAAGATAATACAAATACTAAAATTTAAAAGTCATCATATTATCCAATATAAAAAAAAACTCACACAAAATAATATTTTTTAATAGAATTCTTTCTCCCCAACCTATTCTAAACATAAAAAGAAAACATACATGCAGAAAAATTAAAGAAAAATGAAAATTTTTTTAACTAAAGAAGATGCGTTTCTAGAGTCACTATACTCCATATTCAACCATCTTTGACTTTAAAAACTTGAAAACATATATTTATAAAGGAGAAAAATAGAAGGTTAGAAAAAAACACACAAATTTTTTTTTGTTTTTGTTTTACTAAGAAAATGTGTTTCTAGAGTTACTACACTCCATATTCAGCCATCTTCTACTCAAAAAGTTAGTCATGGTTAGTTCTACAACAAAAATTAGTAAAGACTTAACCATCATTCCACAACTGTCAACTATTCCCTCCCCCCAACCAGAACGAAACATTGTCCTCAATATTTGAAAGGAAAGAAGTAGAGTTTAGAAGACATCACCTGGGTGTTGCAACATAGAAGAAAATATTTACAAGCGGAGAGTTAAATCTAATTTGTATTTCTTACTACCGCTACTGTTACTATCATTATTTGAACACTCCAACACAATAGCCCTGGGATCTGGCTCTGGTTGATAAGCTTGCAACAGATCAAATAAAGATTTTTTTCACTAAGGAAGGAATGAAATAATATTTTATTGCATGGTTAAGAAATGCGAGAAAGTCATCATAAAAGTTATTGACATTTAACAAACCAATGGGTTTCTGATGAATGTTCAGATAGGACCAAGATGCTAATGTCATTAGTGCCTCAAGAGTTGTAAGATCGCCTAGAAGGAAAATAAAAGCATCGGCATGATTGAGCATTTCAGTTATTCCTTTTTGCATACCTGAGACGACTAACTCTTCTCCAGTTGGTGAATGAGACAAATAGCCCAAAGGTTTTAGGATTTGAGGAATGATGCCTAACACGTGGCTCCCTTTGACAAAAGCAGCTTCTGATACCATTTTGGATAACCCTCGGTCACCTCCTCCATACACTAAGTGCAATTTTCTCTCTGTTATTCTTGGACCAAGATCTATGGCTGCCTCCATGAACTCTTTATGTTTGCCATAATGAAACCCAGAAAGCACACAAATGTTCTTGAATTGTTTACTGGAAGTAGCTGCCATTAAGATACTGCTAAAAAATAACTTGTGAGTGCTCAGTAAAAAAAAACTTCGTATTTAAAGACCTTGGTGACAGTTGGTTACAGCTGTGTATGAGACATTATGTCAATTAACGTGTAAGGCACATGGCTCAAAAGTAAAAAAAAAATAGTAAAAAGAAAAAAAGTAAATAAAATTATTAAAAACAATAATGCAAATAGTAAAATAACAGTGAAATAAAAGAACAGAGAGGTAAAAGGATATTCACAGATAGTTGTGATTGTGGCTCACATCTTTCTCTGATTTTACGTCCAGAAACAGCTTGAACGCCCTCTATGGGTCGAGGATAGGCTTCCCATCCAGTTTTCTTACAAACTAGCAAACATGGTCTTTTATAGTTAGATTCCCAAGACTATAGTTTGCACATTCTTTCTGGAATAAAGACCATAACTAGAGTATTGCATTTTGGACGTATCTACTGGGATGCGTTTCAAGAGACAAAAAGATATCATCCAATGACTCCTTATTCAATCCATCCCTAATGAATTGAATCTTATCTTCTCTGTTATCAGACACCATTCCTAAAGAACATGATTTTTTATTGCATATCATTCTGTCACATTTATGACAAGTAATAGAAAGTCTTCAAGCTCGTCGTTTTCTCGCATAATTTCCTTTACCACAACCAGGCATGTATGCAATAAATTTAGGAGGTAACTCACCTGCTAAGCGAACTTCTGCCTCGATTAACCAATGGATGTCAGCAGGGATGTTATTCTTCATAAGCAATCGCATGCGTTCGGATCGAGCTTTATAAATGGTAAAGAGAGCATTCTGAGAAAGTAAAGGAAATCGCTTGTGAAGTTTTACTAAGATCTCATGTATTTCCATGCCTTTGTCTCAGAATATCAGTTATTATGGGAAACTGAAGTGACCGACTTGATTGTCACAGAGTACCGTTATCTGCCACTTGACCGAGGTTACAAACTTTAAACACACAAAGTAAACTAAAACACACAAGCAAGAAAATTAAAACACATAAAACAAACTAAAATCGTCCTCTTATTGAATTTACCTCAAGCTCCAATTAGATGTTGTAGATGCCTCTCTCAATTTCTCTGAGATCTCTTTCTAAATCCTCAACATGGGCTATTAATTTCTGGTGGTTGTAGCTGCCAGATACGATGTGTTTTACAAAATTGTATCTTACCTCTGAGATGAGTTTGTATACGACGAAACTGTCTAAAAATGTTTAAGAGGAACTGTCTCATGATTAAAATGATAAGAAAAAACTTAACGGTTAAACAAACACACTTAAACAAAAATAATTTCAATCAGCAAAAGAATGATAAAAACTAAAAAATAAAGAAAATAAACAATCAAATCAGTGAAAAGAAAAGTCTCAATTTAAATAGGTGGGTCACTCAAATTTATTTTGCTATCCTTTTCAAGTGGTTGGTACTCTAAATATGGCTTTAATCTTTAACCATTAACTTTAAAAGTGACACTATTTGTTGGATCCTTAATTTCAATTACCCCATGTGGAAAAACAGTGTGAACAATAAATGAGCCAGACCATCGAGAGCTTAACTTACCTGGGAATAAGTGCAAGCGAGAATTGAATAAAAGTACTTTCTGACCTGGAGTGAAAGATTTTTGCATAATTTGCTTGTCGTGAAAGACTTTCATTCGTTGCTTGTAAATTTTGGCATTCTCGTACGCGTCATTTTGAATTTCTTCAAGTTCTGCCAACTGTAATCTTCTTTCTGAGCCAGCTTGCTGTATGTCAAAATTGAATTTCTTGATGGCCCAGTACGCACTATGCTCGAGTTCCACAGGTAGGTGGTATGCTTTTCCATACACTAGCCTGTAGGGTGACATCCCAATCAGAGTTTTAAAGCCGTTCTATATGCCCATAATGCATCATCAAGCCGCAACGACCAATCTTTTCTATCGGGCCTCACTGTTTTTTCTAAAATGTGCTTTATTTCTTGATTAGAGATCTCAACTTGGCCTCTGGTCTGTGGGTGATATGGGGTCGCCACTTTATGATTGATAGAGTACTTTGTCAAAATCCTATTACCATTTATGATCATTGTTCCTACATGGAATTGTCTCTACCCATTTCGAAACATAGTCAATAG
The DNA here is from genome assembly GCA_030449875.1 of Aegle marmelos. Taxonomy (NCBI): domain Eukaryota; kingdom Viridiplantae; phylum Streptophyta; class Magnoliopsida; order Sapindales; family Rutaceae; genus Aegle; species Aegle marmelos. The sequence continues at coordinate 472,802 of JASUUL010000026.1, read as the reverse complement.
CGACTAATATGTATTGATGACCAAAAGATGGGGGAAAGGGTCCCATGAAAACGATACCCCATAGGTCAAAAATTTCAACCACTAGAATTGGATTTAGTGGCATCATATTCCTTCGTGTAATGCTCCCCATTCGTTGACACCTATCACATGAAGAGCAAAAGGTATAAGCATCTCGAAATATAGTTGGCCAATAGAAACCACATTGTAAAATTTTAGTAGTTGTTTTCTTAGCACTGAAGTGGCTTCCACAAGCTTGTTCATGGCAGAAAGAGAAGATATTCTAAAATTCATTCTCTGGGACACATCGTCTAATAATTTGGTCTGTACAGTATTTAAATAGATAAGGATCATCCCAAAAGAAAGTCTTTATTTCTGCAAAGAATTTGGCCTTGTCCTACTTAGTCCAATGATCTGGAAGTTGACCTGTAACAAGATAATTAACTATATCAGCATACCATGATACTACTTCCACACTCATTAATTATTCATCTGGAAACGACTCATTCAAAGATAAATTTTCTATTGTTGTGTTTAAATGGAGACGGAAAAGATGATCAGCCACAACATTTTCTGTTCCTTTCTTGTCTTTGAATTCTAAGTCAAATTCCTGCAAAAGTAATACCCAATGAATTAGTCTAGCTTTTACATCTTTCTTTGTGAGAAGATATTTAAGAGCAGCATGATGTGTAAATATAATTATTTTACAACCAATGAGATAAGATCGAACTTTTTCTAATGCAAACACAACTGCTAGCATTTCTTTTTCAATGGTTGAATATTTCAACTGTGCATCATTCAATGTCATACTAACATAGTAAATCACATGGGGAATTTGATCAACTCTTTGTCCTAATGCTGCTCCAACTGCATAGTCAGATGCATCACACATAAGCTCAAATGGTAACTTCCAATTTGGGGGCTGAATGATGGGTGATGATGTCAACAACTGCTTTAGTTTTTCAAATGCCATAAGACATGAATCATCAAAGACAAAAGATACATCTTTAGAAAGTAAATTGCATAAGAGTCTAGAAACTTTGCTAAAATCTTTAATGAAATGTCTATAAAAACCAGCATGCCCAAGGAATGATCTTTCTTCTCTGACTGTTTTAGGTGGAGGAAGATTGGAAATGAGATTCACCTTGGCTTTATCAACCTCAATACCTTTGCCTGAAATGATGTAACCGAGAACGATACCTTGTTTAACCATAAAATGACATTTCTCCTAATTCAAGACTAAATTTTTCTCGATACATCTCTATAGAACTAGTGTTAGATGATGTAAACATTGATCAAACGAATCTTCAAAAATAGAAAGGTCATCCATAAAAACCTCAAGGAATCATTCAACCATAGCAGAAAAAATGCTCAATATGCATCGTTGAAATGTAGCAGGTGCATTACATAATCCAAATGGCATTCTCCTATATGTAAAAGTGCCAAAAGGACAAGTGAATGTAGTCTTCTCTTAATCTTTTGGTGCTATGGGAATCTAATTGTATCCTGAATAGCCATCTAGAAAGCAATAAAACTCATGAACTGCTAATCTATCAAGCATTTGATCGATAAATGGTAAAGGAAAATGGTCTTTACGTGTGACAGAATTTAACTTTCTGTAATCAATGTATACACGTCATCCTATAGTTACTCTAGTGGGTACTAATTCATTATCAGTATTGATAACTACTGTAACTCTTGACTTTTTAGGAACAACTTGCACAGGACTGACCCATGAACTATCAGAAATGGGGTAAATGATACCTGCATCTAATAGTTTAAGGACTTCAGTGTGAACAACCTCTTTCATGTTAGGATTTAACCGACGTTGTATTTCCCTAGTAGGTTTAGCATTTTTATCAAGGTGGATGTAATGCATGCAATCTACTAGGTTTATACTATGGTCCATCCTAATGCTCCTTTATGCTCTTTTAAAACATCCAACAACTTACCTTTTTATTCGTCATTGATAAAGGAAGAGATGATTACTGGCAAAGTGCTTTCTTCTCCCAAGAATGCGTATTCCAAAGTGTTGGGTAATCGCTTGAGCTCAAGTTTTGGTGGTGATTCTGATGATTGACTGAGTTTTTTTTTCTGATGGCACTAGTTATTCAACTCCTGACTTCCATTTATTAGTGTCCATGGATGGTGCTGAGTCAAGTAGGGCATTGACTTCATCAATTGATCTGTCAATATCAAAATTCAAATCAAAGTAAGTTAAACAAGTTTACAAAGGGTCATCACTAAGGTTTGAAAGAAAATTGTTATCAACTAGTGTTTCTATTAAATCCATATCAAGACTTCCATCATCTACACTGTGAGGTTGTTTGGCAATGTTAAAGATATTGAGTTCCATGATCATATTGCCAAAAGACAACTGTATATTTTCGGTTTTGCATTGAATATGTGCATTGGCAATTGCCAAGAAAGGTCGGCCCAGAATAATGGGAATGTGCTTTTTTGAATCCTACACTGGTTGAGTGTCAATTATAATAAAATCAACAGGAAAATAAAACTTGTCTACCTGGATAAGCACGTCCTCCACAATACTACGAGGTATTTTTATGGACTGATCTGCAAGCTGTAACACCACTGGAGTTAGATGTAATTCGCCCAGTCTAAGTTTCACAAATATAGAGTAAGGCAACAGATTTACACTAGCTCCTAAATTTAACAAAGTATTCTCAATTGTGTGGTTCCCTATACTACATGAGATAGTGGGGGAGTCTGGATCTTTGCATTTTAGAGGCATTTTATATTGGAGTATAGAACTAATATTTTCTGTTAAAAAGACCTTTTTTCTGAACATGAATATTTCTCTTTTTAGTACAAAGGTCTTTAAGAAACTTGGCATATGATGTCACTTGTTTTATGGCTTCAAGTAAAGGGATATTAACACTTACCTGTTTGAAGATTTCAAAAATCTCACCTGTGGATTTTCCTTTTTTCCCTTTAGCTAACCTCTGAGGAAATAGAGCTTTAGGAACATATTCTCGTGGGTTGGTTTCCTCTTTCTCCTTTGATGATGATTCCTCAATGTTCACAGGTACAATCTGAGTTGATTTTGGCATCTCCACTTTGTTGTCGACTTTTTTTTCTTTTCGCAAGGTCATCACTGCTTTGACTTCTCCATGCTACTGTGGTGAATAAAACTTGGTTCATTCACTGCTTTAGGATTAGGCACTGGTTGACTTAGAAATTTTCCTTTTTCAACAGTCATGGCCAAAGTTTAAACTGAAGAGGTAAGTTGTCCTACCATTTTCTCAAGGCTTGAAATAGATTGAGCTTGTGAGTTAAAGCTCGCTCTCATTTCATTTCATAATTCATCAATGGTGCAGTTCTGCTGCTCAATCTTGGAGTTAGTAAGATTTCTGATATTTTGGAATGTCTTTTCCTATGGTTTGGGTTGAGAATGGTTTGTGTTAACATATATATGTTCTGGTATTTGATTTTGATGATAACAAACAATGAGTTTAAGTTAATAAATGTGTTTTAAGACTCACATAATTTCTAGTATTCTCTTACGAGTAAAAAATAAGTATGTGTTTAACATTCCTTAGAGAAACTAGAACATTTTGTAAGTTAAATGAAGTTTTGAGTATAAACGGCTAACCGATTATATTAAGCGGTTAACCGTTAGTGAAAAGACTTGGCTCCGAAAAAGGTTAACAGCTTAAGCCTTAACCGATAGGTATTTTGTGAGATACTGAAAGTAATCGGCAAACCGTTAATATATATACTGGCTAACTGATATCGTCAACTCTTTAAAATCCTTTAAAGTTAAAAGGTTAACAGCTTAAGACTTAACCGGCAGGTATTTTGTGAGATACTAGAAGTAATCGACAAACCATTAATATATAACGGCTAACCGATAGCGTCAACTCTTTAAATCCTTTAAAGTTAAAAGGTTAACAGCTTAAGCCTTAACCGATAGGCAATTTATGAGATACTGGAAGTAATCGGCAAACCGTTAATACATAACGGTTAACAGATAAGTTTCAGAATTAACATTCTTTGTAAACCCTTAACTATTTAGAGAAAACGGATCAAGTATTTTTATTGTGCAGGTTTCTACATGTTAACGGTAAAAGGGTAATGCTTAACAGTTAACCGTTTATTTGAAATCATGGCCAACGGTAACATTGACCAAAGAAAATAGCTAACCGTTAACGGCTAACGGTAAACCATTTTCTGTCAGATGGAAGGATAACGGCTAGTTTTCAGCTCCAACTATAAATATGCTCATCCAATTCAAATCAAGGACTGACGACAATACAACTGCTGAGCTTATATACGAGTTTACCATCTACAGAAAGCTTTAAACAAATTTATACTTCATTCATTCACACATTCAGCATTAACTTGTAACCTTGAAAGATTGTGTGAGAGATAAATCAATTTGTATTCCTTTGTCTTGAGTGACTGCAAGTGTGGGGATACATTTGGGTTAAGAGATTGGGAATAATCTCTTGTTGTAAAGGTCCATTGACACCTGGGAAGTCAATTGTAAGTTGTTGAAGCCTTGGAGAATTGCATAGTGGAATCCTCAAGCCTGTAGTGCTTGAAGACGTAGACGTAGGCGGGGATAGCCGAACCACGTAAAAATCATTGTGTTGGCTTTCTCTTTCCTATCTCTTAATTTATTTATCACTGTCTATTTATTTATTCAATTATTTCGAATTTGTTCGCATTGATTGAGTGATTTATTTCCATAATTATTAAAAACCCAATTCACTCCCCTCTTGGGTTGTCTTGTTAGAATTTCAGTTTGAATTCTGGTTGTATGGTCTAAATGGTAGTTGAGAGGTTTGAGACAGTTAAGGAACTAGTTGCATCGGTGGAGGTGGAACTGATGGTTTATTTTATTGGAATCCTTGAGACCATGAAAAATTAAGGTGGTCTCTCTATCTAGGGTTATATGTGTTGAAGTAAGGGTTGTAGTTTGGTAGTTTTCTCATGACACCTATGGCATTGGCTTGATCTGAATATGAGTCATGGTCATGTGGCTCTATTGATTTAGTAGTCGTCAAAGATGCTATTTGTCGAGCAAGGCCTTTGACCATTTCTTTGACTTCTTTAATTCCTGAGCTTGACTCGCCAATGTTAACCTCATTCACTCCCTTAATTCTCCTGGTATTTCTGAGTGATTGACTCCGTTGTTGAGAATTATTTGATTGCAGCTGGAAGAATTCCTAAATCTCCGATGCGCTTTTGGACATTAACTCTCCTCCACTGGTTGCCATTAGTCATTCTTGCATATGTGGTAATAATCCCTCTAAAAAGTATTGGCATTGGTGCCATTTCTCGTACCCATGATGTGGACACTTCAAGAGTAGCCCATTAAATCGTTCTCATGCTTCAAAAAACTGCTCGTCATCTCTTTGAGTAAACTCTAAAATTTCCCTGCGAATAGCATTAGTTTTATGAACTGGAAAATATTTATTTAAAAATTTAGTTACCATTTGTTCCCATGATGTAATGCTATTAGGAGGCAATGTATTAAACCATGAACGAGCTCTATCTTTTAATGAAAATGGGAATAATCTAAGTTTAACATCATCATCTAAAAAATTCTCGTATTTAAAAGTTTGACAAATAGCATGAAAATCATTCAGATGATTATATGGGTCCTCATTTTCTAGGCCATAGAATGTTGGGAGACAGTTTAGCACACTAGGTTTTAATTCAAAACTCCTAGCAGCTATATTTGGGTACCTTATGCATGATGTGCTCAAATTAGCTAAAGGACTAAAATAATCCTTAAACAGCCTCTCTTGTGGTTCTGGTTGCTGATTTTGCAAATTCATTTCAAATTTCTTTTGAAAAATAGTGTGTTTATGCATGCGAAGTGTTTTTTCTAATTCAATGTCTAAAGGTTCAAGATTAGGTAATAATGACCTTCGACCATGCATGCAAAGAACAAAATAAATAAAAATAAAAAAAATAAAAATAAAGAGGAGAGAGAAATTACGATACTAACGTTGTGACGTTGTTACAATGAAAATACACTCAATAACTATAGTAAAAAGAAATCACGTAAAATAAATATTAACTAAAATAAATAACAAAGAAAGATAACAAGATAAATTAAAATTACGAAGAAAAATAACATGTAAATTAAATTATACAAATTTAAGGAGGAGAGAAAGAAATAAAATTCTAATCAAATTTCTTTTTTTTTTATGAGAAAAAATTATAAGAAAACAACTATATAAAAAATAAATAAATATTAAGAAAAACTAATTCCACGAATTAAAATACTTACCTCCCCGGCAACGGCGCCAAAAACTTATTGTGCAAATTTCATTGAACTCGCAAGCGCACGAATCTATTGTAGAATAGATTAATGGTGACGAGTGTTGATCCCACGAGAAGTTTGATTTTAATTATGTGCAGAATTATTTTTCTTTTAATGAGAATAATTAAATTATGATAATTTTATCATAAATTGTGAATTAAAATGAAGGGAATAATTAAAAATGAAACTGTTATAATAAAGCACTTGGGTATCTAGATCTGCATCAACATGCTCCATGGGCTAAATATTCGATATTAATGCCAATTAAATCATAAAGGGGGATTCCACACCTCATGAACCACGCTCAAATAAATATAGTGCCTAAGGACTTATCGTGCCAAATAATAATAACCTTGTACTAAGGTGCCGGTTTAACCAGAGCGGTATCTAGACAAGACTATTATTATTTGTCGATAAAAAGTTAAAACAACCACAAATGTTAGAGGGGAAAAGAAAGTAAATTAACCAAATTAAGCCCATGGGACATGTTGAGACTTCACCTTCAACCCAAGCTTAAAAAAAAATTAGTTACTCATATTTTAACTAGAGATAAAAAGAAAATTTTATTAAAATACAAAGAAACTATAAGAAGGAGAAGGAATTTAAAAAATCTAAGCTTAAAAATGAATTTAGGGGTGTCGAATTAGGGGGGGAGAACCTCTTTTTTATAGATACATTGAGTGAATCGTGACCATCAGATTAAAAATAGTTCGAACTCTCAGGATTGTGCCACGTCATCAGTCAACAGTCAACAATCAACAGTCAACATTTGAATAGTAAATAATCCTATGTATGCTCATATACCGTACACACGATTTTTACTCCACTAAAATGCTGCCACATCATCGATCCACAGTACATAAGAAATTTAGCCTGATAAGATTGTATACATCATCAGTCAATGCCATGTCATTGGTCAATGTCACGTAAGCAGTCAATTCCACATAATTCGTCCAATCAAATACATGAATAGTACCGTACGTATGAACAGTACCATATATGTGAACATTGACATTTTTTCTTTTATACTCTTCATAAGGTTTTCGACCGTCCTGAGTCCAAATATGACATCTATTTTGCTGTCTGATCACTCGTTCATTGTGAAACGATCGTGATGCCTCTAAAATATATAAAACATATAATTATAATAAAATACATATAATTAAACAACAAAATACTTAAATAAAAAAAGTAGCAATGTTAGTGAGACTTGAAGTATAACATTACGATTTTCTCCTTTATAAATATACACTTTCTAACACTCAACACTAAACCAACAGAGTCACATGATCATAACTCATACATAGAGCAAACCTATGCCATAGGTATAATGAGAAAGTCATTAAACTATAAACCTTATTCTAACACATACAATCCTAGATAGAGAGATCATCCTAATTTTTCGTGATCTTAAAGATTCCAACCGAATAGATCAGCAATTCCAACTCTATTAATGGAACCAATTCCTTAAGTTTCTCAAGCCTCTACACATCATTAAATTTTATAAGTAGAACTTAAATTATTCTCAACCCAGATCATAAGAGGATGCATTTCAAAATTTCAAGAACCTTACTCACTCTACGATCTAATAATAAAACTGCACCATTGATAGGCTGTGAAATGAGATGAGAGCAAGCTTCAATTTACAAACCTAATCAGTTTTAGATTTTGAGAAGGTGGTAGGCTAGCTTGCGTCTTTAGTTCAAACCCTAGCAATAATTATTGAGAAAACTAAATTTCCAAGTCAGCTAGTGCCAAACCCTAAAGGAGTATATAAAACAAGTACCAGTTCACCTCAACAACATAGAGAGGTCAAATTTGTCATGACCCTGCGAAAAGAAAAAAAACAATAATAAAGTAGAGATGCCAATGACAAAAATGACTCAAGTTGTACCTGCAAATGCTGAGGACTTATCATCAAATGAGAAATAAGAAACTACCCCATGAGAGTATGTTCTTATAGTTCTATTTCTCAAAAGTTAGCTAAAGTAAAGAAAGAAAAATCCACGGGTGAGATTTTTAAAATCTTCAAATAAGTAAGTGATAATATTCCTTTGCTTAATGTTATAAAATAAGTACCATTTTATACTAAGTTTCTTAAAGACCTTTGTACTAAAAAGAGAAACATTCATGTTCAAAAAAAGGTATTTTTAACAGAAAATGTTAGCTATATACTCCAACATAAAATTTCTCTTAAATATAAAGACTTAGGCTCTCCCACTATCTCATGTATTATAGAGAACCATATAATTGAGAATGTTTTATTGGGCTTAGGAGTTAAGGTAAATTTATTTCTTTACTTAGTGTTTATGAAACTTGGACCGAAAAAATTATACCTAACTCTAGTGGTGTTACAACTTTAAGATCAATCCATAAAAAATTCTTGTAGTATTGTAGAGAACGTGTTTATCCTGGTAGATAAATTCTATTTTTTTATTGATTTCATTGTAATTGACACTCAACAAGTACATGATTCAAGAAAGCACATCTCTATTATCTAAGGATGACCTTTCTTGACAACTGCTGATGCTCACATTCAATGCAAGACTAAAAATATACAATTGTCATTTGGTAATATGATTATAGAGCTGAATATTTTCAATATTACCAAACAACTTCACAGTACAGATGATGGAATTATAGAGGTGGATTTAATTTATCAATCAGTTTATCATACTTTTCTTTTACACATTAGTGTGACTCTTTACCAATATGTTTAACTCATTTTGATTTGGATTTTAATATTGAAAGATCAATTGATGAGGTTAATGCCTTATTGGATTTATCGCTACACATGGACATTGATAAATAAAAGACAAAGATAGAGCAATTGGTACCATTAAGAGAAAATCTCATCCCATCATCAGAATCACTATCAAAATTTGAGGTCAAACCTTTACTGACTCTTCGCATTATACATTCTTGGAGAAGAAAACACATTATCAAAAATTATCTTATCCTCTCATGATGATAAACAAAAGAATACAAACATTATTGACTTTATCTTTAGTTTAAAAAAGAGATTACAATTGGTAAAATTAAAGGAGATTCGTAACGATAAAAATGCTAAGGGCTACAAGAAGCGAATAAAAATCTTTCATGACAAGCGGAGCATGAAAAAATCTAACACATCAGGTTAAAAAGTATTTTTATTCAATTCTCAATAGCACGTTTCTCTAAATAAGTTATGCTTTCAATGGTCTAGTCCATTTATTGTTCATACTGTTTTTTCATATGGAGTCAATTAAATTTAAGAATCCAAAGAACGGTGTAATTTTTAAAGTTAATAGCTAGAGAAATAAAGTCATATCACGAATACCAAGTATATGGAGAAAATAACATAATATACATATGTAACTCACTAAATCTGACATTTTTTTGGGTAATTTAACTTTTTATCATTTTATAATTATTTTTGTTGAAGTGTGTTTATTTAGTAATTGTAGTTACACTCATCACTTATGAGTACCTCAATAAGACAAATATGTTTCAACCACCTTAAGCAACTTCTACATGTAAAGCATTTCTTAAAAGGCTTGATTCAATTTTGTGAATCACATCCAATTTGAAATCTGCAACCACCAGAGTTGGTATCCCATATTGAAGATCTAGAAAGACAATTATAGGAATTAGAAGCTGAAATCTATGAAATTCAAATAGAACTTAAGGTAAACTTATTATGAGGATGATGGTAAGTTAACATTTTTTTAATTATTGTGTGATATTTTTTTAATTTGCCTTTACATATGTTGTGTTTTTGCTAAATTTTTCTCTTTTCTTTGGTATGTTATCATTTGTCACCCTAGTTAAATGGCAAATAATGGCACTCCGTGATAATCAATGTTGGTTACTTCAGTTTCCTATAATAATTGATATTTTGAGCTGAAGGTATGGACAAAGACACAATTTTAGTAAAGCTCTACAAGCAATTTTTTTTACTTCCTCAGAATGCCTTCCTCACCATCTATAAAGCTCTATCCAAACACATGTAATTGCCTATAAAAAGTAATATCCCTACTGACATCATATGGATAATCAAAGTCAAAGTATGATTGACAAGTGAGTTGCCTCTCAAATTTATTGCATATATGCTTGGTTGTGGTAAAAAAAAATTATTTAAGAAAATGAAGAGTTTAAAAGCTCTCTAATGTTTGTTATAATTCTGCTAGAATGAGATATAATAAAAACCTATGCTCTTTAAAAATGGTGTCTGATAATAGGAAAGATAATATTCAATTCATTAGGGATGACTTGAATAAAAAGTCATTAGATGATATCCTTTTGTCTCTTGAAATTCATCCTAGTGATATAGGTACAAAGAGCAATACTCTAGTTAGGGCTATTATTCTGGAAACAACGTGTAGGATATAGTCTCAAGAATCTGACTATAAACGACCCTGTGTGTCAATTTATAAGAAAACTGGATAAGAAGCCTATCATTGACCTATAAAGGGCATTCAAGCTATTTCTGGATGTAAAATCAAAGGAAGGTATGAGCCACAGTCACAATTACTTGTAAATATGTTTTTATTTCAATATTATTTTATTTCATTATTGTTTGATCATTTGTATTTTTATCTTAAATAATCTCATGTTATCACTATTTGTTTTCTCTTTTTACTATTTCTTTTTTAACTCTTGAGCCATATGCTTCACAAGTTATTTGATATAGACACGCTATCGCATTTATAGCTGTAAACCATTGTCACCAAGATCATTAAATATGACTTTTTGCTAAGGCACTTATCAATTTTTTTGAAGTATTCCAATGGCAGCTACTTGTAATAACCAATTCAAGAATATTTGTGTGCTCTCTGGGTTCAATTATAGCATATATAAAAAATTTATTGAGGCAACCTTAGATCTTGGTCGAAGTATTACAACTAGAAAATTACACTTGATTTATAGAGGAGATGATTGAGAGTTATCAAAACTAATCTTAGAATCCATCTATATCAGAGGGAGCTAGGTGCTAGGCATCATCTTAACAACACTGAAACTTTTGGGCTATTTATCTGACTCACCAACTAGAGAAGAGTTAGTCTTCTTAGGTATACAAGGGAAAATAATTGAAATACTAAATTATGTTGATGCTTTTATTTTCTTAGCAGGAGATCTTCCAACTCTAGAGGCATTAATCACATTAGTATCTTCGGTTCATCTGAACATTCATTAGAAACTCATTGATTTATTAAATTTTAATAACTTCTATGATGGTTTTATCACATTTCTTAAACCATGTAATAAAAAACTATGTCATTTCTTCTACGATGAAACAAATCTTTATTTGTACTCACACTATTAATGAGATACTTGATCTATTACAAGCTTATAAACTAGAGCCACATCCTAGGACCTCAGTGTTGGAGTAGCCAACTAATGATGGTAACAGTAGTCACAGTAAGAAATACAAATTACATTTAACTCTCCGCTTGTAAATATTTTTTTTATATTGCAGCATTTATGTGATATCTTCTAATTTCTATCTCTTTCTTTTAAAACATTAAGGAAAATGTTTTGTTTTAGTTAGGAGAAGGGAATAGTTGATAATGATGTAATGTCTCAATCTTGATAAAGTTTTTACTAATTTTTATTGTAGAAATTAACTATGGTTAACTTTTTATGTTGAAGATGGCTGAATATGAAGTGCAGTGACTCTAGAAACACATCTTTTTAGTTTGAAAGTTCAATTTTTTTTTACTTTTCAGTCATTTTTTTATTATTCTCTTATTATTAAGTTTTATTTTAAGTGTAATTTTTCTAACTTTCTCTTTCTAACTTCTCCTTTATAAATATACACTTTTAAATTTTTGAATTGTAAATAGCTAAATATAGAGTGTAGTGACTCTAGAAACATATTTTTTTTAGTTTTTCTTAAAAAAATTGATCTATTAACATCGGATGACATGATGACTTTTAAATTTTATATTTGTATTATTTTTTGTTTTGAGTTATGTTACACCATATTTACTACTCTATATGTTAAATTCGAAAATAAAAATATGAGTTGCTTGAAGAAATATACATGTCATAATAAATTCTAAGCGAGTTATTGAGCCTATCATTTTTCTTAGAGAATAACTTTTTTTGCCTATTCTTCATACAACTTAGTAATTTAATATTTTAAACACGATCTCTAAATTTCTTTTTGAGTCAATCTTCTAAAAAAAAGGTTATTACTACATCTAAAATTTTATCTAACTAGTAGATATGAAAGATTAACTAGTGTCTTAAAAGATGAGAAAAAGTCATCTTTATCCCGTTTGAGCCTTTCTACCATCCCTTTTGTCAAAATTCATAGTTAACTCTTTTGAGCCTTAAAATTTTTTTTTTCCTTTCCTTGTTAACTTATCATCTTGACCTAACTCTGATCTTGAATATTACTCGATGTTGTACAAATTTCATCTTCCATTCATGTTTGAGAAAAATGTAAATAATTATTTTTTCAATAATATTATGCCATAAAAAAAAGAAAAAAATTCAAAAAATAGAAATATTTTAGTTCAAAACAAAAGCAAGATGTATCTTACAATCCCCAAAACAAAATCTACTTTTTCTCAAACATATATTTTCTTTTTTCTTATTTTCTCATTTATTTACCATGTCCCAACCTATGTTACGTGTTAATAAAAGTCCTTCTTAATTTTAGAGAACTATGGTTTAGAGTATAAACTACTTATATGGGCTATAAAGATGAAGTAATGTATAAAAAAAGAATATATAAAAAAGAAAGAGAAAAAAATAAATAAATACATTGGTCTAACTCACATTTTGACTTGAGATCGTATTATTTCTAAGCTGTGGGCATATTTTGTTTCATCTTGGTGAGAGTGCGTGATATTACTTTATTATTTTCTCTCAATTTACCATTCAAGAGAGTGAGAGTATCATTACCGGTGAGATTTGGGGGTATTGATATGTAATTCTTGAAAGCAGCGACAAAGTCTACTAGATTGATTTATGTGGATGGTTGATTTGGAAGTGATATTTCTTAAAGACTAGAGATAATACTTATACTTTTATTTGATTGTTATCATTAGTTTGATTAAATAAACACAATCGCTTAAAAAAAAGTTTTGGGTCTGAATTAGTTTTCGCTTAATTTGCTAGGGACTAGTAATAAGCTGGTTGGGAGATGTGTTGAGTGTTGGAGAATGTATCTTTATAAAGGAGAAAACTGTCATTTTATATTCTAAATTTCACTAACATTTTTACTTTTATGTATTTAAGTTTCTTATAATTGTAATTATATGTGTTTTATTATAATTAAGTATTTTATGTGCTTTAGGGTTATCATGATTATTTCATAATAAACAAGATATCAAATGACAAAATGGATAACAAAACTAAAGTCAGAACGGTCAAAAATCTTAGGAGAAGCATAAAGTATAAACATCACTGTTCACATGTGCGGTACTATTTATAATACTATTTATGACACTGTTCATAAATATTGAACGATGACGCAGCATTGACCAATGACATGGTACAAAATCAATGACATGACACCGACCAATTAGAGGAATGATGTGACATTGACTGATTATGTGTCATTGACTGATGACGTGGCTTGATTGATAAGGTGTCATAATCTTATTGGATTAAAATTTTTATGCATTGTGGACTAATGACGTAACAATATGTTAGTGAATAAAAAAATATGCGTATAGTATATACATAGACACAGGATGATCGCCTTAATGATGTGTTCAATGTAATCAGAACTTGCCACGTGGCATAATATGTGCATCTAAATTATTTTAATTCGATGGCCATGATTTACTCGTTGTATTTATAAAAGGAGGGATCTTCCCTTTAATTTGACAACCTTGAATCTATTTTTTAGCTCTATTTTTTATAATTTCTTTTTCATCTTGTATTTTCTATGTATTTTAATAGAATTTTTATTTTACCCTTCATTCAAATATGACTACCTAATTTTCTTTCAAGCTTGAGTTGAAAGTGAAGTCTCAACATGTTGCAAGGGCTAAATTTGGTAAAATTTAATTTTATTTTCCCTCTAATTTTTTGGATGTTTTAACTTTTTTATTGACAGATAGTAATAACAAGTTATTACTGTTTGGTACGATAAGTCGTTAGCACTATATTAATTAGAGCATGGTTCATGAGGAGTGATATCCCTCTCATGATTAAATTGGTACTAAAAAGGAAAATGAAGCCCATTTTGCATGTTGATTTATTTTCCGCAATATCAATTTAAATTTTAGGATAATATAAAATCACTTTCATCATAATTCCAATTACCCACTTACAAAATTAATTCAAAACATAATTAAAATCCACCTCCTCGTAGGATCGACACTCATCACCATTAATTTGCTCTACAATAGATTCTTGCAGTTGTGAGTTCAATAAAATTTGCACAATATTGGGTATTAAGAGTTTCTTCCATTTTGTAAATTCTCATTTGTTAGTAAAATTATCTTCTAGTCTTTGCTTGTGAATATAGGCTTTACACTGAATAACATAAATTATTGTATCTTATTTATTTTTGTGTATTTATTTGTCATATTTATATTTCTTCAGAAGTCATATTCACTATAATTTGGTAATTGCTCAATTGACATTTCTATAACAATTGGTATCAAAGCCAGGTTCACGCTTGAGGTGTATGATAATGTTCACGTATATGGTACTGTTAACAAATATAGTACTATTCATTGATACAGTAGAGATGACCATTTATATTTAGGAGATATTCTATTGTAAATAGTTTGTATTTTTGTATGTTTAAGAAAGTTTGATCAACAAGGCAATTAGAGCTTAAGAAGTCTATGCTTAAAGTAGGACTGTTATGACCCCTCCATTCTTATGAGAACTTTCCTGGGGTTTTTTTTCACATGAAATAAACATTATACAGGCTATTTTTTAAGTGTAAATAGTTGTTAAAATCACTAATCATTTGAATTAAGAAAGATGACAGATGCATCATCGTCACCCTCATTAACGAGGACTACTATGACTATTGTAAAATTTAAAGTGAAAAAATTTAATGGGACCAATAATTTTGGTATGGGGCAATGTGAGATTTTAGATGTCTTATGTCAACAAGAGTTGGATATCGCCCTGAAAGAAAAGTTTGATATAATGGATGACAAGAAATAGATAAAGATCAATAGACAGACATGTGGTACTATTCACCTATGCCTGACTAAAGATTAGAAATACTTTGTTATGAGGGAGATATCAACAAACAAATTATGGGAGGCATTGTAAGAAGAATATATGAAGCAAAGCCTTGAAAATAGAATTTATATAAAGAAAAACTTCATAGATTCACGTATGTGACATACTTAAAAATGAATTCTAACTCCCAAATATAAAAGTATTTTGTTATATTATAGCTTGATGAGTTTGAGGTTGATCTATGGAGAAAAGATTTAAATTATTTATTTTATTTTATCTAGAAACAAAAATAAAACTTAAATATATGAAACTTAATTTAAGTGAAACTATGAAATTAGATTAGTTAAGGTTATGAATCCACTCTTAGTAATAAATAAAATTTAATAAATTTTTTCTGTCATTTTTATTTAGATTTACTACCCAAATGATTAATTGTAAAAATCATCATTATTTTCCTATTAATTTTATATGAATTAAGTATTTATTGTGTCAAAAATTAATTTATCCACAACAAATCAAAACATCATTTTACCATACTTTATATTAAGATATTAAAATTTTATTATGCCAAACTCCCTATTTGTCCACAATAAATAAAAATTTTAAAAATATAAAATATGTATAAAATTAAATAAAAAATATTTTAATTTATATAATTAAAAATAAAATTTGATTAAATTGTATTTATTTCCTAAGAGTTTTACCTTCTCCTAACAATTTTTTTTTAAGCATAATTGAAATAAAAATTACTGTTAAAGTTGAATTACTCATGATTAAAAGAAATAAAAACAACTAAAATTTAAAATAAAACTAAATTTATTTATAAAAATAATTATACAAAATATTAAAACACGCCTGAAAAATAGTATTACAAGGAGGTTGAGAGAATTTGAGAAAAAAAGAAGTGTAGAAAAATATAAAATTGAGGCTCTATTTATAAAAAATTAAATTTATAATCTAGTGTTATGCAGTCCATTATAAGCTCTATACATGCACCCTTCACAATCATTAGTTCATGATCTAAATTGTAAAGCATTTGATTTGATCAAAGAACAATTGAGATATGGCGGGTTTATGGGTGGATCAGGTGACCCGAATATGAAGATTCGGATCCTATAACTTGCTTTACCAACCATTGTCACGTGGCACAATCCTAGCCATTAAATTATGAACGGTTAAGATTTAGTCTAAGTTGAGAATTGATCCAATGCACTTATATCTATTGTAAGCTCATTTTATCATCCAATTAGTGCTCAGTCAACAAAAAAAGGTTAATAGTTTTTATATAAGCCCAATGTTAAGCTGATCTTGACTCATCTTAAGGATTTTAAACCCCAAAATTTAAATTTGATATCTGTTTATCTATTTTGCAGCCTCGAACTATGTGAAATTAATATTTTACCTAATAAAATATTAAAATACACAAAATTAACTATAATTAAGACATAATTAATAATTCCTAATATATTGCATAAAGATAAATATAAATTACAATAAAAGCACAAAATAATATTTATATCACTTGATAATTAAACAATTTTTAATACTAATCAATATACACTTGACGTGTGAATGAATGATTATGTGAACTTATTCAATAAGATTTGACATATTTGCTAAATTTGGATGAGAAATTTGAAGATGAAGATAAGGCATTGCTATTGTTGAATTCCCTCCCTGATGAATATGATCATCCCACCACGACTTTACTTCATGGGAAGGATAGTGTCATATTTGATGTTATATGCAGTGCATTATATAACTCAGAGACTAGAAAGAAAGACATCTTAGAAAAAAGGCAAGCCTAAAGGAAGGCTTGCTAAAGATGAATATGCTTTTTGTTGTGAGAAAGTGCATCGGAAAAAGAATTGTCCTAAGTTATAAAAGGGCAAGGCTAATTCTGATGTATGTGTAGCAGAATATGATAGGGAGTTAAACTTTAGTCTAGTTGGCATGATGTTAACATGTCACTTAGATGAGTTGATTTTGGATTCAGGTTGTACTTACCATATGTGCCCTAATAAGGGCTACTTTTCTAATTCCAAGGAGTTAGATAATAGAGCTATTTTTATGGGCAATGATAATACTTGTAAAACAACAGGCATAGGTACAATCCAATTAAAGAATCACGATAACTCAATTCAAGTCTTGACTGATATTTGCAACATGCCAAGTTTGAAGAAAAATCTTATCTCATTAGGAGTCCTAAAATCTAAAGGGCTTACAATTACTTTGAGAGATGAATTTTTAAAAGTAGTAGTTGGGGCATTGATGATGATAAAAGGCATAAGAAGAAATAACCTTTAGTATTTCCTAGGACGTATAGTGATTGGATCAGCATTAATAATTTTTGAAAAAAATATAGATTTAAAAGCAACCAAGTTATGGTATATGCGTTTAGGACATGCTGGTGAAAAAGTATTGCAGACTTTGGTAAAGAAAGGTTTATTGAAAGCTAGAAATTCTTGTAAATTGAAAATTTGTAAACATTGTGTTTTGCGTAAACAGACAAGGATAAAGTTTGGTTTAGCAATTCTTGATACAAAAAGAATTATGGACTATATTCATAGCGACGTGTAGGGACCTACCAAAACAAATTCTTTGGGAGGTATGCACTATTTTGTTACTTGTGCTAATGTTTATTCAAGAAAAGTATGGGTATATTTAATGAAGAACAAGAATGAAGTTTTGGTCATATTTCTAAAAAAGAAAAAGATGGTTAAGACTTAAACTAATCGAAAGGTAAAAAAAGCTTCTCTCAGACAATGGTAGTGAGTATAAAAATGATATATTTGTACAAGTATGTTGAGATAAAGGCATTATATGATATTTTACTGTTCGAGATATATCATAGCAGAAGGGGGTGGTAAAACACATGAATCGGACTATATTAGAGAAAGTTTGGTGTATGTTGTCTAATGTTGGATTAAGTAAAGAATTTTAGGTGAGGCAGTTGTATATGCGTGCCATCTGATGAACTGTTTACTATCAGCTGCAATTGATGGTAAAACAGTCATAGGGATGTGTACTGGTAAATCTGCTACTGATTATGATTCTTTTCATGTTTTTAGTTTCGCTTCTTATTATTATGCAAAGAAATCTAAATTAGACCCAAAAGTAAAGAAATGTTATTCATGAGTGTAACTAGTAAAGTAAAAAGATACAGTCTCTAGTGCCCTATTATAAAAAATATTATTTTTAGTAGAGATATGACTTTTGATTAATCAACCATATTTAAATAAAAAAAATTCTCAAAAGAATGACAAGACTAGTAGTAATTCACAGTAGGTGAAGCTTGAAAAGGTTCAAGATTACCTAGTTAGTGTTAGGGAGACCGATACTGATGGAGAAGAGATTCAGACATAGGAAACTCCACAGCAAGAAGATTCAATTGCATATAAAATTCCATGTAAAAAGATTCACAAACCTAATTGTTTTGTTGATATGGTGGCTTATGTACTTCCAATTATAGATGATAATGTTCCTTTTACTTACAAAGAAGTAACAAGTAGCCTAAAAGTGCATAGTGAAAGCTAGCAATTGACGAAGAAATGTAGTTTCTTCATAAAAATGAAACTTAGAAGTTAGTTATACTGTCCGAAGAAAAAAGGCAATTGGGTGCAAATGGGTATATGCAAAGAAAGATAGATTTCCTTACAAGAATGAAATTCGATAAAAGGCTAGATTGGTAATGAAGGGTTATGCTCAGAAGGAAGGAATAAACTACAATAAGATATTTTCTCTAATTGTGAAATATTGATCTATTTGAATTTTGCTAGCCATGGTTGCACAATTTGATTTTGAACTAGTTCAGCTTGATGTAAAAGCTGTATTTTTACATGGTGATTTGGAAGAAGAAATATGTATAACTCAGTACGATGGATTCAAAGTTGCTGGAAAAGAAAATTTGGTTTGCAAATTGACAAAGTTACTTTATGGATTAAAACAATATCTGAGATAGTGGTACAAGTGATTTAATCAGTTTATGAAAGGACAAAGGTACGTAAGAAATAAATTTGATCATTGTGTTTATTTTCACAGGCTACAGCATGGATTTTTCATATATTTGCTCTTGTATTTTGATGACATACTAATAGCATCCAAGAGTAAAAATGAAATTGAAGAGTTAAAGACTCAACTCAATCAAGAATTTAAGATGCAAGATTTAAGTAAAGCTAAGAAGATTCTTGGCATGAGGATATATAGAGATAGCACATAAGAAAATCATCTTGTCTCAGAAGCAATATCTACAGAAGGTACTACAATAGTTTGCCATGATTGAGCAGATAAAACCTGTAAGTACCCTATTGGCTTCTCATTTTAAGTTTTCTGCATAACTATCTTTTTTTATTGATGCAGAACAGGAATACATGTTACAAGTTGAATATTCAAATGCAGTGGGTAGCTTGATGTACGCAATGGTGTGTACAAGGTCTGACAGTTGCTCTGTCAACAACAAAGGCCCAGTACATGGCAATTACAGAGGTCGTTAAAGAGGCTATTCGGTTATGAGGCTTGCTTGAAAACTTGGGATTGGTACTTGAGCACATTAATTTGTATTGCAACAGTTAGAATGCCATTCACTTATCAAATAATCGTGTTTATCATGCACGTACGAAGCATATTGATGTACAATTTTATTTTGTACAGGAAATTATTGATGAGGGAAAGATTCTTCTTCAAAAAATTAAGACTGCAAAGAATCCCACAGATATATTGACCAAGGTGGTGCAACGATTAAGAGTGAGTATTATATTTGGATTTCTGCTTTGAGTTTTTAATAATTTTCCACCTCGACAAAGATTTAATAAATATAAGCCGACTATCAACAAATTAGCTTTTAGTCTCTGTATTCTCCAATGATTAAGAGTGAGTATTATCTAAACTTGATCAATATTCTACAAGTTTGAAAGCAGTTGGAAAATACAGAGACTAAAAGATAATTTGTTGATAGTCGGCTTATATTTATTAAATCTTTGCCGAGGTGGACAATTATTAAAAACTCAAAGCCAAAAGCCAATTTGGCTTTGTTTTCACTGTTGATATGCAAGCTTGCCACAGGTAAATGCAAGCTTGCTCCAGCTAGCATGCAAGTTTGCACAAATGGAAAAATTACCCAGTTGCTTCTTAGGCCATTTCTTTTGCTATAAATAGAGAAGTGATAAGAGCTTGAATTACATCCCAATTTTGAGAGCAATTGCAAGTGAAACAATTGAGAAATGTGAGAGAGCTTTTACTTGAGTCTCTAGTAAGTATTTATTTAGATGTATTACAGTATTGGGTATTAAGAATTTTTTTCATTTTATAAATTCTCATTTATTAATAAAATTATTTTTCAATTTTTGCTTGTGAATGGTCAAACCACGTAAATTATTGTGTTTTATTTTTCTATAGATTTACTTATCACATTTTTATTTCACCAGAAGTCGTATTCACCGTAATTTGATAATTACTCAATCAGTGTTTTCACAATAGATATTTGGCAATTTTTAAAAGTATTCAAGTATAAGAGTTCATATGCAAAAATCCTTCTTACAAGAACAGTCGTTGTCTATAAACAGTTTTAAATCTTATATGCCTAAAACTAAATTTTAAGGGACAGATCACTCTGGATTGATATAAAACCTTGAAATGTAAAATATGATGTAGTTTGGGGCTAATTTTATGCTTGAACCAAATCTGAGGAGCAGTCGATTCGAATGAACTGGAAATGGATCAAGCCGTAGTCAACAAATGATTTAGTTCATGTAGTTAATAGTCAAGTCAATATTGACTTGAAGTGGATAAACAATATAGTCTTGAACTAAGCAAGAATAGGGTCGGGAACGCCTCGGGTTGGATTGGCTAAAACAAGCGCAGATAGGGGCGTATGGATGACGTGTATATGATTGTTGCCGCACGCATCTTCAACCTCTAGAGCGCGTATTATGCACGCACTTGGTGATTACTGCCCTTTTGGACATCGAAACTTAGGGTTTCTGGATTCTATGAACTCGTTAGGACGTCTGAAATACTTCTATAATGGAAAATACAGTTGATTTAAATTAAATTGAGATAAACTTCCCTGATAAAACTTTCTCAAACTTGAATCTTTGTTTTGCATTGAAACTTGGCGCTAATACCACTATAGGATTTTGTTAATCGATATATATCGCTGGTAAGCTGGTGGTTCCATGTAGGACCACAAGTACACACTATAAGTTAAATCTTTTAGAGTGTCATAGAGAAATTAATTATTTATGATGGAGCCATGTCTTTTTATAGGCAATAAAAAATCAGTTACAAGTTTGAATTTGAACAAATAACTTCTACGAACCATTTGGAAGTTATATGTTAATTTGAAACATTGAAGGACTTGTCTTTTGTAAAATACACACGCTTTTATCATATTATACGGCATGCATAATATATGTAAGTCAAGATTTCTGCATTTGATCACATGTATATTAGCAGAATATTTTTCCTTTTGTGTAACTAAAAAAAAAAAAAAGTGGTCTATATAGTGATGGAAACAATCTGTCTCTATGAACCAAAATATGCCAATGCAAAATGCAAAAGATATAAAAATGAAAACTACTTTAGAATATAATAACTGGAAAATCCCGCGTTATACACAAGTTTTAATGGAACTATCAAGGATTAACGTGAAATCATTTAGGTAATTATTACAACTAGAAAATTATGAGTTTTTATGAGCTTTCTAAAGAAATCAGTCTCTGCCGCTTGATGATGATCTCCGTAGTTTGGAAGTTATATTTTTTTATCATTATGTTAGAGAAACCAACAAATACATTAGAGAAAATGAAAACGCTTGTAACCCCAAGGCTTATGTGTTGTTACGGCGACATCTGCAATCCTCATTGCGTCAAATAATCCTCTATAATTTTGATTGATTATTTTTTGTTGTAACTACAACTCGTATATCACGATTGTAACCATTTTGACTTGTAAGTAGTATTAAAAATTGTTTAATTATTAAGTGATAAAAATATTATTTTGTGTTTTTATTATAATTTATATTTGTGTTTCTGCAATATTTAAGAATTATTAATTATGTATTAAATATATTTAATTTTGTGTATTTTTATGTATTTATTAGGTAAATATTAATTTTACGTAGTTCGAGACTTCGAACAGATAAACAGATAATAAATTTGAATTCTAAAGTTTCAAATATCTTAAGATGAGTCAAGATCGGCTTAAATTGAGTTTGTATAAAAAAAATTAATTTTTTCTATTGATCGAGTATTGATTGAATGATTAAATGAGTTTATAATAGATATGAGTGCACCGGGTAAACTATTAACTTTGACTAAATCTAAACCGTTCATAATTTAATGGCCACGATTGTGCCACATGGCAATGGTTGGTGAAGCAATTGTTGGATCCGAATCTTTATATCCGGGTTGACATGATCCACCCACTAACCTATCAAATCTCAGTCATTTTTTAAACAAATTGGACGCTTCAGAAGATGGCACATGTAATATTGACTTTTGAAGTTTGAACAACCATTGGAACTTGATCTAATAGTTACGAGGAACGGATCCATAAATCTTATGATGGATAGCACAATATTAGATTGTGAATTTATTTTTTTATAAATACAATATTATTTTTATGTTTTTGTACATCTTTCTTCTTCTCAATTTCTCTCAATCTCCTTGTAATATTATTTTCCAGGTATGTTTTAATATTTTACATAATTATTTTTATAAATAAATGTAGTTTTATTTTGAATTTTAATTGCTTTTATCTCTTTTAATTTTGAGTAATTTAATTTTAATAATTACTTTATTTTAGTTATGCTTAACTAAATAATAATAGCTAGGGGAAGGTGAAACTCTGTGGAAATAAATATGATTTAATCAAATTTTATTTTTAATTATATAAATTAAATTATTTTCTATTTAATTTTATACATATCTTATATTTTAATATTTTGATTTATTGTAAACAAATAAGGGAGTTTGACACAATAAATTCTTAATATCTTAATATAAGGTATGGTAAAATGATGTCTTGATTTATAGTAGACAAATTAATTTTTGACACAATAAATACTTAATTCATAACAAAATTAATTAGAAAATAATGGTAATTTTTATAATTAATGTTTTTGGGTAATAAATCTAAATAAAATGGCAAAAAGAATTTATTAAATCTTTTTTACTATTAAGAGTGGATCCATAACCCTAACTAATGTAATTTCATGTTTCACTTAAATTAAGTTGCATAAATTCAAGTTTTATTTTTATTTTTAGATAAAATAAAATAAATAATTAAAATATTTCTCTGTGAATTAACCTCAGACTTATTGAGTTATAATATAATAAGACATTCTTATTCAGTTATACTTAGAAGTTAGAAATTATTTTTAAGTTGTGTCAACTTATTAAACCCAAAATTGTTGCAGCTAAAATCAATCAACCATTGGTTGAAACGACAGTCATGCCAAACAAGCAGACCAAAATAATTTGTATGTTAAGTATTGCATACATGATTTTTTTTTTTAAGATACTCAATCCAAAAATATTTAACAAAATAATAATTCTATACATAATATTTATACCAATTGATGTGTGACCATTATTACTATTGTCATGCAAATGACATTTTTTGAATTTTATTATTAATTATTTTTAACTTAGTGGTCTGGCTTCCGCAGCAGCCACTAAGGCACTGTTAATTACAGGGAGAGTAAGTAAAGCGGGGAGCACGTTATAAAATACAAATACTAAAAAATACACTTTGCGCACTTGGCCCACTTTAACCCCCCAATCTTCATCGTCTTTAGTTAGCTGGCTGTTTAAAAATGTTCTTAGCCCCATCTATAAGATTGCCTGCAAGATTTTGACCTTGACCTTGATCACAAGCCTGCTCGCCTCCATTCTCCTCTGGTGTCTTTTGGTCAGTAAACTCAATGCCCCTGTCCTTACCAAGCTGTAATCCTGAAAATAAGTGCAAATTTAAGTCTTTCAGAACATTGCAATATTCAGTCTCTCGCAATTACGCATGAACTCTAATACATTATTAAAAATAAGTTCATTCCATTTAAGTTCGAATTTCACACGCATTAATTCTGAAACATCGTTTCCTCCAATGTGCAGGCTGATAAAATATAGTTTTTGCCTCATTTACAATATTTTTACCTTTATCAGTCACACCAAGAGCGTCATGAGGGTTATGAATGAGTTTTCCATCATCACAATCGGCAGCTGGCTGCAATTCTTGTCCCCCAGTCTCCTCCAATGTCTTTCTGCCAAAAGCCTGCTTGGCAATGTCTTGTACTCCCTTTTGTGCCTCTAAAATAATATTAAAAAATACACAATTTTTAAAAATTGTAAAATGAGTAGTCGTGCATACACAAAATTAAATTGAAAATATAGTCAACAAGCAATATATACTGTAATTAAGGCAGTTGATTAAATTGAATAATTAGTACATACGGTTTGCAACATTTTTTATTGGATCGAAGATTCCAACGGCCACATTCAATAGCATTGACATGATCAACATCGAAACAAGCACGTTCTTCCCCATGATTTCAATGTCAATCAATGTCAATCCAATCAAGTTAAATTAATTATTAAGTTAGAGATTCAATATCTCTTGTTAATCCCCAAGCCTTTGCTCTTATATACGTTGCATTGTTCCGAATAGTGGGGCAACGGATGGCCATTGTAAAATTTTAATAACTATTTTTGGCACTTGTTTTGTACCGCATCTTATGCACGCCTTTGAATTGATCGGTGCCAATCGGATTTGCAAATTTGGGTTTTTTCTGTTTTGGCTGTCCAAAGAATCTTGCTTAAACATGTCTATCATTTTGTGGCTGTTTGATTAAGACAAACTGTCAAAATTATCCGCATATTATGCATGCTTATGAATTGATATCTGCCAACAGGATTTGCAAATGTACGAGTTTTCTGTTTTAACTGTTTGCGCAATTTTGCTCAAATATTTCTGTTTCTATGTACCTGTTGGCTTAAGACGAATTATTAAAGTTTCCTAAAAATATATACTAAACCTGCGCTTTTTTTTATTGGCCCGGGGGCGTGGGGGTGGGGGAGGGGAATTAATTTAGTCACCCATGGAAGCTCAAATCTAGCACCTGAACTTGATGTATAATAAATTAAAATGCATGGAAGTGTAGCAAATATTATTTCCTAACAGTGTGAGCTATGATATTAGAACAATAATAAGGCCAAGATCACGATGCATAATTGAACAAAGCTAGAGTTTAGTGACCTTTTTATACTGATCCTAAATATTGTGAATTTACCAATATAGATAAATTTAAAATATCATTTATATTAAATTTCTTCTAAACTATATAAGAAAATTCACGACACTCAAATTCAATATTTAGGTAAATGATGTCCTATCTCAAGAAGGTGACCCTATAGCATTCTTTAGCTGGAAATTTAGTGAGGCCAGATAGAAGTGGTCTTCTTATGAACAAGAGTTAGATGCTGTTTTTTGCACTTTGCAACAATGGAAGCCCTATTTAAATAAAAAAAAAACTTATTCTAAATAGTGATCATAAAGCTCTTAAGTTCCTCAATAATTCTTCAAAGCCAAATCATGTGTGCGCTTGATGGATTGCTTACATTAAAATGTTTACCTTCTCTTTTACGCATAAGTTAGGGCAATTGAACAAAGTGCTGATGCTTTAAGTTACAAGCAATTTTTCTCACCGTAGTAAAGAGTGAAATTATTGGTTTTGAATACTTAAAGGATCTTTATGCAGAGGATAAAGATTTCACAGAAGAATACAAGAATTGTACCTCAGGAGCTTCAAGCAAATATCAAATATTTGAGGGATTCCTATTCTTTAGAGATCGTCTATGCAATCCCAAGAATCTTTAAGGGAGTATATAATTTGAGAGCTATATAGAGGATTAGGAAGACATATGGGCTGAGATAAAAGCATTGCATTAGTAGAAGCATGATACTACTGGTCGCATCTTAAAAGAGATGCTGAGAAATTCATTAAACATTATTACATATGCGCTAAAGGCCACGCACAGAATGCAGGTTCATACATAAAGCCTCTATTTTTCATCTATTAATTCCACCAAAAAAAGCAAAAAAAGCAACCCAAAAAAAAGAAAAGTAAAACCCGAAACCACTATTACAACTACTGTACGCAGCCATGACCCATCATTTTCCACTGTCTTTTTCGTTCAACACCACTAGAACCAAAAGAATCCAGTCATCAAAATCCAACCCATCTCGCAACCGATCTGTCGTTGTAAGCTACCAGAAACACGCCAAATAACCTCTTAACTGGCGTGACATCTGCCGTCGATTTGCTGCAATCCACTAGAATTCACCAGCCTCCACCATTACCAATCCATTCAACAGTATTGAGCCTTCCTTCTAGCCTACTCCTACTTCTAATTGCTAGTTCGTTCACCAAAAACCATAACTAACATTTACCTGCCACCTTAATTTAATTTTTTGATTAAATCACCAACACTATTACATTCAGCAACCCCAAATCTCCCAAATCCACTTGTCCTTGTCCAATTTTTTGATCATCGTCACCAGTAACACAAGATTTTACTTATTATAATTTTACCCTACCACTTTTCTCTTATTATAATATTCCCTATAATTTTCTATTTTTTTAAAATCCAAAAAAACAAAAACAACTAAAAAAACCAAAAAACCAAAAAAAAAAATGATTTATAAAGAAAGTAGTACTTAATTTAAAGATCAAATTACAAGAAACATAGAGCAATTCCACACAATTATTCAACAAAAGCATTGTGAGAATCAATGAAGGCTTTATAGTCAATGCAATCCTTAATTAAGGCAATGTTCGAAACATCACTTAGTATAGAGCAAGACTTGCAAGAGCTTAAACTTAAGCTAAGATGTAGCCAAGAGGCTAAAGGTGTTAATAATGTTTATGTACGCAATAATTTTTGTGATCAAAGGAGGACCAATAAAGCTAAGGAAATAGGGAGCTCTAGTAGAAATACAAATGATATCCTACCTCTTTTTTCATTTGGATGATCCAGGTGAAGAGGAGATGGAAGACGAATGACGAGCAACACATTAGAATGACTACTATATCAAAATTGACTTCCCATTATTTAATGGACATTTAGGCATTGAATAGTTTCTAGATTGGTTATCAAGTATTGAATGATTTTTTAAAATATTGAAATAGAAAAAGTCAAGGTTACAGTGTATAAAATCAAAGGCATTGTTGTAATTTGGCGGGAGAATCTACAACTTCTCATGTGCTATAAAGAAAAAGAAAAGTCAAGACATGGCATCTCATTGATCACCCTTTAATGGGATAGTTTTTTCCTCTTGACTATATACAAACCATGTTTCGTGAGTATAACAATTGTCATTAAGGAGCCAAAAGGTTAAAGAATATACCCTCAAATTTCAAAGGCTTATAGAACTAAATAATCTCTACGAGACAAAGGCCCAAATTATTGGTCAACTAGTAGATAGTTTATGCCTGAAATAGAAGATCAAGTTAGGCTAAAACAAGTGTGTACATTACAGAATGCCATTTGACTAGCCAAAAGGCTTAAAATGTAAAAAAAAAGAAGGGCTTGCAATCAAGCCACCTCACATTTATTCATTCTAAGCCAATAACAGAAGAAGAGGTATGAAGTTAAAAATGGAAAAGCTCTCATGAAAAACTATGGAAAGCCAACACAAAATTGTAATGGAAAAACTATGAAGCTAATAAAAGATTCATCCACTAATAATAATCCTTATATAGTTCCTTGAGGCGACAAATGTTTTCATTATTCTAAACCAGGCTATACATTAGACCAATGTCTAAAATGAAGATGCCAAAACATTAATTTAGCAACTCTCGTAAAGGAAAATGAATAGCATAAAGATAATACAAAGACAATAAATACATAAAAGAGGAGGACGAATGGATAGATAAAAGAGCATCACTAGTAATACAACATTTTCTATATACTCCAAAGAAATAAGGGGACACCTAAAGGCATAGTATTTTTAAAATAAGATGCATAGTCCATGAGAGGGTATACAATCTGATTATTGATAGTGCTAGTAATGAGAATATAGTTTCCAATACTATGGTTGATAAGCTACAACTTGAAACTCATAGACATTTTTCCCTTTACCATATTAGATGGATAAAAGATTTAGGAGAAACTAAAGTCCTTGAGCACCGCCACATTCTTTTTTCTATAAAACAAAATATAAGGATAAAGCAATATGTGATGTTGTCAACATAAATGCTTGCCATATGCTACTTAGGAAACCCTAGCAGTTTGATCTTAATGCAGTACATCATAGAAAAGATAATACATACAAGTTTCATAAAGACAATATAAAAGTCCAGTGAAGTCAAATTGGAGTTTTACTTTCCAAAAATATACTAGAATAATTCTTAATATGAAATTAATAAAATTCCTAAGGAGAAGAAGTTTATCAATCTACAATTACTTCATTTTCTCAATCAAAATTGGTTTAGGAAAAGATAGACCCTTGAGCATCATTTGACTTATTTATTAGTAGTACCACTAATGATGAGCATGTTAAGTTAGAGCTGAACCATTTTTTAAGGGAACCTGTCTTACCTAAGTCTCTTAACTTTGATATATTCACTCAATGGAAAGCAAATGGCAGTGAATATCCTACTTTACATGCTATTGCTAGAGATATTTTGACCATTTCTATTTCTACAGTTACTTCTAAGTTTGCTTTTAGTATCAGTAGTAGATTTATGAGTCCATATCATAGTAGATTACACCCTAAAACATTGGAGGCTTTAATATATGTTCAAAATTAGTTATAGGTAGAAATTAAAGGTACGTTGTATAAATAAATAATTTGCATTAAAGGTGTATATATATTTAATTCTATTTGATTTTTATTTGGTTTTAGCAAACTATTATTCATATGTGAGTTTGTTTATATTATCAAGTTCTAGTTCAGGTTCTTTTACAAAAAATAGATGCGACTTATTTTATAAGGATATAGATGAGGTAAATTTTTATTTGAATGAGATTAATCATCTTATTTATTGGAATAGTTTAAAAATAACATATTAAAAGATTTTTTTTTAAATAAATTTGTAGCAAACTAATAGTCATTAATTTTATTATTTTATATTGTAGGATTAAAGAGACAATTATAGGCTATATGAATTTCATAGAGAGAGGATGAACCTGTAGGATTAAAGTAACATTTTTATTTTTAGTTATTATTTATCCAAGCATTTTATTGTTTGGATATTATTTGAAAATTTTGAAGTGCTTACGAATAATCTAAATACTTTATAATATTGTGATGATTTTATTTTATTTAAATCTTTATTTTTTTTATTTATTGAAATTATGTATACATACTTATTGAAAAATTATTAAATAAGTAAATACGAAATGAAGTGGGGATGGGGAATTCATTTTTCATGTAGGAATTCCTCATCCCCACCTCACCAAATTTATTTAGTAATGGGGGTTTAAATTTCTAATGAAGTGGAGAATTGAGTAGGCCTCCTTACCCCTACCCTACCCAATTGCCATCCCTAACTGCTAAGATATTAATAAACATTTACAATCAAAAAGTTATGTCTCAGTTTCTTCACCCTTAGTGTTTCTCACACTTATATACTCAAAAATTTAATGAAAAAATAAAAATTACAACAAAAACTCTCTTTTCAAGTGGATATATAAATAATAACTCAATGAAAAATTAATTTATGATGATTTATAACTGAAAGCTCAAAATATGTTGTTTATACTTGTAAAAAATATGTTGAGTTTATATAGTTTTAATCCAAAAACTAGTTGTTATAGACAATATCTGGCTCTTAAAGCAATGAAGAATAGGTTCTGTGAAGTTAGGGAAGAGTAGAAAAGCATTCAATTGGACCAGAGGCCTTTAGTCCAATTTAAGATTGGAGTCGGAAAGAAGTCCTTAGTTAAGCCACTGAAATCTAGTCCACAGAACTTAGATGGTGGCAAATTTGATCCATGGTTTTGCGAGGAGAATGAGAATGATGAAAGAAAGGGCGGCCTAAAGATATTCTGAAAGATTCCATGGAGAATTCATAAGAGCTAACATAGATGTAAAATATTTAGTTTGATTATAGTTGTATACTTGTCAATGAAACTAACAGTAGAAGCTGGTTCTATTATAGTCAACATCAAAGACTTATGATTTACAAATTGCTAAGATGGAATGTTACCACTCTTCCATGTTTTTAAGTTAGGTACATGTCGATTGCCATGATGAACCATCTCCGTGATTCCTTTAAATTGAATTCTTGCTTCTTCTTTTATTATTGGATATCGAATAGTTACTTGGCTATCCCTACTTCT
Source organism: Aegle marmelos (assembly GCA_030449875.1). Classification (NCBI taxonomy): domain Eukaryota; kingdom Viridiplantae; phylum Streptophyta; class Magnoliopsida; order Sapindales; family Rutaceae; genus Aegle; species Aegle marmelos. The sequence goes on along the minus strand of JASUUL010000026.1, from coordinate 442,019 downwards.
CCCTTATTTTGTTGATCTGTTCTTCCTTCTGCAATTGTATAATGTTCTAATTGTAATTGAATCTTTCTACATGTAATATAATGTTGGACTTTTCTTAATAAACACTCAGGTATTTGATTATCAGTGGCTTGTTCTATGAATGTGCTAAACTAGTTGCGTAATTAGTCGACTTCTCGCTTCAGTGTAGTGAAAGTTAAAGTTAAAACTTAAATTTATAATTTTGCTTAAAAATTTTTATAATTTTACTTTAACCCAAAACATCAAAAAACTTTACATAAGGTCCAATCTCAATTTTTAAATAATACTTATTGTTCCCAAAACTTTATGAAATTTTGATGTGGCATCAAATATAATAATATTTTTTAAAGAATTACTTTTAAAAAATTTAATATAATACTTATAAAATTTAAAGTTTTTAAAACTTTTTCATTTGAGTATAAAATTTAAAAATTTAAAATTAGCCTTAAAAGGCTAGCCCCTAACCGTCAGGCGGTTAACCATTAACTCTCTAACTATTTTTTAATATTTATATTTAAGCCCAAAAATATTTATAAATTATGATATGGCATAAAATGTTTGAAATATTTGCAAAAAGGTCTAAATCTAGAATTCAAAATAATATTTATTAAAATCAAATAATACAAAATTTTTCATTTTAGTCCATATCTTGGAAAATAACTAATTATATAAAATACTTGGCATATAATTGTAAGATCTTAGATTTACGAAAAATAATAATTTATTAAAAAAATCTTAAGTTTCTCAAATGTTAAACCATGCATATATCAAACATTCAGTTTCTTAAACTTGATTTCATTTAATTCACTTATATAAATATTATCCTTCAAGAACTAGTAAAAAGTGAAATATAATATTTATTAAATCAATTAAGGCACATATTTACTATCATCAAATTACAATATGTGTAACTTCTTAGACTAACAAGAACTTTCTAACAAGTTGCCTTTTATGAGGAATATTCAACATTAGATTGATCTTGTTCTTGAAGCTACCTTATCCAACTTACGTCATATCATATGAGCCTAAAGAGCATGAGATCTTACAAGAATAATTTGAAAAATTACTTGAGAAGGACCTAATCTAGGAAAATATGACCATGTGCTAACTTCAAAGAAGGATGGAAGTTGGAGAATGTCTATAGATAGTACAACTTTTAATAAAAACAGTGAAATATAGATTTTTAATTCCTGGTCTAGATGATATGTTTCATAAAATAAGAGGATGGAAAATACTCTCAAAGATCAATTTCACGAGTGGATATCAACAATTTCGTATTTGTCTTGGTGATGAATAGAAAATAACTTTTAAGACTCACAAAAGGTCATATGATTGGCTAATTATGCCCTTTGGATTATCTAATACACCAAGTACCTTCATGAGGTTGATTAATCAATTATTTCAATCTCTCATAGGTAAATTTGTTATTGTTTACTTTGATGATATTTTGCTCTATCATTGCAACAAAGAAGAACATTTACAACATCTGCAAGATGTCTTTACCATTTTATAAGAGAACAATTTGTATGTCAATTTAAAGAGGTGTATTTTTTTTAATTAATAGTATGATATTCTTAGGGTATGTTATGAGTATTGAAGGTATCGAAGTAGGCAAAGAGAAAGCAAAGGCTATATGAGAGTGGCTAATACCTATAAATTCAGAGAAGTACAAAGTTATCATGGGCTTGCAACGTTCTATAGGCACTTTGTTAAAGACTTTAGTATTATTGATACTCATTTCATTGATTGCCTCAAGCAAAAGTAGCTACTTTGGACTAATAAGACAAAGCAAGGCTCTTTAAAGTTGAAAGAAAGCCTAAATACTATACTAATCCTTGCACTCTTAGATTTCATTAAGTTATTTAGAGTTGGTTGTAATGCTTCTGGGATTGGAATTGGAGTTCTCCTATGTCAAGAAGGTTACCTTATAGCATTCTTTAGTGAGAAAATTAGTGAGGCCAAATAGAAGTGGTCTTTTTATAAGCAAAAGTTATATGTTGTTGTCGTACTTTACAGCAATAAGAGCCTTATTTAATTAAAAAAGAATTTATTCTAAATTGTGATCAATGAATCTCTTAAGCTCCTCAATAATTCTTCGAAGCCAAATCATACATGCATAATGGATTACTTACGTCAAAAGGTTTACTTTCTGTTTTAATCATAAGTAAAGGTAGTTGAACAAAATAGCTGATGTTTTCAATGGCCGAGTAATTTTTCTCACCACTGTAAAAAGTGAACTTATTTGCTTTGAATACTTAAAGGATTTCTATGAGAGGATGAAGATTTCAAAGAGGAATGAAGAAACTATACCTTAGCAAATTCAGGCAAGTAATAGATATATGAGAAATTCATATTCTTTGGAGATCATCTATGCATTCCCCAAGGATCATTAAAAGAACATATAATTCATTAGCTACATAATAGAGGATTAAGAAAACATATGGGCTGAGATAAAAGTATTACATTAGTAGAAGCACAGTACTATTGGTTGCATCTTAAAAGAGATGTTGCAAAATTTAGTAAACATCATTACATATGCTAGATAGTTAAAGGCTAAGTACAGAATTGGTGTGAATTCCACATTGCAACTTTGAGGAGAACACTTAATTTTGAAGTTTCAATTACCTAAGAAAGTTTTAAACAGATTTAAGATACACAAAACCTTGACCCAATGCTTAAGCAAACATGAACCAAAGGTATGGAGAAGGATATTGACGCCACACTCAAGATTTAGATGAAAAGGTGAGTGATAAGTCTAGATTTGGAATGCCACAAGAATGCAAATGCTTGATAAGTTCACTAGTTCTCAAAAGAACAAAAGAAAGAATAATCCTCTCAAATTCAAATAACATTCATTTCTAATTGTCTTACATAGCAAGGTTGCTGAGTTTTAATAGGCCAATAGAGATCCAAAAATCTGAAAAAGATTAAATTCTAGTTCAAGTCGAACTAGTTCTCTCTAACTAGTTAAGGAGCCGTTGAAATTCCCAAGTCTGAACATGCCGTAATGAATTGGTCATAACTTCTTTTAGAGAACTCCAAATCTAACTCTGCAAAATTCTTTGGAAATCTATCTTAATTATCTTTCAAATGGTATATGGCTTGCAAATTAATTCCAACTCAATCAATATCAGTTTTATTCTGAAATTGACCTTTCTGTATTTTATCTAAATTGTGTATTTGGCTGCCCAATAGCTTGAATAAAGCCCACAACGCCTTGACATCTCTTCAAGCCTAATTCATGATGTCTTGCATCTTGAATTGTAGTTTCAATCCATATTTTCTCAATTAATCCATTTAAAGCAGCTTGCATCTTTTTTGCTCTAGCTCTTGTAATTGGGCCTTCATAAATGTACAAAGGGTCACTTGAAGCTTTAATGGTATTCTCTTGATAGTTCTCCCCTCTCCTCAAAAGGATTCATCCTCGAATCTTCACCTACATCAAAAGGAGAAAGATCAAAAATATTAAAAGTAGCACTCACATTATACTCACCAGGAAGGTCCAATTTGTAAGCATTGTCATTGATTCGTGCAACCACTTGAAATGGACCATCTCCCCTTGGAAGCAACTTTGAACGCCTTTGTGCTAGGAATCTCTCCTTTCTCATATGCACCTAAACCCAATCTCTAGGCTGAAAAATCATTTTCTTACGTCCTTTGTTGGCTTGAGTAGCATATTGTTCAGTCCTGTTTTCTATGTTGTGCCGTACTTTCTCATGCAATTGCTTAACAAATTCAGCTTTCTTTTTACCATCTAAACTAGCACGCTTATCAATAGATAACGGCAATAAATCCAAAGGAGTTAATGGATTAAAACCATATACAATCTTAAATGGTGAAAATTTAGTAGCTGAATGGACAGTTCTATTGTAAGCAAATTCAACATGTGGCAAACATTCTTCCCAAGTTTTCAAATTCTTTTAAATAATGGCATGTAATATCGTGGACAATGTTCTATTTACAACCTCAGTTTGTTTATTAGTTTGTGGATAACAAGTAGTAGAAAACAAAAGTTTAGTTCCCAACTTACCCCACAAAGTTTTCCAAAAGTGACTCAAAAACTTAGCATCTCGATCTGAAACTATACTCCTTGGTATTCCATGCAATTTGACTATTTCCTTGAAAAACAAATTAGCTATGTTTGTTGCATCATTAGTTTTGTGACATGGAATGAAATGTGCCATCTTTGAAAACCTATCAACAATAACAAATACAACATCCTTTCCCCTTTTTGACCTAGGTAAACCCAAAACAAAGTCCATAGAAATATTAACCCAAGGTTTGCTAGGTATAGGTAAAGGGTTATACAATCCTTGGGGTAAAGCTCTAGACTTAACATGTTTACAAGTGATACACTTCTCACATATCCTTTCAACATCACGTTTCATATGTGGCCAAAAGAAGTGTTCTTTTAATACATCTAAAGTCTTTGCAATGCCGAAATATCCCATTAAACCTCTTCCATAAGCTTCACGCACAAGCAATTAACGCAAAGAACTACATGGCACATACAATTTATTCTCTCTAAATGAGAACCCATTGTGCTTATAGAACTTTCCAAATACAGCTTTCTCACAAGCATTAAACACATTAGCAAAATTAGGATCATTAACATATAATTCTTTAATGTACTCAAATCCTAACAAATTTGTATTTAATACAGAGATAAGTGCATACCTTCTCGTTAATGCATCAGCCACCACATTTTCCTTACCTTATTTGTATTTGATCACATAAGGAAATGACTCAATGAATTCAATCCATTTAGCATGTCTCTTATGCAACTTACCTTGCCCTTTCAAATGCTTTAAGGACTCATGATCAGTGTGTATGACAAACTCTTTAGGTAGAAGATAATGTTGTCAAGTTTCCAATACTCACACTAATGCATACATCTCCTTGTCATAAGTAAGATAGTTTAGGGCTGCGCCACTCAATTTCTCACTAAAATAAGTAATTGGATGCCCCTCTTGTATCAAAACATCTCTAATACCTATACCTGAGGAATTATACTCAATTTTAAAAGTTTTAGCAAAATCGGGTAAAGTAAGTAGTAGTGCAGAAACTAATTTCTCCTTGATTAGATTAAATGCCCTTTCTTGTTCACTACCCCACTTAAATCCTATGTGTTTCTTAACAATTTCAGTTAAAGGTGCAGCAAGGGTGCTAAAATCTTTCACAAATCTTCTATAAAAACTAGCCAAAACATGAAAACTTCTTACCTCACTTTTTTAATCTTCTTACCTCGCTTTTAGGTGTAGGCCATTCCTTAATAGCCTTTACCTTTTCTTCATCAACCTCAATTCCTTTAGCACTTACAATATAACTAAGAAAAACAATCTGATTTGTACAAAAAGCACACTTTTTCAAATTAGCATACAACTTTTCCTTTCTTAAAACAATCAATACACTTTGCAAATGCTCAACGTGTTCTTCTAGACTTTTGCTATAGATCAAAATATTAGCAAATTAGACAACTACAAACTTACCAAGAAAAGCACGCAAAACATGGTTCATTAACCTCATAAAAGTGCTGGGTACATTAGATAACCCAAATGGCATTACTAACCACTCATATAAACCATATTTTGTTTTAAAAGCAGTTTTCCACTCATCTCCCTCTCTAATTCTAATCTAATGATATCCACTTTTAAGATCTATTTTGCTAAACACACAAGAACCATATAATTCATCAAGCATGTCATCAAGTCTAGGAATAAGATGTCAATACTTTACAGTGACTTTATTAATCGCATGACAATCAACACACATCCTTCATATTCTATCCTTTTTGGGCACTAGTAGAACTAGTACCGCACATGGACTCATACTCTCCCTTACATATCCCTTTGCCTAGAGTTCTTCAAGCTGCCTTTGAAGCTCCTTTGGCTCCTCGGGGTTACTTCTATAAGCGAGTCTATTAGGAATGGTAGCTCTAAGAAGAAAATCTATTTGATGCTCAATTCCCCTAACAGGTGAAAAACCATTAGGGACTTCATTTGGAAACACATCATTAAAGTCTTGCAAAGAGTTACAATAACACTAGGCAAAAAAGAGTTAAGCTCATTAGTATGCAAACAAGCCTCTTTGTACAAAAGTACAATGATAGGCTGGCCCTCTTAACCTCTCTCTCTTTTGCAAACAAGTTTACATGTTGCCTCTCTTTTCTCTCAACAATATTTTTTTCTATCTTTCCACTTCATTTTCTCTCATTCTCTCTTTCTTTTGTGCTCTTATTTTCTTTTTGTATCATTTTCTTTTTGTTTTTTCATTTAATCCTCATACACTTGCCTAGGTGTTAAGGGTACAAGAGTGATTTGCCTTTTATTCATTACAAAAGAATATCTATTTAAGTAACCATCATGTGTCACTCGCCTATCATATTGCCAAAGTCGCCCCAAAAGAATGTGTCTAGCATGCATGGGTACTACATCACATACAACTTCATCCTTATATCTTTCAAATAGAGAATGAAATCAACACTTGTTTATTTACTTTAACCTCCCTACAATCATTCAGCCATTATAACTTATATGGCCTAGGATGTTTCAGAGGTTTCAAATTCAATTTTTCAACTAAACTGGTGCTAGCTACATTAGTACAACTTCCACCATCAATTATCATACTACATACCTTATCTTTGATGTGGCATCTAGTATGAAATATGTTATCACGTTGTACCTCCACATCCTCTTTTATTTGCATGTCAAGAGCATGTCTAACAACCATCAATTTACCATCAACTAGATACTCTACACCATTATTAGCATCCTCTAAAGGTGGCATAGGATTATCATCTGATTCATTCTCAGTTTCAACATCACCATCATCCCTCAAGATCATTACTCTCTTATTTGGGCATTGAGATGCAATATGACCTGTCCTCAAACATTTAAAACACTTAATATCTCTATTTCTAGAGTGTTAGGAATTAGATTTACCTTTGCTTTGGTTGCCTCTCTCTTTATGATCCTTGATTGGCTCAATCTTGGACTTTGAAACAAACTTTTCATCTTTGCTCTATTTGATTTCCATAAGGAAGATAAACCTAAATTGGGTCTAGTGGAACCTTTTTTTTTTAGTTGTCGTTCCACTTTTATGGCCATGTGAACCATGTCTTCCAATTCAACATATGCTGTAAGTCAACCATATTAGTAATATCTTGATTTAAACCATGTAAAAATCTAGCCATAGTGGCCTCTCATTCTTCTTCAATGTTGGCTCGAATAATGATTATTTCCATCTCATTGTGGTAGTCTTCCACACTTTTGGAGCCTTGTGTAAGACTTTGAAGCCTTTGGTGTAGCTCTCTATAATAATGACTAGGAACAAATCTCCTCCTCATGATAGCCTTCATCTCCTTCCAAGTGTTTATAGGCCTTTCATGATTTCTTCTTCTACTCAAAATAAGTTGATCCCACCAAATAATAGCATAATCAGTAAATTCAACAGTAGCTAGTTTTACCCTTTTCTCCTCGGAGTAATTATGGTAATCAAATACTAGCTCCACCTTTTTTTCCCACTCCAAATAAGCTTTCGGATCATTTTTACCTTGAAGAGAAGGAATTTTCAATTTGATACTCCCCAAATCATGATCTATGCGTCTTGCCCTTCTATCATCTCTTCTACGCATGTCAACGGTGGCCTGGTTATCAAAATTATCTAGGTCATCACTATCTTGACCTCCCATGGCAGCACGCCATTAATTATCTCTTATATTAAGAGCTATTGGTTGTTGTCCCTTTTGTAGATTGGCTATGGCAGTGTCTTGCCTTTCCAATTGATCACGGATCTCTCCAAACATCATATTCATGTGCTCAAATTATTGCTGCATGGCTTTGAGCATAATCGATTGATCTATAGCTTCTTGTTCTTTTGACATATTTTGTGATCTGCAAATTAAAGTTAGCAAAAAGACCTCACAACAGTCCCTCACGTGTTTCACTCAATTTGATTCACTTAACTCTCGTGTTTAATATATAAATTGGCTTTTTTCCTCTAATGACCTCATAAACTATTGCCTTTTACCACACTTAATTCTCTCTTTCAGTACTTTAGTGAACTAAAAAAACAAAATCAAGAAAAATAAAACAAGTGGCACACCAAATATGCTATTCCAGCATAATAACAAAGAAAAAAAATTAAGAGGACACAAAGAACAAAAAAGAAATTGAACGAAGGAAAATAAGCAAGTAAAGGAACACAATTGATATTGATGAAAGTAGGAATACTTGAATCCTTTTGCAATTATTTTTTTTTATGTACGTTTTTTTTATTGTACATTTTTTTTTTGCTGTACATTTTTTTTTATAATCAAAATAAATAAAACATTCAAACCTAATTAGAAACTTGCTCTGATACCAAATGGTGTGAATCCCACATTGAAACTTTGAGGAGAACACTTAATTTTGAAGTTTTTACTACCCAAGAAAGTTCTGAACAGATTTAAGACACACAAAACCTTAACCCAATGCTTAAGTAAACATGAACCAAAGGTATGGAGAAGGATATTGACACCATACTCAAGATTAGATAAGAAAGTGAGTGATAAGTCTAGATTTGGAACACCACAAGAATGCAAATTCTTGATAAGTTTACTAGTTCTCAAAAGAACTAAAGAAAAAATAATCCTCTTAAATTCAAATAAAATTAATTTCTGATTGTCTTACATAGTAAGGTTGCTGAGTTTAAATAGGCCAATAGAGACTCAAAAATCCAAAAAAGATTAAATTCTAGTTCAAAGTCGAACTAGTTCTCTCTAACTAGTTAAGGAGCCGTTGAAATTCCCAAGTCTGAACATGCTGCAATGAATTGGTTATAACTCTTTCTAGAGAACTCTAAATCTAACTCTGTAAAATTCTTTGGAAAGCTATCTTAATTATCTTTCCAATGGTATATGGTTTGGAAATTAATTCCAACTCAATCAATACCAGTTTTATTCCGAAATTGACCTTTCTGCATTTGATCCGAATTGTGTATTCGGCTGCCCAATAGCTTAAATAAAGCCCACAATGCCTTGACATCTCTTCAAGCCTAATTTTTGATGTCTTGCATCTCTTCAAGCCCAATTTATGATGTCTTGCATCTTGAATTGTAGTGTCAATCCATATTTTCTCAATTAATCCATTTAAAGCAGCTTGCATCTTTTTGGCTCTAGCTTTTGTAATTGGGCTTTCATGAATGTGTAAAGGGTCACTTGAAGTTTTAATAGTATTCTCTTGATATTTCTCATCAAGAATATAGGTTTATACACTCTTCTCCCTATTTCTAAGGCTCTTTGGGAAGATTTGTCTATAGATTTCATATTGGGACTTCCATGAACTCAATAAGGAATATATTCTATCTTTGTGGTTATTGATCGATTTTCTAGAATGGCATACTTTATTCCATGCAATAAAATTTCTAATGAAAGGAATATTGCTTAATTATTCTTTTAAAAGGTTGTTCACTTATACAGATTACTTAACGTTATTATCTTTGATTGAGATAGTAAATTCCTAAGCTACTTTTAAAGGACTTTATAGAGGACGTATCCCTGTTGTATAGTAGTACTTGTCACCTTCAGATAATAGGCAAACTAAAATTGTTAATCAAGCATTAAGAAAATCCTCACAATTGGATTATGTTTTACCTTAATCAAGTTGTAATAATGTACCCTTTCAAGATTGTCTATATTAGAGCTCTCTTACTCCTCATCAGTCAAGTTATGTTATCAGTCAACGCCACATAATCAGTCAATGCCACATCATTCCTCTAATTAAATGTTATCATGTCATTGGTCTGTGTCAAGTTATCAGTCAATGCCACATCATCGTACAACATAGATAAAAAGTGTCATTAATAGTACTAAGAATAGAGTACTATATATACGAACAATGCAATATATATGAACAGTGACATTTATACTTTTATATTCTTCCTAAGGTTTTTGAATATTCTGAGTTCAGATTTATTATCGGTTTTGTCATTTGACGTATCGTTTATTATAAAATAACTATAATGTCCCTAAAATACATAAAATACTTAATTATAATAAAACACAAATAATTAAAATTACAAGAGACTTGAATACATAAAAGCAAGTAAGTTAATGGAACTTGAAGTGAAAAATGACGATTTATTCTTTGTGTATTTTCTAGTACTTAACACACCCCCTAACCGGTTTATTGCTTGTCCCTAGCAAATTAAGCAAAAATAAGTTTAAACCAAAATTTTTTTTTATTATAAACAATTGTGGTTATTTAATCAAACTTATGATAATAATCAAATAAAAGTATAAGCATTATCTCTAGTCTTTAAGAAATATCACTCCCAAATCAACCATCCACATGAATCAATCCAGAAGACTTTATCATAGCTATTGTAATCAAGTTACTTTCAAGAATGACATGTCAATACCCCAAAATCTCATTTGTAGCGATACTATCACAAAAAAATTAAACCAAATGATAGTTGTCACTCCCATGAATGGTAAATTGAGAAAAAATATTAAAGTAATATCACACACTCTCGCTAAGATAAAATAAATATGCTCACAATTTAGAAATAATACGATCTTAAGTCAAAAAGTGAATTAGACCAATGTATTTATTTATTATTATTTTATATATATATATATATATATATATATATATATATCATGTATTACTATATCTTTATAGTTTATATAACTAGTTTCTACTTCAGACTATAGTTCTTTAAAATCAAGAAAGACTTTTGTTAGGATGTAACGTAAGCTAAGGGTATGACGAATACAAAAGGAAAAATAGAGAAAGAAAAAAATACATATTTGAGAAAAAGTAGAGTTTTTTTTTTTTAAAGATTACAGAGTACATCTCTTTTTTTTAACTAATATATATATTTTTTTTCTTTTTTCTTCTTTTTTTTACTAAGACAAAATTTTATTGAACAAAATAATTATTTACATTTTTCTCAAATGCGAATGGGTGATGAAACTTGTGCGATATTGAGTAATATTTTATATCGAAATTGGATTGAGATGATAAGTTAACAAAGAAAAGGATAATACATTTTTTAAAAGGCTTAAAAGGGTTAACTAAGGATATTTCATAAAAAGGATGACTAAAAAGGCTCAAACAGGTTAAAAATAGCATTTTCATCGTCTTTTAGGGCTCTAAATAATCTTTAATATCTACTAGTTAGATAAATTTTTAGACGTAGTAATACATAATTTTTTTCTTTTTTTTAGAAGGTTGACTCGAAAGAAATTTAAAAATTGTGTATCAAATAATAAACTGCTAAACTATATAAAAAAATAGACAAAAATGGTTACTCTCCAAGAAAAATAGCAAGTTCAAGAACTCACTTAAAATTTATTATGACATGTATATTCCTTCAAATAACTCATATTTTGTCTCCGACATCAATATGTAGAGGAGCAAACATGGTGTAACAAAACTCAAGATTAAGGATAATACAAATACTAAAATTTGAAATCATCATATCAAAAAGATCGTAAAATTTTTTTAATGTTTTTTTGTTAAAAAAACTAAGAAGATGCATTTCTAGAATCAAGACATTCCATATTCAGCCATTTTCAACTCAAAATTTTGAAAGTGTATGTTTATAAATGAGATGTTAAAAAGAGAAAGTTAGAAAAATCACACTTAAAATGAAGCTTAATAATAAAAAAAGACTAAAAATTAATTTCTTTTTAACTTCAAACTAAGAAGATGCATTTTTAGAGTCATTACACTCCATGTTTAGCCATCTTCGATGTAAAAATTTAACCACGGTTAGTTTTTACAATAAAAATTAGTAAAAACATCACCAAGATTGAGACATTCCACAACTATCAACTATTCCCTCCTTTCAACCAAGAAGATATCACTGGGTGCTACAACATAAAAGAAAATATTTACAAATGAAGAGTTAAATCTAATTTGTACTTCTTACTGTGGCTACTGCTACCATCATTAGTTGGCCACTCTAACACTAAGGTCTTGAGACGTGACTCTAATCTATAAGCTTGTAACAAATCAAGTAGGTCATTAGCAGTGTGAGCACAAATAAAGATTTTTTTATTATAAAAAGAATGAAATAGTTTTTTATTGCATGATTAAATAATGTAATAATGCCATTATAAAAGTCATTGACATTTAACAAGCTTATGTGTTTCTGATGAATGTTTAGATGGGATTAAGATGCTAATATCATTAGTGCTGCTAGAGTTGTAAGATCTTCTAATAAGAAAATAAAGGTATCAGAATAATTCAGTATTTTAGTTATTTGCTCTTGCATACCTGAGATGACTAACCCTTCTCCAGTTGGTGAGTTAGACAAATAGCTAAAAAGTTTCAGGGTTATTGGGATGATGCCTAACACTTGGCTCCCTCTGGTATAAGTGGCTTTTGAAATCAATTTTGATAACTCTCAGTCACCTCCTCTATAAACTAAGTGTAGTTTCCTAACTACTATGCTTCGATCAAGATGTAAGGTTGCCTCAATAAATTCTTTATATTTGCTATAGTTAATTTTAGAAAGTACTCAAATATTCTTGATTTGGTTATTGGGAGTAGCTGCCATTGGATACTTCTTAAAAATAATTTGTGAATGCCTTAAAAGAAAGTCATGTTTAATGATCTTGGTGACAATGGTTCACAACTATAAATGAGGTAGTATGTCTATGTCAAATAACTCGTGAGGCACATGGCTTGAGAGTAAAAAAGAAAATAGTAAAAAGAGAAAGCAAATAATGATAGCATGAAATTATTAAAAATAAAAATGTAAGTGATCAAATAAAAGTAAAATTGAATAACATTGAATTAAAAGGATATTTAAAAGTAGTCATAACTGTGGCTCACATCTTCCTTTAGTTTTATGTCAAAAAATAGCTTAAACGCGCTCTATGGGTCGAGGATATGCTTTCCATCTAGTTTTCTTACAAACTAGCAAATAAGGTCGTTTATTATCAAATTCCCAAGACTATATTTTGCACATCTGTTTGGAATAATGATCATAACTAAAGTATTGTGTTTTGTACGTATCCATTGAGATACGTTTCAAGAGATAAAAGGATATCATCTAGAGACTCTTTATTCAAGCCATCCTTAATGAATTAAATCTTATCTTCCCTATTGTCAGACACCATTTCTAAGAACATGACTTTTATTCGCATCTCATTCTGGCACACTTATAATAAACATTAGAGAGCTTTCAAGCTCTTTATTTTATTAAATAATTTCTTTTACTATAACCAGGCATGTATGCAATAAATTTGAGATGCAACTCACCTACCAATCGTACTTTGACTTTGATTATACATAAAATGTTAGTAGGGATGTTACTCTTCATAACAAATTGCATGCATTTAGGCCGAGCTTTATAGATGGTGAAGAGAGCATTATGAGAAAGTGAATATCAGTTATTATGGCAAACTGAAGTAACCGATGTTGATTGTCATAAAGTACAGTTATCTACCACTTAACCAGGGCAACAAACTAAAACACACAAAGAAAAATTAATGTCAAAATCTTACTCTTATTTAATTTACCTCAAGCTCCAATTGGATTTTGTAGATGCTTTTCTCAATTTCTCTGAGTTGTTCTTCTAAATCCTCACATGAAAAACTAACTTTGGTAGTCGTAGCTTCCAAATAGGATATGTTTTACAAAATCATATCCAACCCCTGAGATGAGATTATATATGTCAAAATTGTCTAAGAATGTTCAAAAAAAGCTATTTAGTTGAGGTACTCATGATTACAAGTGATAAGACAAAATTTAATGGTTAAAAAAAAACACTTATATAAAAATAATCAAAATAATAAAGAAACATAAAAGAAAAATTAAATCACTGAAAAATCTAAATTTAAATTTGGTGGATCATACAAATTTATTTCGATATCCTCTCACGTGATTAATACTCGAGATATGACTTTAATCTTTGACTATTAACTTTAAAGGTGACATTATTTTATAGATTCTTAATTTCAATTACTCTATATGGAAAACCAGTGTTAACAATAAAAGGGTCAGACTATTGGGAGTGTAACTTACTTGGGAATTGGTGCAAGTGAGAATTAAATAAAAGTACTTTCTGACTTGGGATGAAAGATTTTCTCATGATTTGCTTACCGTGAAAGACATTCATTCTCTACTTGTAAATTTTGGTATTTTCATCTGCATCATTGTGAATTTTTTAAGTTCTACTAGTTGTAATGTTCTTTCTAAGCTAGCTTATTGTATGTGAAAATTGAATTTCTTGATGGCCCATTATATATGATGCTTTAGTTCCACAAGTAGGTGGCAAGCTTTTCCATACACTAGCCTATAAGGTGACATCTCAATTGGGGTCTTGAAAACTATTTTGTATGCCCATAATGCATTAACAAGTCGCAATGAACAATTTTTTCTATCTGATCTCATCCTCTTTTCTAATATGTGCTTTATTTCTTAATTGGAGATCTCAACTTGACTAATATTTTGCGGATGATATGAGGTTGTTACTTTGTGAGTGATAGAATACTTTGTCAAATGAGCTTTAAATGATTTGTTACAAAAGTGGGCACTACCATCACTGATTATCACTTGAAGGAATCCAAGCGTGAAATAATGTTGCTTTTCAAAAACCCTATCACCATCTTGTGATCATTGAGTTTACATGAAATTGCTTCTACCTATTTTGATACATAGTCAACAACAACTATTATGTATTGATGACTAAAAGAATAGGGAAAAGGTCTTATGAAATTGATATCTCATACATAAAAAATCTTAACAACTAAAATTGTGTTTAATGGCATCATATTTCTCTGAGTAATACTCCTCATTCGTTGACAACTATCACATGAAGAACAAAATATGTTAGTAGCTAGAAATAAGTTGGCCAATAGAAACCACATTGTAAAATTTTAGTTGCTATTTTCTTAGCGACAAAATAGCCTCCACAAGTTTGTTCATGGCAAAATGGAAGGATATTTTGAAATTCACTTTCTAGGACATATCGTCTAATAATTTCATTGGCATAATACTTGAACAAATAAGAATCATCCCAAAAGAAATTTTTTATTTCCATAAAGAATTTGGCTTTGTCCTGTTTAGTTCAATGCTCTATAAGTTAACCTGTAACAAAATAGTTAACTATGTCAGCATACCATGGTAATACTTCCACATTCATCAATTGTTCATCTGGGAATAATTCATTCAATGATAATGGCTCTTTAATTGTGTCAAAATTGAGACGAGAAATGGTAATGGCTCTTTCTTGTCTTTAATTTCTAAGTCAAATTCCTACATGAGTAGGACCCAACAAATTAGTCTACCTTTTGTTTCTTTCATTGTGAGAAGATATGTAAGAGTAGCATGATCTACAAATATAATTATTTTATAACCAATGAGATAAGATTGAAATTTCTCTAATGCAAATACTACTGCTAGCATTTATTTTTCTGTGGTTGAATAGTTTAAATGTGTATTATTCAATGTCATAATAACATAGTAAATGACATGGAAAATTCGATCAACACTTTATCCTAATGTTGCTCCTATTACATAATTAGATGCACCATACATACGCTCAAATGATTAGTTCTAGTTTGGGGACTGAATGATAGATGATGATATCAACAACTGCTTTAGTTTTTCAAATGCCCCAAGACATGAATCATTAAAAATAAAAGATATAT
This sequence comes from Aegle marmelos, assembly GCA_030449875.1. Lineage (NCBI taxonomy): Eukaryota > Viridiplantae > Streptophyta > Magnoliopsida > Sapindales > Rutaceae > Aegle > Aegle marmelos. Next base: position 426,355 of record JASUUL010000026.1, on the reverse strand, counting down.
CTTTAGCAAGTAGATTGCATAATGATCTAAAAATTTTACTAAAATCTTTAATGAAAGTCTATAAAAACTAGTGTGCCCAACGATAGGTCTTACTGGTTGGGTTGTTTTAGGTGGAGGAAGATTGAAAATAAGCTCCACTTTGGCTTTATCAACCTCAATAGCTTTACTCGAAATAATGTGACCAAGAACAATACCTTGTTATATTATAAAATGATACTTCTCTTAATTTAAGACCAACTTCTTCTCTATGCATCTCTACTGAACTAGTATTAGACGATGTAAATATTGATCGAATGAGTCTCCAAAGATAGAAAAATCATCTATAAAGACTTCAATGAATCGTTCAACCATATCAGAAAAAATACTCAACATGCATCGTTGAAATATAGCAGGTGTATTACATAATCCAAATGGCATCTTCCTATATGCAAAAGTGCCAAAAGGGTAAGTGAAAGTGGTTTTCTCTTAATCTTTTAGTGCTATAGGAATTTGATTATATCTTGAGTAGCCATCTAAAAAGTAATAAAATTTATGACCTGCTAATCTGTCAAGCATTTGATCGATAAATGGTAAAGCAAAGTAGTCTTTATGTGTGATAGAATTTAACTTTCTATAATCAATGCATACACGCCACCCTGTAATCACTCTAGTAGGTATCAGTTCATTATCAACATTAGTAACTACTGTAACTCCTAACTTCTTAGCAATAACTTGTACAAGACTGACCCATGAACTATTAAAAATGGGGTAAATGATACTTGCATCTAATAATTTAAGGACTTTGGTTCTAACAACTTTCTTCACGTTAGAGTTTAACCGATGTTGCATTTCCCTAGTAGGTTTAGCATTTTTATCAAGGTGAATGTAATGCATACAGTAATTGGGTTTATACATTTGATGTCGGCTATGGTACATCTTAATGCTCCTTTATGTTCTTTTAAATTTTTAACAACTTACCTTTCTGTTTGTCATCTATGGATGATAAATTGGTTACTGGCAGAGTACTTTCTTCTCTCAAGAATGCATATTGAATTTTGGTAGTGATTCTAATTATGGGTTGAGTTTCTTCTCTAATGGTGCTAGCTGTTCAGCTCTTGACTTCCATTTATTTGTGTCTATAGCTGGTGTTGAGTCAAGTAAGGCATTGACGTCATCAGCTAATCTGTCAATATCAAAATCCAAACTAAAGTAAGTTAAACATGTTTGTAAAGGGTCATCACTAAGGTTTAAAATAAAAGTATCATCAGCTAATGCTTCAGTTAAATCCATATCAATAATTCAATTATCTATATTGTGAGGTTATTTGACAATGTTGAAAATATTTAGTTCCATGATCATATTGCCAAATGACAACTGTATATTTTCAATCATACATTAAATGTGAGCATTGGTAGTTGCCAAGAAAGGATAGCCCAAGATAATAGGGATATGCCTCCTTGAATCCTGCACTGGTTGAGCGTCAATTACAATAAAATCAACAGAAAAATAAAATTTATCTACTTAGATAAGCGTGTCCTCTATAATGCCATGAGGTATTTTCATGGATCAATCTGCAAGCTGCAACACTACTGGAGTTGGGTATAATTTTTCCAGTCTAAGTTTTACAAACACTGAATAAGGTAACGATTAACACTAGCTCCTAAATCCAACAAAGCATTCTCAATTGTGTGGTTCCTTATAGTATATGAGATAGTAGGGGAGCCTAAGTCTTTGCATTTTAGAGAAATCTTATGTTGGAGTATAGAGCTAACATTTTTTGTTAAAAATGCCTTATTTTGAACATGAATATTTCTCTTTTTAGTACAATGATCTTTAAGAAATTTGGCATAAGATGGCACTTGTTTTATAGCATCAATTAAAAGAATGCTAACACTTACCTATTTAAAGATTTCAAGAATCTCAGAAGTGAAATTTTTCTTCTTTACTTTAGCTAACCTCCAGGGAAATGAAGGTTTAGAAACATACTCCCGTGGGTTGGTTTCTCTTTTCTCCTTTGATGATGATTCTTAGCATTTACAAGTACAATTTGAGTCATTTTTGTCACTTGTATCTCCATTTTATTATCGACTTCTTTTTTTTTAGCAAGATTATGATGGTTTTGGCCTCTTTATGTTGTTAAGGTGAACTGATACTTGCTTCATGCACTCCTTTAGGGTTTGGCATTAGTTGACTTGGGAATTTACCTTTCTTAACAGTCATTGCTAGGGTTTAAACTGAAGAGGCAAGCCAGCCTACCATCTTCTCAAGGTTTAAAATTAATTGGGTTTGTGAGTTGAAGTCTGCTCTCATCTCATTTCGTAGTCCATTAATGGTGCAGTTTTGTTGTACGATCATACAGTAGGTAGAATTATTAAAATTCTAGAATGCATCCTCTTATGGTCTGGTTTGAGAATGATTTGAGTTTTTATTGTAAGGTCTGAATAGTGGCTGAGAGGCTTATGGAATTAAGGAATTGGTTGCATTAGTAGAGCTGGAGTTGTCGGTCTATTTTGTTGAAATCTTTGAGAGAAAGAAAAATTGGGGTGGTCTCTCTATCTAGAGTTATATGTATTGAAGTAAGAGTTGTAGTTTAATGGCTTTCTCATTGCACCTATGACATTGGTTTGATCTGAGTATGAGTCATGGTCATGTGGCTCTATTGATTTAGTAGTAGTTAAAAATGCGATTTGCCCACTTAGACCTCATTCACTCCCTTAATTCTTTTATTATTCCTAAATGATCGACTCCGTTGTTAGAAATTATCTAATTATCGCTGGAAGAAATCTCAAATTTCTGATGTACTTTTAGACATTAGTTTTCCGCTACTTGTTGCCATTAGCCATTCTTGCACATTTGGCAATAATCCCTCTAAAAAGTATTGGTATTGGTGCCATTTTTCATATCCATGATGTGGACATTTTAAGAGTAGCCTGTTGAATTGCTCTCATACTTCCAAAAACTGCTCGTCTTCTCTCTGAATGAACTCTGAAATTTTCCTGCGAGTATAATTAATTTTATGAACTGGGAAGTATTTGTTTAAAAATTTTGTGACCATTTATTTTCATGATGTAATGCTATTAGCAAGTAATGTATTAAACTATGAACGAGCTCTATCCTTTAAAGAAAATAGGAATAGCCTGAGTTTAACATCATCATTTGAAAAATTTTCATACCTAAAAGTTTGACAAACAATATGAAAATCATTCAAATAATTTTATGGGTCATTTTTTTCAAAGTCATAAAATGTTGGGAGACAAATTAGCATACTAGCTTTTAATTCAAAACTCCTAACAACTACATTTGGGTATCGTATACATAGGGTTGGCAAAATCTGAATCCGTATCTAGATATATATATACATCCAAATCTGGATCCGCATGTAGATTTTTATATCTGGATCTATAAAAATTATATGAATCCGGATGCGAATAATGTCCGCACTGAATGCGAGCAGATATTCTGGATATCTGGATCCGTAAAATTAAAATTAGATAATTTCAAATTTTAAGTAATATATCAAATAAAATTTAATTGTAATCTAACTATTAATAATTACAAATAACATACAACAACACTGCTAGTTCATAAATAAAAATATCACAATATAAATTAAACATTAAAAACAATATAAATTTAATTAGACTACCATTAAAAGCCACAAAAAAAATTAATTGAATTAACCAAAAACCTAATTAAACTAATTAAAGTAAATTCAAAATTAAAGTAATTCATAAAGTTAACGAAGATCACAAACTACATTTATGCATAATGATAATAATTAATTTAAAAGCTAAGATAAGAATAATAATGGAAGATAATGATAGAGACACCTCCACCACCAAACGATTTGATTGAATGGTTGTGTAAATGGAATCCATGAAATGATAAAACAACACCAAAAGCACCTCGCCTTGCTCACTGAAATCTAAATTGATTTGCTAGAAATTCGTGTGCTTAACTTTTGTATTAACAGTTGGTAGAGACAAAAAGAATGGACAAGGCAGCCGTGTGTGGTGTGCTTCGTTAGCCATTGATGCAGCGAGTTGCTGGCATCCAATGACACCGAAGAGCATTGAGGAAGGTGAGGCAAGGCAGCTGACATTCGAAGACAGCAATACGTGTTTAGCTCAAGCAAGGCATCTACGTTCGATGACAGTGATGGCGAAGTGGACGACGTTCAACAATTAGAGATTCGGGGCTGTTTTTTATTTCAGTCGCTTGAGTGGTGGGAAGCAAAGAGGCGTGAGATGTGAGAGATTTAGGATTACGAGATCTTTTTTTTCAAGTTGTAACCTATATATTTTTTAACATAAATTTGATTAAATTAATAATTTATTTAAAATTTATCTAGATCTGGATATCCACTTTTTCGAATGCATTTATATCCAGCTCCGGATTTGGATCCGCACGAATTAAAATTCTTAGACTCCAAATCTATATTTTTTAAAATGGGGATCCAATTTTTCTGAATTTGGATGTTTTGGATCTTTGCAGATCTGAGTCAAATCTGAATAATTTTGCCATCCCTATGTATACATAATGTGCTCAAATTAGTTAAGTGACTGATGTAGTCATTAAATGGCCTCTCTTGTGGTGGTTCTTATTATTACAGACCCATTTCAATTTTATCTTTAAATGCAATGTGTTTGTGTGTGCGAAATGCTTTTTCCAATTCTAAGTCTATAAGCTCAAGATTAGGTAATTGTAACCTTCAACCATACATAAAAAAAATGCAACAGAAAAATGAGAATAAAATAAATAAAAATAAAAAAGAGAGAGAAATTATTATATTAACCTTATCATGTTGTTACCACTTTACTATGAAAATAAACTCAAGTATTAAAAGAAATACAAGAAATAAATTAACTAAAAATAAAATAACAAGATAAATTACAACGAAAAATAACAAAAAAGTTAAATTACAGAAATATAAAGAAGAGAAAAAGAAAAGAAATTAAATTATAGGAATTACAGATTCAATTTTTCATTTTAATTTTTTAATAACAATTTTAAAAGAAAACAACAAAAAAATTACTAAAAAAATTTAATTCCATGAATTAATTAAAATAAATTAACAAGATAAAATGAAAAAAATTACCAAGGAAAATAACTTGAAAATTAAATTACAGAAATTTAAAGAAATTATAAAATAAAATAAAATTATAGAAATTTAAAGAAATTTAAATTACAAAATTAAATTTTATTTTTTAATAAGGAAAAAATGCAAGAAAACAAAAAAATAAAAAAATTAATTCAACAAATTAAAATAACTTACCTCCTAGTAACGGTGCCAAAAACTTATTGTGCAAATTTTATTAAATTCGCAAGTGCACGAATCTATTATAGAATAGATTAATGGTGACGAGTGGCGATCCCATAAGGAGGTAGATTTTAATTATGTGTCAAATTATTTTTCTAAGTAGGTGGTTGAAATTATAATGAAATTATCTTAAATTTTGAATTAGATTGGTGGGAATAATTAAAAATGACAATTATTATAATAAAGCACTTAGATATCTGGATTCACATTAACATGCACTAGGACTTAATATTCTTTATTAGTACCAATTAAATCATGAGGGGAAATCTACTCCTTATGAACAACATTTTAATTAATATGGTGTTAAGGACTTATCATGCCAAACAGTAATAATTTTGTTATTATTATCTGTCAATGAAAAGTCAAATTATCGACATAAATTAGAGGGGAAGAAAAAATAAGTTTAGTAATTAAGCTCATGGAACATGTTGAGGCTTCACCTTCAATCCAAGTATGAAAGAAAATTAGCTATTCATATTTAAACTAGGGATAAAATAAAAATTTTATTAAAATAAGTAGAAAATACAAGATGGAGAAGAAGTTACAGAAAATAGAGATAAAAATGAACTTAGGGGTGTTAAATTAGGGGAGAGCCTTTTTTTTTATAGGTACAACGAGTGAATCATGGTCATTAGATTAAAATAATTTGGACGCACAAGATTATGCCTCGTGGCAAATTCTGATTGGTTTGAACACATCATCAAGGCTATTATCCCATGTATATACATGTATTGTATGCATGTTTTTCTGATCTACTAACATACTGCTATGTCATCGGTCAATTGTGCATAAACATTTTAATCCAATAAGATTGTGACTCCTTATTAGTCAAGCCACGTCATCAGTCAACGCTATATAATCAGTCAATGTCACATCATTCCTCCAATCAAATGCTGCCATGTTATCGGTCAATGCCACATCATCATATACTTTTATACTCCTCTTAAGGTTTTTGACCATTTTGAGTTCAGATTTACTGTCTGTTTTATCATCCGATGTTCATTTATTATAAAATAACTATGATGACCCTAAAATATATAAAATACTTAATTATAATAAAACATACATAATTAAAATAACAAGAGACTTAAATACATAAAAGTAAGAAAGTTAGTGGAACTTGAAGTGTAAAATGATGATTTTTTCCTTTGTAAATATAAATTTTCTAGCACTTACCAATTGCCATATGATTGAATCAACTCAAGGACGAGTCCTTTTAAGAGAGGAGATTGATACAAGACAAACTTAATCGTAGGAGTATATATTTAATTTCATTTTTCTAGTTCAATTGGATTTAATTTATGTATATATTTTTTAGGTAGTAATCCTTTACTTATAAGGAATCATAATTTTAATAGGAATAAGATAATCCTAACTAGTATAAATATACTTGTTATATTTATTTCTTCACACAAGTTTTCATTAATAATATTCAACATTTCTCAACTAAGATACTTTTCTTCTTTATGAATGGCCCCTTCTTGAAATTTCAAGAACATATGTTAGAATTAAATATAGTATCACTTCTACCTTGCATAAGTTAAAAAGACAAAATTCTTGAAAGCAATAGGAAAAATAATAAAAAATTAAAATTAAAAAATGTCGAAGGAAAAAAATGCAATTTTCAGATTGAGCATAACATATAATGGCATTTGCATATTTGGGGTTGGTCTATCTAATTGCAAGCTTGAAATGGTGTTTTATACTTTAAAAAATAAACTCTGTACCCCAAGTTTTGACCATCGATAAGTATCCTACTCACTGTACACAACCATTCTAGATTGTAAACATTTAATTTACCATTAATTTTCTTTTTTGGGTATGAACTTTCAAGTTTAACAAGCCCTTTATTGGATTGATTGGCACCTATACTCCTTCATCTTCTTAAACAATAATAATAATATTTCCTCTTATATTTTTTCCAATGTTTTTTTTTCTTTTTTTAGATTTAAGGTAATATCTTTCTTTTAGTATTATCATGTACATACTACAACCCTTGTAAAAAATAAAATAAATAATCCAACCCATAAATCCATAATTGAAGTCCATGCCCAATTTTAAAAAATTTAAAGAAATTACTCCATAACACAAATGGAAGCTTGAACCCTTAACCTTGAAAATATAGGGTGAACTGAGGAGATGCCCACAACTCAATCATGGAGTAGTTCAAATTTTGGGCATTACATCTGTTGCCCTATAGACTTGAAATAATTTGATCTATATTTAAGGTTATTCTCAACACCTAGGAAATATTTCAATTACTAGCTACATATATGTTGTAAGAAAAATAGGATAGTCAATTAAGGTGTATGAGAAAAAGTTGAGCAAAGATAAATAGTACATTGGAGTCAATAAAATATAGCAAAATCATGCTTCTTAGGGAGTAGGAATTGTGTTCCCTAGGTAGCAAGAATCTTAGGGGGTGAGCAGTAAGAAATATGCTTTAAGAATTATGCTCCCCAAGGAGTAGGAGTTATGCTCCCTTGGGAGAAGAGCAATACGATTATACTCCCTGGGGAGTAGGAATTATGCTCCCTGGGTAACAAGAATTATGCCCCCTTAAGAATAAGAATTATGTAGAGAACAGCAAAACCATGCATGCTCCCTGTCAAGTAAGAATTGTGTTCCCAATGTAGCAAGAACTATACTCCTCCAAGATGCCCCCCAAAATAAGAGCAGGAGAGTTCTGCTTCGAGGGAGTAAAGTTGTGATCCACAAAAATAGGGTCCATGTGTGGGAGATGGCAGAAGTTATGAGGCCTTGGTTCATTCTTAGATAATGAACAGCACAAGAAAAGTTTTAGTCAATATAAGAGAGCTATCGATAAATCAAGCCTAATAAAATAAAGTCGACAATAAAAAAAAATGTTACTTAGAATTAAAATCCTAGAAGATAGAGGAGAGTTAAATAGAGTTTAAGTTAAAAAAAGATTTTATCTGTAAAAAGCTATAAAAGCAGAGGTCTCTCATAGTGTAAAGTACCAAAGAAAAAGTTACAAAGAGAAGAAAAATTGAGTTGTAAGCATAATCTTAATAAAATATTTGTCTTTCTTTACCCATGGAAATAGGCCAAAGACTGAACCACGTTAATTCTCTGTGTCTCTTATTATATTGCCTACATATTACTTAATTCTTTAAGTTGACCAAAAATTTGTGTCAATAATATACATATATTTCGAGATTTCATTTTTGCACTAAAGTATAGTTATTATGCATAATTTTTTTGAAAACCTTGACCTTAGGAAGAAATGAGAGTAACCATATTTTGTTTGATATTACGTCATGCGGCTTATGCCCATTTAAAGGAATTGGATTCGAAGACACTATTATGTTGGGCGCAAAAGAATGATTGTATCTATTAAGTAAGGCTCACCAAGAGATTAGCACTTGAATGATCACATGGTTTTGCCTTTCATCTCATAATCAAGAAATTTAAGAGATTGATTCAGAGTATAAGTCTTGTGGCATACATTATACATTATAAGGAGCTTGTGTAGATCATCTTGCAAATGAGTTATGTCCTCTAATTTCTGTTATTTTGTTAACTCAAATCATTAATTAAAAAAAATAATTGATTTTTCTTAAACATAAAAGATTTTAGTTTCTAACTGAATCAAAATAATTTTACATTTATTATTAATTAACTACAAAAAAAGTGATCTATATAGTGGTGGGAAAAATCTGTTGCTATAAATACAAAATATGACGATACTAAAGATTTGAAAATAAAAATTATTTTTCAGTAGAATAACTGAAAAGACCTTACCATACACAAATTTTAATGAAAAACTATCAAGAATTATCTGAAATCATTTAGGTAATTACAACTAGAAAATTACATGAGTTCCAATTCTATTAGATTTCTAAAAGACTTTGTCTTTGTCATTCAATGAAGATTTCGGCAAAATTTACTCATAAATTCTTTATCACAACTGAAATACGTGAAACAAATAAACTCTTGTTCTTTTGCATTAACAAATACGTTAGGGAAACTGAAAACACTTGTAACCTAACAGCTTTTATATGTTGTTATGGCAACATTTATAGTCTTCATTATGTCTGAGTAATCCTTTCTAATTTTGATTAATTATTATTTGTTGTAAAGACAAGTCATAAATGATGTTGCAACAATTTTGGGTTTCATTTCACCAAAAAGTGAGTGACTTAATTTGTATAGGATTTGAGCGACACATATAGAACAAGCATGGGGAAGACAACTTGTGTTAGAATATTTTCTTTTTTGGACACTCAATGCATAAATATTTGACAAGACAACAATTCTATACATGCTTGATGCAGGACTTTATTTTAGGTAATTTAGGACTCTAGAATATTTATTGTTTTAGGATTTTCAAAATTAATTTGAGTCAATTATGATATGTATCTTAGTCTTTTATTTCCATTATAATTGTGATTTAGTTTTCTTTTTTAAGTTAGCTTGAGAAAAAGATATTTTATTTTTATTATAATTATTATTTAGTTTCCCATTTTTAAGCTAACCTAGGGAAGTGGGTTTCTTTTATTATAAGTAGAGAGGTTTTGTAATTATTTTAATAACTTCAAACTTAATTATTTAATATAACCCCTCTTTTATAATTCCTTATGGGATTATTTATAGAAATCTCTCTTGTAGAGTCGCTTAGATTAGAACATCATATAATCTCACTTTATATATAATTAAAAATCTCATTAATCTAATCATGTTGACTTGGTCTAGTACTATAATAATATCTAGTATTATCAATCCAATCAATTTTGTTTTTTCTATGCCTGCTTTATCCATTGGTATCAGAGCCATTATGTGCCAATTGCATAGCTTTCCTGACTACCAATACCTATCTCCCACCAAATCAATCATTTTTTGTCCAAAAAAAAAGCAAACAAAACTGTAAATCTCCAAATTTTGAAACCCCAGTTTTTGCCCAGTGTAGCCACTGCCACTGAAGCCGATCAACATTGAACTCACTATAATCCGACAATCAAACCTCAATGCATCTGCTCTTAATGTCATTGCCTCTACCACAAAAATGCTTTAACCCACTAGCCTTCCACTATCCGCTGTGTAAAATTAGCCACTTTTATTATCAATCACCACCACAAGAATCCTTAGCCTCTTTTACCAAAACCCAACCATCTTTGTCACCAAACAGCACCACAAAATCACCATGAACCATAACCAAACCACCACAAGTTGCTATGTATTCAATTGTTTCGGTCAAACCACTGTGAATCTGACCAATCTATAGCCACCATCATGTTCCTGACCACCAAATCTTCCAAATCCATCCATTCTTACCGAATTTTCATCCACAACCACAAAAAAACTAAGCTTTCACTTAATTATTATTTTACCTAAAATTTTATTTAATTATTGGTTTAGCCCTATTTCTTTTAAAAACACCCTATCATACCATCTTCACTTTGAATCCTAGCCATGCCCAACCCAAGAGTTAAACACTATTTTATAGCTTTGCCATTGTCTGGAAACTTAACTAGCAAACTACCATCATTGCCCTCTTATTTATCACGTGTTGGAATTATATACATGCACTTGTCCAAACAAATTTCTTGATCGATTAGACATGGTTAAGCAATGATTTCTATTTTAGTGCACTCCTCAAAAGAGCAAGTACCATTTATTGTTAGCATATTAATCATAAGTGTTTCAAAATGGTGGGTTGAGTTGTTAATTTCTTGACTTGACTAAGGCAAATGCAAAATTTGATCATAGAACCATATGAAACGTATTTTACGATATGAGTTTATCCTTAGATTATTGTTTGGTACAACAAGGTACGGATCCATTTCTACTTATGCTTATGAGTTTGACCCATTTTATAGATGCAACTATTATTATAAACCTGAAGAGAATATACTTATAAGATTTTTGAAAGGGTTTGATTTACATATTCAATAAAGGATACCTACATACACTATCTACAATTTACAATATGCAATTCATTTAGTAAAGAAAATTGAATTAGAAATTGAGTTACAATGACAAAGAAACTTTGATGATGTGATTAAAAAACTTGACGAAGTCCAGGATTTAAGCAAGGAATGCCATGTCTTTATTGAAGTGCCGAAAGATGTACCAATGAGTTCGCTTATCATTGAGAAAGAAAACTTGAGCGGGATGTGAGAGGGAAAAGTACAATTTATTATTGATTTAAAATTTCAATCTAATAATTTGTTTGAGAGTGTGCATGATGTTTCCTTGAAGGACAAGATAAGTATTGAAGATAATGAGATTTTTTATCTCTCTGGGATTTTTAATGAAGAAGAAGAACCTACACTTAATTTGTGCATTGAGCTTAACAACAATCGAGGATGTGTAGTAAAATCAAGTTGAAGAAGTACAATTAATCAAAATGGTTTTACCTATTTACATTAAAGACAAGAATGTTGTGCTTGAAGAAGATTTGATCGACAAGGTGAAACTTATTGGCAAGTGCATTGAGCGACAATTAGGGAAAGGCAAATGTTATTATATCATTGCTTGTTCCTAGAATTCTTCATCATTACGAGGAATGTACAAGCAAGGGAACTTAACAAAGTATGGATTCTTCAAAGTTTCGAGAAACATTATTGAGAAAGACCACAAACTCGAATTACAAGACCATTTGGTGTTACACTATAAGTTTCATCCTCCAAACTATATTCAAACTCAAGGATGGGTTTTTTTTTAAGAATGAGTAAGTGATGTAGGACATTCTTTTGGGTAATTTAGGACTTTAGAATATTTATTGTTTTAGGATTTTCTAAATTACTTTGAGTCAATTATTATATGTATGTTAGTCTTTTATTTCCATTATAAACGTAAATTAGTTTCCTTTTTTAAGTTAGCTTAGGGAAAGTATATTTTATTTTTATTATAATTATTATTTAGTTTTTCCTTTTTAAACTAACCTAGGAAAGTGGGCTTCCTCTATTATAAATAGAGAGGTATTGTAATTATTTTAATAACATTAGACTCAATTATTCAATACAACCCCTCTTTTATAATTCCTTCTAAGATTATCTATTTAAATCACTTTTATAAAGTTATTTGAATTGAGTGTCATCTAATCTCGATTTACTCATAATTAAATTTTTTTTTGAGTTATTTGGATTACAATGATATCTAATCACGCTTCTATTAGAGTTTAGCTTAATTACATTGGATTTGTCCAGTACTAAAATGATATCTAGTGTTTTCAATCCAATCAATTCCGCTTTCATTATGCCTACTGCACCAATGGCTAATTGCTCCGTTGATAGTTGAGATATATACTTAATATTTATTTCAGTTGATATATCACCAATTATATAAATTGTCATGCATATGACATTTTTTGAATTTTATTATTAATTATTTTTAAACTTAGTGGTGTGTCTCCAACACGAGCCGCTCAAGCACTCAATTACAGGGAAAGTAAGCAAAGAAGGGAGCACGTCATAAAATATAAATACTTAAAAATACACTGTGCCCACTTGGCCCACTTTAACTCCCCAATCTTCATCATCTTTAGTTAGCTGGTTGTTTAAAAATGTTCTTAGCCCCATCTACAATATTGCCGGCAAGATTTTGACCTTGACCTTGATCACAAGCCTGATCGCCTCCATTCTCCTCTGGTGTCTTTTGGGCAGTAAACTCAATGCCCCTATCCTTACCAAGTTGTAATCCTGAAAATAAGTACAAAATTTTGTTTTTCAGAACACTAATATTCAGTCTCTCGCAACGACGCATGAATTCCAATACATTATTAAAAAAAAAAATTCATTCCATATGAGTTCGAATTTCGCACTCACGAGTCCTGAAATATCTTTTCCTCCAATTTGCAGGCTGGTTAAATATAGTTTTTGCCCGAATTACAATATTTTTACCTTTATCAGTCACGCCAAGAGCATCATGAGGGTTATGAATGAGTTTTCCATCATCACAATCAGCAGCTGGTTGCAATTGTTGTCCCCCAGTCTCCTCTAATGTCTTTCTGCCCAAAGCCTGCTTGGCAATGTCTTCGACTCCCTTTTGTGCCTCTAAAATAATATTTGAAAAAACACACAATTTAAAAATCTTGCGTACACAAAAATAAATTGAAAATATAGACTCAACAAGCAATAAATACTGTAATTAAGGACAGCTGATTAAATTGATTAATTGTTACATACGGTTTGCAACATTTTTTATTGGATCGAAGATTCCAACCGCCACATTCAATAGCATTGACATGATCAACATTGAAAGAAGCACGTCCTTCCCCATGATTTCATTGTCAATCAATGTCAATCCAATCAAATTAAATTAAGTATAAAGTTAGAGATTCAATATCTCTTCTTAGTCCCCATGCCTTTGCTGCTCTTATATACATTGCATTGTTCTGAGTAATGGGGCAACGGATGGCCCCTGTAAATTTATAATTGCTATTTTTGGCACTTGTATTGTCTGCATCTATCTTATTCACGCCTTTGAATTAATTTGCAAATTTGGGTATTTTTTGTTTTACTGTCCGGACATTTTTGCTCAGATATTTCTATTTCTATGTACCTGTTTAATTAGACAAACTATCAAAATTTTCTGCATATTATGTATGCCTATGAATTGATCTCTGCCAATGGGATTCGAAAATGTCGGTGTTTTTTGTTTTACCTGTTCGCACAATTTTGCCCAAATAGGTCTGTTTCTATGTATCTATTTGATTGAGACGAATTGCCAAAATTTCCTAATAGTACGTGCTAAACCTGAATCATTGGATAGAAGAACGATAAAATATCAATCTTTTTCTTATTTTAATTATTCGCCGATGGAAGCTCGAATCTAGTGCAAGTGTAACTCAAATGCGTGGAAGTGTAGGAAATATCAGTTCCTAACAGTGTGAGCCTACGATATTGGAACAATCATAAGGCCAAGATCACGATGCAGAAAAAAAAAAAAATATATATATATATATAAGTTTCATGACCCTTTTATATTGACCTTAAATATTATGAATTTACCAAAATTGACAAATTCAAAATACCATTTACATTAAAATTCTATATGAGAAAAATCACAGCAATTAAATCCAATATACAGGTAAAAAAGATAAAAATCTTAGAATTAATGGGAAAAATAATAAGATAACTTATAATTAACAAAGTGATGAAGAAAAAAAATGAAATTTTCGAATGGAGCATAGGATAGAATGGCATATGCAGTTTTGGGTTTGATTTGTCTCATTGCAAGTTTTGAAATGGTGTTGTATACTCTCAAAATCAATAATGTACCCTAAGTTATGACCTTCGATAAGTACCCTACTCATTATACGCAACCATCCTACATCGTGAAACTTTTAATTAACCTTCAATTTTTTTTCTTTCGGCGTAACAAACTTTCACCTCCACTCCGTAATCTTCTTAAAAAATAAATCCTCCCATATTTTTTCCAACATTTTTTTCTTTTTCTGATTTTAGGTATTGTCTTTCTTTTTGTATTATCATCTACACATTATAACAATTGCAAATAATAAAATAAATAATCCAACCATAAATCCATTGTTGAAGTCCATGCCCAATTCTAAAAAATTTAAAGAAAATAATCCACAACACATATGAAAGCTTGAACCCTTTGTTGAGTGTTAGAAAGTGTATATTTATAAAGGAGAAAATTATCATTTTACACTTTAAATCTCACTAACATTGCTACTTTTATTTATTTAAGTATTTTGTTATTTAATTATATGTGTTTTATTATAATTGTGTATTTTATGTATTTTAGGGGTATCATAATCGTTTCACAATAAACGAGTGATCAGACAGCAAAATGGACGTCATATTTGGACTCAGGACGGTCGAAAACCTTAAGAAGAGCATTAAAGGAAAAAGTTATTGTTCACACATACTGATCGCTTTCATACGTCACGGTCGATCGCTTTCACGCGATCTTGTTCACGATAATCGCTTCATGTATACGGACCGATGATGTGGCAACTACCTACGACGTGGCAGTATCTGATTGGACGAATTATGTGGATTGACTGCTTATGTGGTATTGACCGATGACGTGGCGTTGACCGATGATGTGTCATGATCTTATTGGACTAAATTTCTTATGTACTGTAGATCGATGACGTGGCAGCATCTCATTGGAGTATAAATTGGGTGTACAGTACATGCGCTTACATGGGATTATTTACTATTCAGGCGGCGTTACTGTACAAATGTTGATTTGTTGACGTTGATCGCTGATCGCTGATCGATGACGTACGCAAATCCTCGAGCATCCGAATTGTTTTTAATCCGATGGTCACGATTCACTCAATGTATCTATAAAAAGGGGGCTCTCCCCCCCTAATTTGGCACCCCTGAATTCATTTCTAAGCTTGGATTTCTGAAATTCCTTCTCCTTCTTGTAGTTTCTTTGTATTTTAATAAAATTTCCTTTTTTATCCTTAGTTAAAATATGAGTGGCTAATTTCTTTTAAGCTTGGGTTGAAGGTGAAGTCTCAACATGTTCCATGGGCTTAATTTGGTAAATTTACTTTCTCTTCCCCTCTAATATTTGTGGTTGTTTTGACTTTTTTTTAAACAAATAATAATAGTCTTGTCTAATTCTGACCTTGGTTATTACCTGACCCTAAGTACAGGTTATTATTATTTAAGACGATAAGCATCTGACCATACTTATTGGAGAGTGGTTCATGAGGTGTGGAATCCCCCCTTATAATTTAATTGGTATTAATATGGAATATTTAGCTCATGGAGCATGTTGATGCAGATCCGGATACCCAAGTGCTTTATTATAACAGTTTCATTTTTAATTATTCTCGCCATTTTAATTTAGCAATTTAGGACAAAATTACCATAATTTAATTGTTCCCATTACAAAGAAAATTAATTCGGCATATAATTAAAATCAACCTCCTCGTGGGATCGACACTCGTCACCATTAATCTATTCTACAATAGATTTGTGCCATGAGTTCATTAAAATTTGCACAATAAAGTTTTTGCGCAGATTCTTAGCTTTTTTATGCAAGTTATTTTAATTTGTTGAATTAATTTTTTTTTGTTTTCTTGTATTTTTCCTTATAACAAAATAATTCTATAATTTAATTTTTGTAATTTAAATTTTTACAATTTAATTTCTGTAATTTAATTTCTGTAATTTAATTTTCGGTAATTTAATTTCAGTAATTTAAATTTTTACAATTTAATTTTATTGTGCGATTTCTTTAATTTTCTGTACTTTAATTTTTGCTTTACTTTTCTTTGTAATTTATTTTGTTTATCTTGTAATTTATTTTAATTTATTCATAGAATTAATTCATAGAATTAGTTTTTTTTAAGTAATTTTTTTTGCTTTCCTTTAAAATTATAAAAAAAATTAAAAAAAATTACAAAATTAAAAAAAAAGTGAATCTGTAATTTAATTCTGGTAATTTAAATTTCAATAATTTAATTTTTGAGTTATTTTTCTTTGTAATTTTTATTTATTCTGTTAATTTATTATTTCATAGAATTAAATTCTTTTTAAGTAATTTTTTTTCTGTAATTTAATTTTGTTTCTTTTTCTCTTCTTTATATTCCTGTAATTTAATTTTTTTATTTTTCATTGTAATTTATCTTTTTATTTTATTTTTTTTTAGTTAATCTATTTCTGGTATTTTCTTTTTAGCACTTGAGTGTATATTCATTGTAAGGTTGTAACTTCACAAGGTTAGTATTGTAATTTCTCTCTCCTCTTTATTTTTGTTTGTTTTATTTTCATTTATTTTCATTTATTTTGTTCTTTGCATGCATGGTCGAAGGTCATTATCACCCAATCTTGAACCTTTAGACCTCGATTTGGAAAAAACACTTCGCACACACAAACAAACTATTTTCCAAAAGAAACTTGAAATGGATTTGCAACATCAGCAACCAGAACCACAAGAGAGGCCATTTAAGGATTATTTTAGTCCTTTAGCTAATTTGAGCACATCATGCATAAGGTACCCAAATGTAGCTGCTAGGAGTTTTGAATTAAAACCTAGTATGCTAAACTGTCTCCCCACATTCTATGGCTTAGAAAATGAGGACCCATATAATCATCTGAATGATTTTCATGCTATTTGTCAAACTTTTAAATATGAGAATTTTTCAGATGATGATGTTAAACTTAGATTATTCCCATTTTCATTAAAAGATAGAGCTCGTTCATGGTTTAATACAATGCCTGCTAATAGCATTACATCATGGGAACAAATGGTAACTAAATTCTTAAATAAATATTTCCCAGTTCATAAAACCAATGCTATTCGCAGGGAAATTTCAGAGTTTACTCAAAGAGACGACGAGCAATTTTTTGAAGTATGGGAGCGATTTAATGGGCTACATTTAATGGGCTACTCTTGAAGTGTCCACATCATGGGTACGAGAAATGGCACCAATGCCAATATTTTTTGGAGGGATTATTGCCACATATGCAAGAATGGCTAATGGCAACCAGTGGAGGAGAGTTAATGTCCAAAAGTGCATCAGAGATTTGGGAATTTTTTCAGCGGCAATCGGATAATTCTCAACAACGGTCGATCACTCGAAATACCAGGAGAATTAAGGGAGTGAATGAGGTTAACATTGGTGAGTCAAGCTCAGGAATTAAAGAAGTCAAAGAGATGGTCGAAGGCCTTGCTCGACAAATAGCATCTTTGACAACTGCTAAATCAACAGAGCCACATGACCATGACTCATATTCAGATCAAGCCAATGCCATAGGTGTCATGAGAAAACCACCAAACTACAACCCTTACTCCAACACATATAATACTGGATGGAGAGACCACCCCAATTTTTCATGGTCTCAAGGATTTCAACAAAACGGACCATCAGTACCACCTCCACCAATGCAACCAGTTCCTCAAATGTCCCAAGCCTCTCAACCACCATTTAGACCATACAATCAGAACCCAAACCATTCTCAACCTAAACCATGGGAGGAGACATCCCAAAATTTCAGAAATCTTACTAACTCCAAGATCGAGCAGCAGAACCGCACCATTGATGAATTACGAAATGAGATGAGAGCAAGCTTCAACTCACAAGCTCAATCTGTTTCAAGCCTTGAGAAAATGGTAGGACAACTTGCCTCTTCAATTCAAACATTGGCCATGACCGTTGAAAAAGGCAAATTCCCAAGTCAACCAAAGGCTGCCCAATCCTAAAGCAAAATGAAGCAAGTTCTAGTTCACCACAAAGCAGATGGAGAGGTCAAAGCAAAGTGATGACCTTGTGAAAAGGAAAAGAAGTCGACAACAAAGTGGAGATGCCAAAATCAACTCAGATTGTACTGTGAACACCGAGGAATCATCATCGAGAGAGAAAGAGGAAACCAACCCACGAGAATATGTTCCTAAAGCTCCATTTCCTCAAAGGTTAGCTAAAGGGAAGAAAGGAAAATCCACAGGTGAGATTCTTGAAATCTTCAAACAGGTAAGTGTTAACATCCCTTTACTTGAAGCTATAAAACAAGTGCCATCATATGCCAAGTTTCTTAAAGACCTTTGTACTAAAAAGAGAAATATTCATGTTCAGAAAAAGGCCTTTCTAACAGAAAATATTAGTTCTATACTCCAACATAAAATGCCTCTAAAATGCAAAGATCCAGGCTCCCCTACTATCTCATGTAGTATAGGGAACCACACAATTGAGAATGCTTTGTTGGATTTAGGAGCTAGTGTAAATCTGTTGCCTTACTCTGTATTTGTGAAACTTGGACTGGGCGAATTACACCCAACTCCAGTGGTGTTACAGCTTGCAGATCGATCTATGAAAATACCACGTGGTATTGTGGAGGACGTGCTTATCTAGGTAGATAAGTTTTATTTTTCTGTTGATTTCATTGTAATTGACACTCAACCAGTGCAAGATTCAAGGAAGCATATCCCCATTATCTTGGGTCGTCCATTTTTGGCAACTGCCGATGCTCACATTCAATGTAGGACTGGAAATATGCAGTTGTCATTTGGCAATATGACCATGGAACTAAATATTTTTAACATTGCCAAACAACCTCACAGTACTGATGATGAAATTGTAGATGTGGATTTAATTGATGAATTAGTTGATCACACATTTCCTTTAAACCTTAGTGATGACCCTTTATTGACATGTTTAACTCACTTTGGTTTGGATTTTAATATTGATAGATCAATTGATGAGGTTAATGCCTTATTGGATTCATCGCCATGCATGGACATTGATAAGTGGAAGACAAGGATAGAATAATTGGCACCGTTAAAAGAAAATCTCATTCCATCATCAGAATCACCACTAAAAATTGAGCTCAAACCTTCACTCGACCCTTTGAATTCTACATTCTTGGAGGAAGAAGAAATATTGTCAGAAATCATCCCATCCTCTCCTGATTACGAACAAAAGAACACAGATATTATTGACCCCATTTTTGGTTCAAAAAGGAGGATACAACTGGCAAAACCAGAGGAGATTCGTAACAACAAAAATGCTAAGGACTACAGAAAGCGAATGAAAATCCTCTGTGACAAGCGGAGCATTAGAAAATCTTTCACACCAAGTCAGAAAGTATTTTCTTTCAATTCTCAATGGCACGTTTCTCCAAGTAAGTTACGTTCTCGATGGTCTGGTTCATCTACTGATCTTACTGTTTTTCCACATGGGGCAATTGAAATTAAGGATCCAATGAATGGTGTCACTTTCAAAGTTAATGGTCAAAGATTAAAGCCATATCTAGAATACCAACCACATGGAGAGGACAGCGAAATAAATTTGAGTGACCCACCTATTTTGAATTGAGGTTTTACTTTTCGGTGATTTGATTATTTATTTTCTTTATTTTCTTTCTTTTATTCATTCTTTTGCTGATTGAAATTATTTTTTTTGTGTTTGTTTAACCGTTAAGTTTTTCTTATCCATTTAATCATGAGACAGTTCCTCTTAAACATTCTTAGACAATTTCGACGTATACAATCTCATCTCAGAGGTCAGATACGATTTTGTAAAACACATCGTATCTGGCAGCTATAACCACCAGAGTTAATAGCCTATGTTGAGGATTTAGAAAGCCAACTCCGAGAAATTGAGAGAGGCATCTACAACATCCAATTGGAGCTTGAGGTAAATTTAATAAGAGGACGATTTTAATTTGTTTTGTGTGTTTTAATTTATTTTCTTGTTTGTGTGTTTTAGTTTGCTTTGTGTGTTTAAAGTTTATAACCCCGGTCAAGTGGCGGATAACGGTACTCCGTGACAATCAAGTCGGTTACTTCACTTTTCCCACAATAACTGATATTCTGAGACGAAGGTATGGACAGAAATGAGATTTTAGAAAAGCTTCACAAACGATTCCCTTCGCTTCCTCAAAATGCCCTACTTTTAATTTATAAAGCCCGGTCCGAACGCATGCGATTGCTTATGAAGAATAACATCCCTGCTGACATCCGTTGGTTAATCGAGGCAAAAGTTCGCTTAGCAGGTGAGTTACCTCCCAAATTTATTGCATACATGCCTGGTTGTGGTAAAGGAAATTATGCGAGAAAACGACGAGCTCGAAGACTTTCTGTTACTTGTCATAAATGTGCCAGAATGATATGCAATAAAAAATCATGTTCCTTAGGAATGGTGTCTGATAACAGAGAAGATAAGATTCAATTCATTAGGGATGGCTTGAATAAGGAGTCATTGGATGATATCCTTTTGTCTCTTAAAACGCATCCTGTGGATACGTCCACCATGCAATACTTGATTATGGCCATTATTCCGAAAGAATGTTCAAACTATAGTCTCGAATCGACTATAAAAGACCTGTTTGCCGGTTTGTAAGAAAACCTGGATGGGAAGCCTATCCTCGACCCATGAGGCGTTCAAGCCGTTTGGGACGTAAAACCGAGGGAAGATGTGAGCCACAATCACAACTATCTGTAAATATCCTTTTACCTCTCTGTTCTTTTATTTCACTGTTATTTTACTATTTGCATTATTGTTGTTTAATAATTTCATTTACTTTTTCTTTTTACTATTTTCTTGTTGACTTTTGAGCTATGTGCCTTACACGTTAATTGACATAATGTCCCATACACAGCTGTAACCAACTGTCACCAAGGTCTTTAAATGTGAATTATTTTTACTGAGCACTCACAAGTTATTTTTGAGCAATATCTTAATGGCAGCTTCTTCTAGTAAACAATTCAAGAACATTTGTGTGCTTTCTGGGTTCCATTATGGCAAACATAAAGAGTTCATAGAGGCAGCCATAGATCTTGGTCTAAGAATAGCAGAGAGAAAATTGCACTTGGTGTATGGAGGAGGTGACCGAGGGTTATCCAAAATCGTATCAGAAGCTGCTTTTGTCAGAGGGAGCTAAGTGTTAGGCATCATCCCTCAAATCCTAAAACCTTTGGGTTGTTTGTCTCATTCACCAACTGGAGAAGAGTTAGTCGTCTCAGGTATGCAAGAACGAATAACTGAAATATTAAATCATGCCGATGCTTTTATTTTCCTTCAAGGCGATCTTACAACTCTTCAGGCACTAATGACATTAGCATCTTGGTCCCATCTGAACATTCATAAAAAACCCATTGGTTTGTTAAATGTCAATAACTTTTATGATGGCTTTCTCGCATTTCTTAACCATGCAATAAAAAATTATTTTCTTCCTTCCTCGAAAAAAAACATCTTTATTTGTGCACACACTGCTAATGCGCTACTTGATCTGTTACAAGCTTATCAACCAGAGCCAGATCCCAAGGCTATTGTGTTGGAGTGTTCAAATAATGATGGTAACAGTAGCGGCAGTAAAAAGTACAAATTAGATTTAACTCTCCACTTGTAAATATTTTCCTCTGTATTGCAGCACCCAGGTAATGTCTTCTAAACTCTACTTCTTTCCTTTCAAACATTGAGGACAATGTTTCGTTCTGGTTGGGGGGAGGGAATAGTAGACAATTGTGGAATGTTGAACTAACCATGATTAACTTTTTGAATAGAAGATGGCTGAATATAGAGTATACTGACTTTAGAAACGCATCTTCTTAGTTAAAAAAAATATATATATATATATATATATATATATATTTGTGTGTGTTTCTAACCTTTCATTTTTCTCCTTTATAAATATATGTTTTCAAGTTTTTAAAGTCGAAGATGGCTGAATATGGAGTGTAGTAACTCTAGAAACGCATCTTCTTTTGTAAAAAATAAAAAAAAAAGAAAAAAAATATTCATTTTTCTTTAATTTTTCTGCATGTATGTTTTCTTTTTATGTTTAGAATAGGTTGGAAGGAAATAATTCTATTTTAAAAGAAGAAAAAAAAATTTGTGAGTTCTTGATATTGGATGATATGATGACTTTTGAATTTTAGTATTTGTATTATCTTTGGTCTTGAGTAATGTTACACCATGTTTACTATTCTACATGTTGATGTTGGAGACAAATATGAGTTGCTTGAAAGAATGCACATGTCATAAGAAATTCCAAGTGAGTTTTTGAGCCTATTAATTTTTCTTGGAGAGTAACCCTTTTTGCCCATTCTTCATGTAGCTTAGCAGTTTATTATTTCATACATGATCTCTAGATTTTCTTTGAGTCAACCCTCTAAAAAAAAAAAAAAGTGTGTGTTACTGCATCTAAATGTCCACTTAATTAGTAGATATGGAAGATTATTTAGAGTCCTAAAAGATGATGGAAGGCCATTTTTGACCCGTTTGAGCCTTTCTAGCCATCCCTATTATTTAATATCCATAGTTACCCCTTTTGAGCCTTTTATTTAAAAAAAAAAAAATCCTTTTCTTTATTAACTTATCATCCTAACCCACTCCAATTTGGAGTATTACCCGATATCATATAAGTTCCATCCACCTATTCATGTTTGAGAAAAAAATAAATAAATAATTATTTTGTTCAGTAAAGTTGTGCCATATAAAAAAAAAGAAGAAAAAAAAAGAAAAAAAAAGAGAAAAAAAAAAGATGTACAAAAGTAATAAATAAGCAAAATGTATCCTGTAAAAAGTTCTTTAATTTTTTCTCAAACATATATATTTTGTTTCCCTATTTTCCTTTCTTTGTTAACCATGTCCCTAGCCTACGTTACGTCCTAATAAAAGTCCTTCCTGATTTTAGGGAACTATAGTCTAACATAAAAGCTAGTTATATGGGTAATTAAGATGTAGTGATGCATATATCAAAAAAAATGATGAAAAAAAAAATGATGAATACATTGGGTTGACTAATACTTTATTTGAGATCGTACTATTTCTAAGATATGGGCATATTTTTCATCTTGGTGAGAGTGTGTGATATTTCTTTATTATTTTCTCTCAATTTACCATTCATTGTAGTGACAAAATTTTATTGGGATTAATTTCTTTGTGAGAGTGTCACTACAACCGGTGAGATTTTGGGGTTGGATATGTCTTTCTTGAAAGTAGCTTGATTACTATTGCTACAACAAAATCTGCTGGACTGATACATATGGATAGTTGATGTGGGTGTGATATTCCTTTAGACTAGAGATAATGCTTAAACTTTTATTTGATTGTTATCATTAATTTGATTGAATAAACACGTGTGTTTAAAAAAAAAAAGTTTTTTATCTTCGCTTTATTTGCTAGGGACTAGCAATAAACTGGTTGGGGGGTGTGTTGAGTGTTAGAAAGTGTATATTTATAAAGGAGAAAATCATCATTTTACACTTTAAATCTCACTAACATTGCTACTTTTATTTATTTAAGTATTTTGTTATTTAATTATATGTGTTTTATTATAATTGTGTATTTTATGTATTTTAGGGGTATCATAATCGTTTCACAATAAACGAGTGATCAGACAGAAAAATGGACGTCATATTTGGACTCAGGACGGTCGAAAACCTTAAGAAGAGCATTAAAGGAAAAAGTTACTGTTCACACATACGGTACTGTTCATACGTACGATACTGTTCACGATACTGTTCACGACACTGTTCATGTATACGGACCGATGATGTGGCAACTACCTACGACGTGGCAGTATCTGATTGGACGAATTATGTGGATTGATTGCTTATGTGGCATTGACCGATGACGTGGCGTTGACCGATGATGTGTCATGATCTTATTGGACTAAATTTCTTATGTCTTCGTAGATTGATGACGGCGCAAAGATCTCATTGGAGTATAAATCGGTGTACACGATACATGCGCTTACATGAGATTATTTACTATTCAAAGCGGCGTTCTTGTAAAATGTTGATCGTGACGGTTGATTGATGACTTGATGTTGATCGATGACGTGGAGCAATCCTGAGCATCCGAATTGTTTTTAATCCGATGGTCACGATTCACTCAATGTATCTATAAAAAAGGGGCTCTCCCCCCCTAATTTGGCACCCCTGAATTCATTTCTAAGCTTAGATTTATGAAATTCCTTCTCCTTCTTGTAGTTTCTTTGTATTTTAATAAAATTCCCTTTTTATCCCTAGTTAAAATATGAGTAGCTAATTTCTTTTTGAGCTTGGGTTGAAGGTGAAGTCTCAACATGTTCCATGGGCTTAATTTGGTAAATTTACTTTCTCTTCCCCTCTAATATTTGTGGTTGTTTTGACTTTTCGTCGACAAATAATAATAGTCTTGTTGTCTAAGTTCTGTACCTGGTTATACCCTGCACCCTAATACAAGGTTATTATTATTTGGCACGATAAGCCCTTGGCACCATACTTATTGGAGAGTGGTTCATGAGGTGTGGAATCCCCCTTTATGATTTAATTGGTATTAATATGGAATATTTAGCCTATGGAGCATGTTGATGCGGATCCGGATACCCAAGTGCTTTATTATAATAGTTTCATTTTTATTATTCTCGCCATTTTAATTCAACAATTTAGGACAAAATTACCATAATTTAATTATTCCCATTAAAAAGAAAATTAATTCTGCATATAATTAAAATCAACCTCTTCGTGGGATCGACACTCGTCACCATTAATCTATTCTACAATAGATTCGTGCGCTTGCGAGTTCATTAAAATTTGCACAACACCCTTAACCCTGAAAAGGTGGTGAGAAATGAGGAGTTGCCCACAATTCAATCATGGAGTTATTCAAATTTTGGGTATTACATCTATTGCTGTATAGACTTGAAACAATTCGATTTGCATCTCAATAACAAAGAAATATTTCAATCGTCTACTATGTGTGTATATATTAGAATTTCATTTTTGCACAAAAGTATAGTTCGTTGGAATTTATTAGTATTTCAAAATACTAATTTTCTACGTTGGAGGGAAGTGAGAATAATTACTTTATATTTGATTTAAAATTAATCATATATTTGATTTAATTTAATTATAAATTAAAATTGAATAAGTCAAATCTAAATGTGATTTGGATTATTCAAATTATATTAAGTTGTGAGACTCATGGATAACCAATTCAAATCAAATAAGGAAAGTTGATTCTTAATTCAATTTAAATTAAGAAAAGGATTAAATAAGATTTCTTTATATAAAGGAGATATAAAGTGCATTTAAGGATCAATCTTAATTGACCTCTTCTCCTATTTCATACTTTCCTTCATTTTTTTTTTGTTATTCTACACTGTTGTTTAGAGTGCAACCTTATAATAGTAGCGTCATAGAATCTTGGAGATCAATCTGCATTACTTATTCTGTATTGACTCAGGAAATCTTCCCAGAAGAGTGAAAATTGATCTTAAAGATAGTGCATCATGCATGTCTTGACGAATTTATAACTGCTACCAAATGAATAGTATCGGATGAATAGTCCAAGCGAACATTGCCCTACAAACAATGTGTGAGCAGTACCCACGACTATTGTTTCTGAAGTTCTATTTTTTAAGTAAACTCGTGATTCGATTGGATTTGAATTTACTGAAGTAATATCAACTTATATTTTTAACAATCTTAAGACTAATTTATGAGATTTCATGATTGCTTCAAAAAGGTATGCCAAACCAATTTATAATATTACTGATAAAATCTAAGATATGGGATTTTTTTCCCATTAAATATATATCTAGTAGATCCTAAATCTTAGAATAATTTCATTAAGTGATTTTAATATTTCGAGTATGATTAGATAACAAACATTGGTTACCCAAGACTTTTACAAAATGTATACTGACAAAGGGTGATTATGAAATTTATCATAATTAATAAAGATTAAGTTTGAATCTGAAATTTTTCTGTGATATACTAGACATCCAAAGCAATCTTTTGAAACTTGTTTCAATAAAATTGGATAAGAATTCAATTTATAATGATGTTTTGAACTCAAATCTATTATGCTGGAAATTTCTAGTTTCAGCACAATCCATGCGTTGCGATAATATTTTGCCGAATCTAGACTTGTTAAAAAATCATGAAATTTTGAGATTTTTTTTCCTATATATTTCTAGTATAGTTATAGAAAATTTCTTGATTTTATGATTAAATAGTAAATTGTTTTAAATTTTTTAATTTAGTAAGGTTATAGCTGTGTGGCAGGTTTCTTGAGGTTTAAAATGAAAATTATTTCATTTTTTTAGGTACAATCAAGCTTTGATGATTTTATTACTGAGAACCTTATATGTCAGTATACTCTATGTAAACTTTGAGATTATTCAGATGAGGAATAAATTGTTAAAATTTAGAGACTGAAATCTATTCTATTAAAGAATGAAGAGTGATATTTGAGTCTTGAAGATATAATTTGATTAACATAATAGAAGAATCAAGGAATTAAATTTCAAGGTAAATCTATTTGAGAGTTATGCTCCTCACAACAAAAATCAGAATAAAAATCCTAATAAATATTTCATCTCATTATTAAAGGAAAAGAAATTTTATTGTATTTATAAAACTTGAGTACTATGTTAGCCAACATAGTAATTAAGCTCAAATGAATAAATCAAACAAAATCCTCCATAAGCCAATTTGGCAAAAGGAGATGACTTTATCATTGCGGTTTTCTTTGAGATAAACATGGTTATTTATACTTTCCTGACGGAAGAAGAAGAATTTGTTTTCCTTAACGACTTCTGCCAAAGAAAAATTCTTTTTGAACTTACTTTAAGAGAATTCCCTCATTGGATAAATATGTCATGTTCATAAAATACAATACAATTTGAATTATTTCTTCATATTAAGCAAGACATGAATGAAAATGTCCTTTCGAGAGTGACAAAATTACATTGTTGGATAATGAGATATTTATTGAGAAAGGGATATTATTCTGATAAATTCTTTAACACTATAATTGTTAAAGATGGAAGATAATTATCTCAACTTTCGCTATTGACTCTACAACATAGGAGACATGACATGGTCATGTGAAATTTTCAAGAAAATGAGAGAACTTGGTATATTGTCTAGTTTAAACTTGTCAAATGACAAACATGATATGTTTGTAGAATAAAAAAATCCATAGAAAAAGATATGTAAACTAGCTTTGAATAAGTGAAATTGAATTTTTTAGTTTAATTCACAATGACTTTGGTAATTTAAGACAAGCCATGAATTGAGGAGGTGAGTATGATTCAAACATATTTAATGCTTATTGAGAGAATTATGATAATATTTATGAAGTGTCATCTCTCTATTCACCTTAATCATTTAATATGGCTAGAAGAAAATAGAACAATAAACAACGTGGTAAATGCCATGGTAATAAGTTTTAGGGCACTGCTAAACTTGTGCAGAGAAGCTATATTGTTAGCTAGCCACAATTAAAATAAAATACCCTATAAGAAAATAAGAAAGACACTCTATGAATTATAGAGAGATTATAAGCCTAATTCATCATACCTTAAATTGTGGGGTGTGCCTTGCAAAGATTCTTATACCTGATTCTAAAAAGATTCGATTGAAATCTTAAACTGTCAATTGTTATTTATAGGGCATGTCAAGGACAATGTTGCTTACAAATTCTTAGTACTTTAAAAATGAAGAACTTTCATTTAAGGGGATACCTTTATTAAGTCCAAGAATATATAAATTCTTTAATTATATTTTCTTAAACAAGCTAACATTTGTTAATTACTTAGAAATTAAATAATCTTTTTGAGTTGAATATAGGAGAAATAAAAGTATAAGAATATCTATTAGTTTTAGTAGAGACTTTTATATTTTTCTTATTGACAATGATCATTAAACTTTCAAGGAAGCTATGGCTTCCCAAGATGCACCTCAATGGAAAGAGACAATCAACAATGAATTAAAGTTTTATCATGAGTAATTGTTGTTTTGCCTTAAATACAAAATTTATTGGGTGCAAAGGAAATTTAAAGAGAACTGAGAGTAGAAGGATCAATAGATCATTATAAGGTAAGATTAGTTACCAAATGATTTTCATGAAAAGAAGACATAGATTATTTTGATATCTATACTCCTGTGACTTAAATTTCATCCATTAGAACTTAGATTGCAAAGTTGCAATTCATACTTGACATATTTATTAGATAGATGTCAAAAATATTTATCTATAAAAAAAAAAATGGATGTAGAAATCTACATAAGACAACTAGAGAATTGGTCAGAGCTAATTATTGAGCAAAAAGGTATGCAAATTAGTTAAGTTACTATATGGCCTAAAGAAGCACCAAAACAATGGCATGAAAATTTTGATAAAGTATTAACATCAAATGGATATGTAAAAGAGACTGAAGGAATACTTGCTTTTAACTTTTATTTAAAAAATATATCAAAGGCAAATGCTATATTAAGTATCAAAATCATTAAGACTAGTGATGGTCTTATGTTGTCCTAAGAACACTATGTTGAGAAAGTTTAGGTATTACAAAGAAAATTTTGTTATTATAACTTATGAAGCTAAAATCTTTATTAAGAAAAATATAGAACATAGTATTAATAAATTGAGTTATGCCACAATCATTAGTAACCTAATATACGATATGAACAGTACTAGTTTAATGTTATATATACAGTAGGTAGATTGAGTAGTTATACTCAAAATCCTAGTAAGGATCATTTGACTACATTGAAAAACTTGTAAGGTATTTAAGAAGCACCATTGATACTAGATTTAATTATAGTAACTTTCTATCTATATTAAAAGGGTATAGGCATGCTAATTTGATTTCATGATAAGATGAAATGTAGTCCACTAGTATTTATACATATTTACCCTTGATAGAGATGTTATGCCTTTAGATTCTTCTAAATTAATCTGTTTACCTTGTTTAAAAAAAAAAAGGCATAAACTTGGGTTGAGTGGTTAAGAAACCTTTTAACAGATCTTCCTATTATCATTTACTCGTATATTTTATAATCATATTATGATTGCTAGGCTCTTATGGCCAAGGCAAAGAATTATAATATATAATGGAAAAAATAAATAAGTTCATATATGATATAATGTTTTTGAGCAACTACTGAGATATGAGTTTGTAAACCTATATTGTGATGTCAGAGTCAAATTTGGCCAATTCTCTAATAAACAACTACATAAGGTTAGTGGTAATTACTTTGAAGAGGATGAGACTTCTATTTATAACCAAAGACAACAGTGGTCGTCACCCGACCTATATGATTAGAGATCCTATGAAGTAGGTTGATAAGGTTAAATATAAGTCACTTATTGTTTTGTGACACTATCGATAGATTTATTTAAATCTCCCTTATGGTAAAATAGTTGCATATTGTAGTGATTTAAGTTGAGTAATTTGTAGCCCACATTTTGTGTATGGTGGTATGTCAAACTCTATGACACACTTGATGGAGATTCATCTATGTGAGTATAGAATTGGGTTGATTCTTATAAAAGTTAGACAGGCTTCTCTAGAGCACTTATGGATCCAGGGGTAAAGCGCCATTAAAGTGCCAATCCACAAAACAACAAAAGACTGAAAGAGTTTAATTCGATCTTCTAGACCTCTACCTTACACAAAAGGAATATTAGTTCATAAAAACTATAAGTTTTACCATGTTCTTGTGAAACATGATTAGTTGTTCAATGGCTGGTTCATAGCCTAAAAGGCACCAGTTCAAATGTAGGGCTTGCTAACAATTATTAGCACTTGGCTGATCACATGGTTCTGCCTTTCATCTCATAGTCAAGAAGTCTAAGTTATTGATCTAAAGTGTAAATTTGGTGCCATACATTACATTATAAAGAGCTTGTGAAGATGCTAACGAGTGATCTCCTCTTAATTTCTCTTATTTTGTTAACTCGAAATGATTGGTAATAAAAAATTATTTGATTTTCCTTAAAGATTTTATTTTCTAATTGAATCAAAATAATTTTACATTTATTATTAACTGCAAAGTAGTGAGCAATATGGTAATTGAAGAAATCTCTCTCTATAAATACAAAATATGACAATACTAGAGATATGAAAATGAAAAGTATTTTACAGTATAATAGCTGGAAAATGCCTGATGGGGCGAAGCATAGCACAAGCGGAATTGATAGGGTAGGAAAACTAGGAAGCAGAATTGATGGGTAAGAAACACTAGATATCATTCTAGTATTAGAACAAACTAATGTGATTAGGTTATGCTTTAATCGAAGTGTGATTAGATATCGTTTTAATCAAAACGATTCAATGAGATTTTTAATAATGTATAAAGTGAGATTAAATAACGCTCTAATTCAAATAACTCTACAAGAGAGATTTTGATAAATAATCTCAGAGGAAATTATAAAAGAGGAATTTTATTGAATAATTGAATCCAAGTTATCAAAATGACTACAAGACCTCTCTATTTATAGTAGAGAAAATCCACTTCCCTAAGTTAACTTAAAAAGAGAAACTAAATTATAATTGAAATAAAAGATACTTTCCCTAAATTAACTTAAAAAAGGAAAATTAAATCACAATTATAATAGAAATAAAGATACTTTCCTAAGTTAATTAATCTTATACCTTAATTGACTCTAATAAAAATAAAAGGTCTTAAAATAATAAAATACCATAATTGACTCTAAATAAAATAGAAGGTCTTAAAATAATAAAATTTTTGAATTTTAAAATTCTTAAAATAACATCCTACATCAATGCCTCTATACAAAAATTTTAATGAAAGATCACCAAGAATTATCATGAAATCATTTAGGTAATTACAACAACAAAATTATATGAGTTCCAATTCTATTAGCTTTCAAAGGAATTTGTCCTCGCCGTTCAATGAAGATTCCTGCAAGATTTACTCTATTCTTTATCATAACCGAAATACATAAAACAAATAAACTTGTGCTCTTTTCCATTAATAAATATGTAAGAGAGACTAAAAACGCTTCTACCCGAAAAGCTTTTGTGTGTTGTTATGACAACATTTACGGCCTTCATTGTGTCTGAGTAATCCTTTCTAATTTTGATTGAGTTTGTGGCAACGACAATTCATATATTACCTTGCAACTATTTCGGGTTTTATTTCACCAAAAAGTGAGTGACTTGGTTTGCCTAGGATTTGATTATTACATATAGAACAAGCATAGGGAAGACAAATTGTATACTAAATTCCAGATTCATTACAAGATTTCCTTCTTTGGATACTCAAGCCATAGATATTTGCAAGACAATAATTCTATACATGCTTAATTACTCCGTTAACAGTTGAGATATGTACTTAATATCTATGTCAATTGATATATCACCAATTATATAAATTTTCATGCATATAACATTTTTTGAATTTATTATTAATTATTATTCAACTTAGTGGTGCGTCTCCAGCAGCAGCAGGCGCTCAAGCACTCTCAATTACGGGGAGAGTAAGCAAAGAGGAGGGCACGATATAAAATATAAATACTAAAAAATACACTGTGCCCACTTGGCCCACTTTAACATCTTCAGTTAGCTGGCTGTTTAAAAATGTTCTTAGCGCCATCTACAATATTGCCTGCAAGATTTTGACCTTGACCTTGATCACATGCCTGCTCGCCTCCATTCTCCTCTGGTGTCTTTTGGTCAGTAAACTCAATGCCCCTCTCCTTTCCAAGTTGTAATCCTGAAGATAAGTACAACTTATGCTTTTCAGAACAATGTAGTATTCAGTCTCTCGCAAGGATGCATGAACTCTAATACATTATTTAAAAAAAAAAATCATTCCATTTGAGTTCGAATTTCGCACACATTAATCCTGAAACATCTTTTCCTCAAATCTGCAGGCTAACTAAATATAGTTTTTGCCCCGTTTACAATGTTTTTACCTTTATCAGTCACACCAAGAGCGTCGTGAAGGTTATGAATGAGTTTTCCATCATCACAATCAGCAGCTGGTTGCAATTGCTGTGCCGCAGTCTCCTCCAATGTCTTTCTGCCAAAAGCCTGCTTCGCAATGTCTTGTACCCCCTTTTGTGCCTCTAAAACAATATTTGAAAAAACACAACTTAAAAATCTTGCATACACAAAATTAAATTGAAAATATAGACTCAACACGCAATAAATACTGTAATTAAGAACAGTTGATTAAATTGATTAATTATTACATACGGTTTGCAACATTTTTTATTGGATCGAAGATTCCAACCGACACATTCAATAGCATTGACATGATCAACATCGAAACAAGCGCGTTCTTCCCCATGATTTCAATGTCAATCAATGTCAATCCAATCAAATTGAAATAATTATCAAGTTAGAGATTCAATATCTCTTGTTAGTCCCCATGCCTTTGCTGATCTTAAATACGTTGGATTATTCCGAATAATGGGGCAACGGATGGCCATTGTAAATTTGTAACAGCTATTTTTGGCAGTTGTGCTGCGATAGAACAAGGCCACTGTTGTCCGCATCTTGTGCATGCGTATTTGCAAATTTAGGTTTTTCTGTTTTAACTGTTTGCACAATTTTGCTGAAATACTTGTATTTCTACTTACCTGTTCGATTGAGAAAAAATGTCAAACTTTGCCAAAAGTACTTACTAAATTTGAGTCTTTCGAAACCAGAACATAGAAAACAAAATTTTTCTTATATTAATTTACTCACCTATGGAAGCTTAAATCTAGTACCTGAACTTGATGACTGATATATTTAAAGGTATGGAGGCGTAGGAAATAATACTTCCTAACAGTGTGAATCTATGATATTGAAACAATAATAAGGCTATATCACGAGTGGAATGAAAAAAAATATAGAGCTTCAGACGTTTTTATATTATTCCTAAATATTGTGAATTTCTTAAATAAATAAATTTAAAATATTATTTTATATTAAAATTCTCAGAAACTAAATAAGAAAAGCCACGGCACCTAGTTCAAATATTTAGGGAAAAAGGAATAAAAATCTTTAAAGCTTGAAACAGATACCTATACCCAAAGCTGCGACCTCCAAAAAGTACCCTTTTCATTCTATGCAACCATCCTACATCATAGAACATTTAATTTAATTTTCAATTTTTGTATTTTTGTTATGAACTTTCAAGTTTCAGCAGCCTCTTTGTTGGATTGATTAGCAACTCCACTCGTTAACCTTCTTTAGAAAATAAATAAATAAATAAAATCCTCTCATATTTTCTTAATTCCTTATCTCTTTCCTATTTTCTTCGAATGCTTTTTTTTCTCTTTTCAATTCCAAGTATTTTATTTATTTTAATATTATCATGTACACATTACCATTTCAAATAATAAAATAAATAATCCAACCCATAAATGCACAATTTATGTCTGTGGCCAATTCTAAAAAATTTCAAGAAAATACTCCATAACATATGGGAGTACTCAAACCCTCAACCTTGAAATTATGATGAAGATTAAAAAGATACTCACAACTCAACCATAAAGGGTTTCAAATTTTGGGTACTACATCTATTGCTATATTTATTATTTAAGATTACTATGAGCATAAAGGAAATACTTCAATCACTTGCTCTATATATATATACAAACGTGTGTATATGTTTACGTATAAATACATAAGTATGCATATGTTCGAATTTTATTTTTGCATAACTATGCTGAAGACCTTAACCTTAGGAAGAGTTGACAAAAAAACATATTTTGACAAATAATAGGTCATGTTGTTCATACCCATTTGGAGGAGTTGGATTAGAAGACATCATTATGTTCAAAGCAAAAGAATGACTGTATCTATAGTGCACGGCTTGCCAATAAACATTAGTACTTGAATCATCATATAGTTTTTTCTATCAATTCATAGTCAAGAAATTTATGAGTGATTAATCTAGATCTTAAGTTTGGCGGCCTATATTATAAAGAATTTGTTCAAAATGTCATGCTAGTGAGTGATGCCCTCTAACTTCTTTTATTTTGTTAACTCAAAATGATTGATAATAATGCTGAAAGGTCCAACATCAATTTCATAATCCAATCCAATTACATTTGTCAAATCCTAAGTTCAAAGCCCAATTTATGGAAAATTCAAGAATTATACAGGAAATATGAGATATTTCTAAAGCATTA
This sequence comes from Aegle marmelos, assembly GCA_030449875.1. Taxonomy (NCBI): domain Eukaryota; kingdom Viridiplantae; phylum Streptophyta; class Magnoliopsida; order Sapindales; family Rutaceae; genus Aegle; species Aegle marmelos. Next base: position 391,730 of record JASUUL010000026.1, on the reverse strand, counting down.
AAATTATCTAATAGTAGTAAAAAAATCTATATATAAATTTTTCTTGAATTTTTAAAGATATTTGTAAAATGTTCTCATGTTTTTAAAATTTAAAATTTCTGTATTTTATATTAGTAGTAGGTTACTATAAATACCCCGATACTCTTTGTTGTAAGCATCAATTGAAGAGTGAAGAATTAAAATATCAATAAAGTCCTTTAGTTTGGCAAAATTCTTCTGTTGCCCTATTATTTTCATTTTTTAGACATATAGCTAATAATCCTATGAAACAAGAGTTATCAAGGTATTTTTAGACATAAAAATAATATTGCTTAGAGAGTAAATAATGTGTTTTTACCATATTTTTAATTATATCTTGCATAAGCACTTATTTCTAAATTTAATAAATTGAATGAGTTTAGATCACTTAGTGCTGTAATTATGTGCATTATTGTAGGTGGCCAAAAGGCTAAACTTTTAAGGATAGAATGCTATAACAATAGATTTGTAGATGAACTATTGACCTAGAGAAGATGTTGTAGTTACTGTTGTAGCAATCTAGGAGAAACTGCAGAAAGGATTTCATGCATTTTAATTGAAAAGGCAACAATAAGAGCAAAATGATATGTAATCTGATGTTTCCAAATAATGACACGTGGCCTCATGCTTTTAGTTGCCCTAATTCCAAGATATAAAAGAGCACACATAAGGTAAGAAAGAGAGAAAGCTATCATATACGAAGGATAATAGAGAATACAATAAAGACAAAGAGAGATTCGAGGGCTGTAGCAAGGAATTAGAGAAGGAAAAGAAGGAGAAATCACAAAGACTTAGCATAACTTAATTTTTATCGTTATTTTGGTGGCAAAAATGATTGTTTATAATTTTTTATTGCATACCATGGACTAAAATTTAATGTGGTTGATTGTTAAACAAGCTTAATAGTTACTTGATTGATATATATGTGTTATGCAAAATCTAAAGCAGTATTTTGTCTTAATTTTACGTATTGCAATTCCCTATTTTGACTGATCATCATTTAGTGGATACTAGTCCCAAAAACATCTGACTTAGTGGAGCAAGTTAAGATAGTATATGGTTTTATATTGAGTTTCTCAAGTAGAGTTGATCTCTATTTGAATAAGGTAATGCTTAACCTAAGATTACTGAAGAACTAGACATAGAGATTCACTTTATAGAGCAATTAGAACCTAGAACGCATAATATCATATTTAATGTTAGCATAACAACTGGTTACTGTTAGTTTGCATTTAGATATAAGATATCTAACAAACGATAACTGAGGATACAGAAGGGATTCTGCTCAGTACTATAGTAGTTGTTGTGGAATAATATTGTGATTAAGAAAAAATAGTTAATACTATTAAGTGAGTTTAGACACTCAGCTACCACTTTTGCTATTAAAGTACATCTTTATGTTAAATGTTAATTTTCTTTCTGTATGCATTTCATTTATTGCATTCTTAAATTTCTTTAGATTTTTAATTTCTTATTTTATTTTATTTGAGTTAACTTACTAAAATTACACTGTTAGGATTATTCTAATAAATTGTATAATATTAATCCTTAAAAATATGATCTTAAATATTTATCATTATATTACCTGTTGTGTATACTTACACATTGGCACTTATAGCAATAAGCAACCAATAATGTTGAGCGTTATAAAGTCAATTATAGTTAATGCTAATATTTTTTTAATTTATTGATTGTGTTGACAAAGTTGCTCTAACAACTATTGCATGTGTAAATGCAAACCTGTTAAATTCTATTTTCATCTTGAAATTGAAACAACTACAAGAAGATTGAGAAAAGAACATAGAAATTTAAGACTTGTTGCTGACATGGGTGATTTGCAAAATATGAGAGATTCGAACTTTCAAGGAGAAATAGAATTAGTCAATAGACAAGGAGTTTAAGAAGGTGAAAATGGTAGAATGTTCATGGGTAACTATGGAACAACAATATTATCTATACTGCAAATTGAAATACTAAATAGACAACCCAAGAGGGGGAGTGAATTGGATTTTTGAAATTTTAAAAAATAAAAGATTAAAAGAGGATATAAATTAAGTAATTAAATTTGAGATAAATAAATAAATGAACAATGAAACTAGAGAGATAGAGTAAGAGAGATTAAACATAATAATTTTTACGTGGTTCGGCTATCCCCGCCTACGTCCATGCCTCCAAATAAACCGAGCTTAAGGATTCCACTAAGCAAGCCTCCAAGGCTTTAAAGTTTTACAATTGACTTCCAAGGTGTCAATAAACCTTTATAAGAAGAGATTTTTCCAGTCTCTTAATCTAAGTGTATCTCAACACTTACAATCACACTATAATAAAGATCACAAATTGATTTTTCTCTCACACAATTTTTTAAGATTACAAATCAATGCTCAATGCCCAATGTGTGAGTAGATGAAGTAGAAAAAGAAAATATTCTTAAACTCAATTGTATATCTGTGAATATGCTTAGTAGATATGTTGTTGTTGCTTTTTGATTTGGCTTGGATGAACTTATTTATAGTTGGAGCCGAAAAATAGCCGTTATTCCACCTTTTTAATAGAAAACGGATTACCGTTAGTCATTAACAGATAACTATTTTCTCTGGTCAATGTTACCGTTGGCCTTGATTTTAAATTATCGATTGACCGTTAATAAATGCTCTTTCGCCGTTAGAATCCAGGGACTGCATAACAAAAATCCTTTATCCGTTTTCGCTAAACGGTTAAAGACTAATAAGAATATCAGGTTGGATATTATCGGTTAGCTGTTATATATTAACAGTGTACTGTTAATTTCCAGCAACTCATAAAACAAAAAAAAAACTTAACTGGTTTCCTTTAAACGGTAAATGATTAACAAAATTAAGAGAATCTAAATATTATCGGTTAGCCGTTATATTAAGGGTCTACCGCTAATTTTCAGCAACTCATAAAACTGAAAGCTTAACCGGTTTCCTTTAAACAGTAAAAGATTAACAAAATAAGAGAATCTAGATATTATCGGTTAACTGTTATATGTTAACGGTTAGCCATGTTAATTTCAGTGTTTGATTTGTTTAATTTCTTAGAAAACAACCTTTCCGTATTTTATCGGTTAACCGTTAAAAATTAACAGTTAACCGATTATGCCCAGAAAACCATATTTTTGTCTAGAATATTCCAAATTTCTCTAAGGCTTGTAAACACATACAGAGAGTTTTAACTTTTAAGAAAAATATCTAAATTTTGAACAAATATTATCAATAGAGATTAATTCTTTGTTATCATCAAAATCAATAAACAAAACATGTATATGTTAACATTCTCCCCCTTTTTGATGATGACAAACAATTAAAAATATTGTGCTCCCTCTAACTATATGCTCCCCCTACATATATGACTTAAAACATTTCTGTCAAAAGAACATGCATTAGATGCACAAGATTTTTTATGTTTTTCTTCCCTTTCATCATCAAAAGAGCATGGTTTAGAAGCAGAACATGATTTTGGAAAAAGTTTGGGCAGAGTCTCCCCTTAAGATTTAGAAATCCTTAAGTACAACATAAGAGCAAAAACACTTCCAAAAGCAAACATACACATTCCAACAACTCTAATGCCATATAAAAAACACTCCTAAAATCAAGCATACACATCCAACAACTCCAATGCCAGACAATTCAAAATAATATAGGCAGTTATAAGAAAAGAAAATATGTATAAAATTAAATAGTGCATCCATAACAAATATAGTTAAGAGAAAATACAATCAAAATATGAACTATTTATGCGAAACAACAAAACAAATTGGAACTAAGAAGCTCATCGCGAAGAAGGAGGTCGCATAGATGTAGGTCGCATAGAAATAGGTCTCGTAGTGGAAGGTCGGGAATAGGTAGGTCGTGGAGGAGAAGCTGCTACAGAGGTGCTTCCAAGTTCATACCCAAAATACCATACAAGTTGTCAAAGTCCAGCAATAATCTCATACTGATGATCGAAGCTCACCTCTTGAAGGGTCTGAAGCTGAGTTCGGAGCTGCTGCTGATCTTGAGAAATAACATCTAGATGATCAAGGATCGTCTGCTGGGTCTCAGAAATTTGGCGAACATCAACAACCAGCTGATGCAAAATATCAGAGATAGGGGGCTATGCTGGAGCTAGAGGCTGCTCAGGAGCTGGAGGTACTGCGGAGACCGAGGAATGATCTGAATCCATCTCAGGCATGGCAGGATCATGGCAAGATCAGAAGGGGCTGATGATTGAGGAACACGATGAGGAGGAGGTGGAGGACAAGCTCCAAGTCGAAAATCAAGAAGTTGATTGGGAGGATAAATATCATTAAGCACTCTATCATCCTCAGGAGCAATTAAAGTATCCTGATTCTTAGCATTGGCAATCTTGTGCCATTGGTCGTTCCTCTTAGTGAAACCAATACTACTCATTGCATCGCGACCAATTTTCTTGGGCTTTTTGTACACTGCTTCCAGTAATAGAACATGAAAATGTCGTAATATCCTAGTTATGATACTGCCATAGGGAAGCAAACGATGGCTGATTGCTAGAGTGGTTAACATATGACGAATAATAATATATCCTAAGTTAACAGATCGCCCTCTAAGTAAACTATCCAATAGTCCAACATCCATATGTGTAACCTCATCTGAATAACCCCTCCTAGGTGTGATTATATGCTACAAAATACTATGAAGAATGCGAACATGAAGAGATAACAACTGAGCCTGGAAAGGTAGACCACATATCTCATCACTGACTTTTGTACGACGACATATATTTCTCACACCCTCATTATGAACAAAATCATCAAAGGACAGTGTTTTTCTAGAGGTATAAAATGTAATACCCTCATCCTCAATCCCAAGAATAACGGTATTCGAAAATTCAAACATTAAAATCAATAGATATACCACCAACTACAATGACTATTCTATTCAAACGGCTAGCTGATAATTACATATTGGAATAGAACACCCGAACTAGATTGGGGTAGGATCTATCATCAACATTAATGGCTAATTCCCAAGGTCTAAGCATGTTCCTGACACTTTTACCACATACAATGAGGTCCTAAAAGTCATCTATGTCTACAAAGTAAGGGTCTAGTACCTGTCTACCCATAAAATGATCCTCAAATCATTTGCGCAATGCGGCTGTAGGGAGGTGTAATCTTTCAAATTCAGAAGTTTTTCGTGGCCGTGTTGGGTTGACAGAGGGTGTATGTTTCCTCTTCTGTGGTCTCCGTGATGACTCAGCCATGATGTATAGAAGAAATCTTTCAGAATATGGATTTTGGCAAAAATGAACCGATCATTATGTGAAAGAGAACCAGAGAAAGAAGAATTTTGAGTCAATATGTCAAGAGATTGTGAAAAATTTGATCAAAATCATCAATCTCCAGCCCACTGCTCTTAGGGTTTTGATTTGGGATTTTTTGATTTTGAGTACGATTTGAAGTTTTGAATTGATAGAATCTTCCTAAAGATGATTAAAAGGCTTTTTATTGGTGTAATATGTTGCAGAAAAGGAGAAAATTCGAGAAAAAATGAGATGAAAAGCTTTGGTTTTGCAACAATCGCAGAAACGGTGAGAGGGTAAGTGAGAAGGAAAAGGAGAACTATGACCAGTAATATAGTTTGCGATATCGGTGAACCGTTTAGAATAAACGGTGAGAGATTAAACTCCCGAGAGTGTGTAATGAATAATCGGTCAAAGATTAAGGATAAATTGTGAAGAGGTAATGTTAATGTAGCTCTCTGTCTTTAATCGGTTTACCGTTAATGGTAAACGATGAGGGGGTAATAGCTGAGATACTTCCAGTCTTTAAATGACTTACCGTTATTTTCAAACGGTGAGGAGGTAAAGAGTACACAAAAATATCTTAGTTTCTGGAGATAAACGGTGAACCGTTTATAATAAAATGGTTATCCATTTATTTGTTTCACATATTAGATTCAATATCTGACTATCAAAGATAACATATCAAGATCATGACTTTGATCTGAACGTATTCTAAGGTCATTTTAATGCCAAATTCATGAACATATGTGTTTTAAAAATAATTAATTCATACAAAACAAATATAAACATTACTAGGATATTAAAACATCATATCATAAGTTCAGTTATTGAATAAATATAATAGCTTTTTTAGAAATGTCAATGTGAAAATTTCATCATTCCAAGTTCATGCGAATTTTTGAAAATTGTTCTTCGAAAAGAGGTTTTGTAAAAATATCAGCGAGTTATTTTTCAGTGGAAATAAACTCTAATGCAATATCACCTTTTTGAACATGATCTCTTAAGAAATGATGTCTAATCTCTATATACTTGGTTCTCGAGTGTTGAGTAGGATTCTTCGAAAGATTAATAGCACTAGTATTATCACATTTTATAGGAATTTGATTAAGTTTAATGCCATAATCTTTAAGTGTTTGTTTCATCCAAAGAGCTTGTGCACAACAACGGCCTGCGGCAATATATTCCACTTCAGTAGTTGAGAGTGCAACTGAGTTTTGTTTCATACTAAACTATGAAACAAAAGAATGACCTAGAAAATGGCAAGTTTCACTAGTACTTTTCCTATCCATTTTATAACCAGCAAAATCAGCATCCGAATAACAAGTCAAATCTATATAAGTTCCTCTAGGATACCAAAGGCCAAGATCTACGGTTCCACTCAATTAACGAAAAATTCTTTTAACAGCAAGCAAATGAGATTCCTTGGGACATGATTGAAATCTTGCACACAAACATACACTAAACATGATATCGGGTCTACTTGCGATTAAGTAAAGTAAAAAGCCGGTCATACCTCGATACTTTTTAATATCAATTTCTTTACCTTTTTCATCGTTGTCAAGCTTGATTGTTATACTCATTGGAGTGCTCTTGGTGTTTGATTCATCAATTCCAAATCTCTTAAGCAAATCTTTGACATATTTAGCTTAGTTGATGAAAATTCCCTTATTATTTTGTTTGATTTGAAGTCCAAGGAAATATTTCAATTCTCTCATCATGCTCATTTCAAATTTCTTACTCATACATGATAAAAACTTTTTGCACAAGGACTCATTAATAGAACCGAAAATAATATCATCAACATAAATTTGAACAACAAGTATGTCTTGGTTTTTATGCTTAATAAAGAGTGTAGTATCGGCTTTTCCCATTGAAAAGTCGTTATCAAGCAAGAAATTTTTAAGTCTATCATACCATGCTCTAAGTGCTTGTTTTAATCTATACAATGCTTTTGATACCTTATAAACATGATCTGAAAATTTTTTATTTTCAAAACCAGCTGGTTATTTCGCATAAACTTCCTCCATAATATATCCATTTAGAAAAGCACTTTTGACATCCATTTAAAATAAAATGAAATCTTCATAACATGCATATGCTAGCAACATTCTAATAGATTCTAATATAGCTACAGGTGTAAATGTCTCATCAAAATCAATTCCTTCTTTTTGGTTGTATCCTTGAGCCACTAATCTAGCTTTATTCCTTACAACTACACCGGATTCATCCATTTTATTTCTAAATACCCATTTAGTTCCTATGATGGATTGAAGTTCTGGTTTAGGAACTAATTCCTACACTTTATTTCTCTCAAATTGATTTAACTCCTCTTGCATTGCCATAATCCAAGATTCATCATTTTCAGCGTCCACAAAGGATTTTCATTTAATTTGAGAAATAAATGCAGCATGCTCACATGTATTCCTAAGTGATGATCTAGTTATAACACCTCTAGATGGATCTCCTAAAATGGCATTCTTTGGATGAGAAGAAACATACCTCCACTCTCTGGAAAGTGCTTGAGAAGTATCTTGATTTTGTTTTATACTTGTTTCTTCATGTTGCTCCACTTGATTTTCTGTAATCTTTTGGCTGTTCTTTGATGAATCTTCTTATATATTATCATCTGCATCATCACTAATGGCAAGTTTCTCCGTAGAGAACGTATTACACTCATAAAAAGTAACATGCATAGATTCTTTCACAGCCAAAGTTCTTTTATTATAAACTCTATAAGCTTTGCTTGAGTTTGAATACCCAAGAAAGATACCAACATCAGATTTTGGATAAAATTTTTCAAGATTGTCTTTTGTATTCAAAATAAAACATTTACATCTAAAAACTTTGAAATAACCAATGTTGGGTTTTCTATCTTTCCAAAGCTCATAGGGAGTTTTATTTAGATGAGATCTAATCAACACTCGATTTAAGACATAACAAGCGGTCTTGACGGCTTCCGCCCAAAAATATTTAGGTAATGCATTTTCATTTAACATGGTCCTAGCCATTTCTTGAATAGATCTATTCTTTCTCTCAACAACTCCATTTTGTTGTGGAGTTCTAGGTGATGAAAATTGATGCTCAATTCCAAAGTCATTACAAAAAGTCTCAAATGCATGATTTTCAAATTCTCTACCATGATCACTTCTAATACAAGAAATAACCCTTTTTCGTTTTGAACCTTTTTACAGAAAATTTTAAATACATCAAAGGCATCATCCTTAGTAGCTAAGAACAATACCCATGCGTATCTAGAGGAATCATCCACAATTACAAAAGCATAATACTTGCCATTTAGGCTAGCATACCTAGATGGTCCAAATAAATCCATGTGAAATAATTGAAGTGGTTTTGAAGTAGAGACACGATTTTTGCTTTTAAAAGAAATTTTGATTTGTTTTCCAAATTGACAAGCTTCACAAATTTTATCCTTTTGAAAACTAATTTTTGGAAGTCCTTTAACCAAATCATTTTTCGAAATTTTTGAAATCAAATCAATATTTGCATGACCTAGTCTTTTATGCCATAACCATCCATCCTCATGCAAGGTAGAGAAATATTTACCAATGGTAGATGCACAATCTATATTAATAGTATAGACATTAACACATCTATTTCCTACAAACAAAATTTTTCCATCACCTGTATTTTCAATAATGTACCTAGATTTATTAAAAACTACTTTATAACCCTTATCATATAATTGACTAATGCTAAGTAAATTATGTTTTAAGTTTTCAACTAAGCACACATTTTTAATAAGAGTAGAAGATACATTACCAACATTTCCAATACCAATGATCCTTCCTTTTGAATTATTTCCAAAAGATACATTTCCACAATTTTTTATCTTGGTAAAACTTAAAAACCAAGCATAATTTCCTGTCATGTGTTTTGAACATCCGCTGTCCAAGGGCCATTTATTTTTCTTCTTCTTTAAGTCCTGTAGAGAAAATTTCAGTTCTTAGGTACCTAAATCTTTTTGGGTCCTTGAGTGTCAGCAATAATTCCTTTTGGAACCCAAATATATTTCACACCATAATAAGCATTTCTTTTTATAGGACATCCATTTTTCATATGACCATTTCTATTGCAATAGTGACAAGTAATTTTGTGATCACTTGTGGATGTAGCTTTAACCAAATAATTCTTATAATACTTTTGCTTCAAGTTTGGCTTATACCCAAGTCCTCCTTTATCAAAAACACATTTTTGAGAGTTAAGTAAATTATCCAACATCTTTTGGCCATATGTAAATTTTATTACAATTTCATTTAATTCATTATTTTTCTTCTTAAACACTTCATTCTCCTTTATCAATTCTTCAACATGTGATTTCTCATTTAAGGATGTAACTTTATCATGTAATGTTCTATTTTCTAGTTTTAAGCATGTAATCTTTGCGTTCAATGATTCATTTTCATTTTCGAGATCTATCAATTTCTTTTTAAGATATCCATTCTTTTTACCTATTTTCATCAACTCATCATGCAATTCTTTAAAAGCATCATGTAATTCATCATAGGTAGGAAGATCATTTACCTCATCTAGTTCATCATTTGATTCATCTCCAATCGCCATGAGAGCTAGATTTGTCATTTCTTGATGCTCTTCATCATCACTTGTTTCTTCATCGGTGTCATCCCACGTGGCCACCATTGCTTTCTTCTTGAACTTGTTGGGAAGAAGACATTCCGATCTTATATGGCTTGGCTTCTTGCACTTAAAATATTTAATTGCTTCCTTCTTCTCCTTTTGGTTCTTAAAATCTTTAAATTTTTTTGGCTCACTAGTTTTCTTAAAAAAATTTCTGAACCTTCTAGCAAGCATGGCTAACTCTACATCATCAGGCTCACTTTCTTCATCACTTTCAAATTTTGTGACTTTGAGAGCAATGTTTTTCTTCTTCTCTTCATTTCCTCTTTTAGCTGCCAATTCTTCCTCATAAGAAATAAGAGAACCGATTAAATCATCAATAGGTAAGACATTTAAATCTTTAGCTTTCTCAATAGCAGTTCCTTTCGGTATCCATTCCTTAGGAAGTGATCTAATGATTTTCTTAACTTTTTCGCTATTTAAAAAAGTCTTTCTTAGGGCTCCTAGAGTGTTCACTATGTCCGTAAATCTAGTGTATATAGAATATACACTCTCATTTTGTTCCATCTGAAACAATTCATATTGTCGAGTGTACCTATTAATTTTAGACTCTTTTACTTAATTCATGCCTTCATAAACAACTTCAAGTTTGTGCCAAATTTCATAAGCACTTTCACAACTTGACACTCTATGAAATTCTTCTTTATCTAGTGCACAAAATAAGACATTCATAGCTTTGGAATTTAGAGAAGCTTTTCTCTTTTCTAATTCAGTCCATTCCCGTGAAGGTTTTGGAATATCTTCCCTGACTTCATTTTTAATCAAAGGCATAAATGGACCATCACATACAACTTCCCAAATTTCATAATCTAGGGCTTGTAAGTAAATTCTCATCCTAGTTTTCCAATATGGGTAGTCATTTCCGTCAAAGAACGGTGGTCTAGTTGTGGATTGTCCTTCTCTAAAGGTTGAATCATTTTGAGTTGCCATGGATCTTTTACTCTAGACGGTTAAGTCCTACTTAGAGAACCAGGCTTTGATACCAAATGAAATACTAAATAGATAACCCAAGAGGAGGGTGAATTGGATTATTAAAATTTTAGAAAACAAAAGATTAAATGGGGATATAAATTAAGTAATTAAATTTGAGATAAATAAATAAATAAACAATGAAACTAGAGAGAGAGAGTAAGAGAGATCAAACACAATAATTTTTATATGGTTCGGCCTGCCTACATCCACGCCTCCAAGTACACTGAGCTTGAGGATTCCACTAAGCAAGCCTCCAAGGCTTTAAAGTTTTACAATTGACTTCCAAGGTGTCAATAAACCTTTACAAAAAGAGATTTTTCCAGTCTCTTAACTAAATGTGTCTCAACACTTACAATCACTCTAGAACAAGGATCACAAATTGATTTTTCTCTCACATAATTTTTTAAGATTACAAATCAATGCTCAATGCCCAATGCCCAATGTGTGAGTAGATGAAGTAAAAAAAGAAAATATTCTTAAGCTCAATTGTATATCTGTGAATATGCTCAGTAGATGTGTTGTTGTTGCTTTTTTATTTAACTTAGATGAAATTATTTATAGTTGGAGTCGAAAAATAGCCTTTATTCTACCTTTTTTACAGAAAATAGATTACCGTTAGTCGTTAATGGATAACCATTTTCTTCGGTCAATGTTACCGTTGGCCTTGATTTCAAATTATCGGTTGACTGTTAATAAATGCTCTTTCGCCATTAGAATCCATGGACTTGCATAATAAAAATCCTTTATCCGTTTTTGCTAAACGGTTAAAGACTAATAAGAATGTCAGTTTGGATATTATCGGTTAGCCATTATATATTAATGGTGTATCATTAATTTCCAACGACTCATAAAACAAAAAAAACTTAACAGATTTTCTTTAAACGGTAAACAATTAACAAAATTAAGAGAATCTAGATATTATCAGTTAGCTGTTAGATATTAACGATGTACCATTAATTTTTAGCAACTCATAAAACTGAAAGCTTAACCGGTTTCCTTTAAACTGTAAAAGATTAACAAAATAAGAGAAACTAGATATTATTAGTTAACTGTTATATGTTAACAGTTAGCCGTTTTAATTCTAATGTTTGATTTTTTGAAGTTCTTAGAAAACAATCGCTCTGTATTTTATCGGTTAACTGTTAAAATTAATGGTTTACCAAACCCAGAAAACCATATTTTTGTACAGAATGTTCTAAATTTCTCTAAGGCTTGTAAACACATGTCAAGAGTTTTAACTTTTAAGAAAAATATCTGAATTTTCAACAAATATTATCAACAGAGATTAATTATTTGCTATCATCAAAATTAATAAACAAAACATGTATATGTTAACACAAATGATAAAGAGAAATACCAATTAAATCATAAGGAGGGATTCCACACCTCATAAATCACGCTCAAATAAATATGGTGCCAAGGGCTTATCGTGCCAAATAATAATAACCTTGTACTAGGGTGCTGGTTTAACCAGGGTTGTATCTAGACAAGACTATTATTGTTTGTCGACGAAAAATCAAAACAACCACAAATTTAGAGGGGAAGAGAAAGTAAATTTACTAAATTAAGCCTATGGAATATGTTGAGACTTCACCTTCAACCCAAGCTTAAAAGAAAATTAGCCACTCATATTTTAACTAAGGATAAAAAAGGAAATTTTATTAAAATACAAAGAAACTACAAGAAGGAGAAGGATTTTCAGAAATCTAAGCTTAAAAATGAATTCAGGGGTATCAAATTAGGGGGGAGAGCCCCCTTTTTATAAATACATTGAGTGAATCGTGACCATCAGATTAAAAATAGTTTGGATGTTCAGGATTGCGCCACGTCATCAGTCAACAGTCAACAGTCAACATTTGCACAGTAATGCCGTTTGAATAGTAAATAATCACATGTATGCGCATGTACTGTGCACATGATTTTTGCTCTACTGAGATGCTGCCACGTCATCGATTTACAGTACATAAGAAATTTAGCCCAATAAGATCGTGACACATCATCGGTCGATGTCACATCATCGATCGACAGAAGCAGTCAATACCACATAATTCGTCCAATCAGATACTACCACGTCATAGGTAGTTGCCACATCATCGGTCCGTATACATGAACAGTACCATGAACAGTACCGTATGTATGAACAGCCTGAGTCTAAATATGACGTCCGTTTTGCTGTCTGATCACTCGTTCATTGTGAAACGATCGTAATGCCCCTAAAATACATAAAATACATAATTATAATAAAACACATATAATTAAATATCAAAATACTTAAATAAATAAAAGCAGCAATGTTAGTGAGACTTAAAGTGTAAAATGACGATTTTCTCCTTTATAAATATACACTTTCTAACACTCAACACATCCCCTAACTAGCTTATTGCTAGGGACCTAGCAAATAAAGCGAATATAAAATTCAAAACTTTTTTTTTAAACACATGTGTTTATTCAATCAGATTAATGATAACAATCAAATAAAAGTACAAGCATTATCTCCAGTCTAAAGGAATATCACACCCACATCAACCATCCATATGCATCAGTCCAGTAAACTTTGTTGTAGCAATAGTAATCAGGCCACTTTCAAGAATGATATATCCAACCCCAAAATCTCACCGGTTATAGTGACACTCTCACAAAGAAATTAATCTCAATAAAATTTTGTCACTACAATGAATGGTAAATTGAGAAAAAATAATAAAGAAATATCATACACTCTCACCAAGATGAAAAAAATATGCCCATAACTTAGAAATAATACGATCTCAAATAAAGTATTAGTCAACCCAATGTATTCATTTTTTTTATATGCATCACTACATCTTAATTGCCCATATAACTAGCTTTTATTTCAGACTATAGTGCCCTAAAATCAAGAAGGACTTTTATTAGGACGTAACGTAGGCTAGGGACATGGCTAACAAAGAAAGAAAAATAGGGAACAAAATATATATGTTTGAGAGAAAGTTCAAGAATTTTTAAAAATTACAAGATGCATTTTGCTTATTTATTGCTATTATATATCTTTTTTTTTCCTTTTTTTCTTTTTTTTCTTTTTTTTCTTTTTTTTGAATTTTTTTTATGTAGCACAACTTTGCTAAATAAAATAATTATTTATTCTTTTTCTCAAACATGAATAGGTGGATGGAATTTGTTTGATATCGGGTAATACTCCAAATTGAAGTGGGTCAGGATGATAAGTTAATAAAGAAAAGGTTTTTTTTAAAATGAAAAGCTCAAAAGGGCTAACTATGGATATTACATAATAGGGATGGCTAGAAAGGCTTAAACGGGTCAAAAATGGCCTTCCATCATCTTTTAGGATTCTAAATAATCTTTTATATCTATTAATTAAGTGGGCATTTAGATGTAGTAATACACTTTTTTTTAAGAGTTGACTTAAAGAAAATCTAGAGATCATGTATGAAATAATAAACTACTAAGCTACATGAAGAATGGGCAAAAAGCGTTACTCTTCAAGAAAAATTAATAGGCTCAAAAAATCACTTGGAATTTATTATGACATGTGCATTCTTTCAAGCAACTCATATTTGTCCCCAACATCAACATGTAGAATAACAAACATGGTGTAACATCACTCAAGACTAAAGATAATACAAATACTAAAATTTGAAAGTCATCATATCATTCAATAAAAACTCACACAGATTTTTGTTTTTTAGTTGAACTCTTTCCCTCCAACCTATTCTAAACATAAAAAGAAAACATACATGTAGAAAAATTAAAGAAAAATAAAAATTTTTTTAAAGAAGATGTGTTTCTAGAGTTACTATACTCCATATTCAGTCATCTTTGACTTTAAAAACTTGAAAACATATATTTATAAAAGGAGAAAAATGAAAGGTTAGAAAAAGAAAAAGAAAAAAAAACACACATAAATTTTTTTTTTTACTAAGAAGATGCGTTTCTAGAGTCACTACACTCCATATTCAGCCATCTTCTACTAAAAAAGTTAGTCATGGTTAGTTCAACATTCCACAATTGTCAACTATTCCCTCCCCCCAACCAAAACGAAACATTGTCCTCAATGTTTGAAAGGAAAGAAGTAGAGTTTAGAAGACATCACCTAGGTGCTGCAACACAGAAGAAAATATTTACAAGCGAAGAGTTAAATCTAATTTGTACTTCTTACTACCGCTACTGTTACTATCATTAATTGAGCAGTCCAACACAATAGCCTTAGGATCTGGCTCTGGTTGATAAGCTTGTAACATATCAAGTAGAGCATTAGCAGTTTGTTCACAAATAAAGATTTTTTTCACTAAGGAAGAAATGAAATAATTTTTTATTGCATGGTTAAGGAATGTGAGAAAGCCATCATAAAAGTTATTGACATTTAACAAACCAATGGGTTTCTGATGAATGTTCAGATGGGACCAAGATGCTAATGTCATTAGTGCCTCAAGAGTTGTAAGATCGCCTAGAAGGAAAATAAAAGCATCGGCATGATTGAGCATTTCAGTTATTCGTTCTTGCATACCTGAGACGACTAACTCTTCTTCAGTTGGTGAATGAGACAAACAACCCAAAGGTTTTATAATTTGAGGGATGATGCCTAACACTTGGCTCCCTCTGACAAAAGCAGCTTCTGATACCATTTTGGATAACCCTCGGTCACCTCCTCCATACACCAAGTGCAATTTTCTCTCTGCTATTCTTAGACCAAGATCTATGGCTACCTCCATGAACTCTTTATGTTTGCCATAATGAAACCCAGAAAGCACACAAATGTTCTTGAATTGTTTACTGGAAGTAGCTACCATTAAGATACTGCTAAAAAATAACTTGTAAGTGCTCAGTAAAAAAATTCGTATTTAAAGACCTTGGTGACAGTTAGTTATAGTTGTATATGGGACATTATGTCAATTAACGTGTAAGGCACATGGCTCAAATGTCAAAAAGGAAATAGTAAAAGGAAAAAAAGTAAATGAAATCATTAAAAACAATAATGCAAATAGTAAAATAATAGTGAAATAAAAGAACAGAGAGGTAAAAGGATATTTACAGATATTGTGATTGTGGCTCATATCTTCCTATGGTTTTACGTCCAGAAACAGCTTGAACGCCCTCTATGGGTCGAGGATAGGCTTCCCATCCAGTTTTCTTACAAATTGGCAAATAAGGTCTTTTATAGTCAGATTCCCGAGACTATAGTTTGTACATTCTTTCTAGAATAATGGCAATAATGGGAGTATTGCATGTTGGACGTATCTACTGGGATGCTTTTCAAGAGACAAAAGGATATCATCTAATGACTCCTTATTCAAGCCATCCCTAATGAATTAAATCTTATCTTCTCTGTTATCAAATAACATTCCTAAAGAACATGATTTTTTTATTGCATATCATTCTGGCACATTTATAACAAGCAACAGAAAGTCTTCGAGCTCGTTGTTTTCGAGCATAATTTCCTTTACCACAACCAGGCATGTATGCAATAAATTTAAGAGGTAACTCACCTGTTAAGTGAACTTTTGCCTTGATTAACCAACGGATGTTAGCAGGGATGTTATTCTTCATAAGCAATCACATGCGTTCGGACCGAGCTTTATAAATGGTGAGGAGAGCATTCTGAGGAAGTGAAAGAAATCACTTGTGAAGTTTTGCTAAGATCTCGTCTCTTTCCATGCCTTCGTCTCAGAATATCTGTTATTATGGGAAACTGAAGTGACTGACTTGATTATCATGGAGTACCGTTATCCACCACTTGGCCGGAGTTACAAACTTTAAACACATAAAGCAAACTAAAATCGTCTTCTTATTGAATTTACCTCAAGCTCTAATTGAATGTTGTAGACACCTCTCTCAATTTCTCAGAGTTGGCTTTCTAAATCCTCAATATGAGCTGCTAAATCTGGTGGTTGTAGCTGCCAGATACAATGTGTTTTGCAAAATCGTATCTGACCTCTGAGATGAGATTAAATACGTCGAAACTGTCTAAGAATGCTGAAGAGATACTTTTTAATTGACATATGCGTGAGGAAAATGATAAAAAAGAAAAGCTTAAAAGTTAAACAGACACACTTTCACAAACATAATTAAAAATAGAAAAGAAAACTTTAAATCACCGAAAGGAAACGAAAGGAAAAAAATGTCAGGTCATTTCAGTGTTTTGTGCTGTTTTCTCCACATAGTTGGTATTCGTGATATGACTTTACTTCTCTGACCATTAACTTTAAAAATTACACCGTTCCTTGGATTCTTAAATTTAATAGCTCCATGTGAAAAAATAGTATGATCAGTAGATGGATCAGACCATTGAGAGGGTAACTTACTTGGAGAAATGTGCCCTTGAGAATTGAACAAAAATACTTTCTGACCTGGTGTGAAAGATTTTCTAATGCTCCGCTTGTCACGGAGGATTTTCATTCACTTTCTGTAGTCCTTAGCATTTTTATCGTTACGAATCTCCTCTGGTTTTGCTAGTTGTATCCTCCTTTTTGAACCAAAAATGGGGTCAATAATATCTGTGTTCTTTTGTTTGTAATCAGGAGAGGATGAGATGATTTATGACAATATTTCTTCTTCTTCCAAGAATATAGAATTCAAAGGGTAGAGTGAAGGTTTGAGCTCAATTCCTGGTGGTGATTCTGATGATGAGATGAGATTTTCTTTCAATGGTGCCAATTGCTTTATCCTTGTCTTCCACTTATCAATGTCCATGCATGGCGATGAATCTAATAAGGTATTGACCTCATCAATCAACCTGTCAATATTAAAATCCAAACCAAAGTGAGTTAAACATGTCAGTAAAGGCTCATCACTAAGGTTTAAAGGAGATGTATGATCAACCAATTCATCAATTAAATCCACATCTACAATTTCATCATCTGTACTGTGAGGCTATTTGGCAATGTTGAAAATATTTAGTTCCATAGTCATATTGCCAAATGACAACTGCATATTTCCAGTCCTGCATTGAATGTAAGCATCGGCAGTTGCCAAAAATGGACGACCCAAGATAATGGGGATATGCTTCCTTGAATCCTGCACTGGTTGAGTGTCAATTACAATGAAATCAACAGGAAAATAAAACTTATCTACCTGCATAAGCACGTCCTCCACAATACCACGTGGTATTTTCATGGATCGATCTACAAGCTGTAACACCACTGGAGTTGGGTATAATTCTCCCAGTCCAAGTTTCATAAACACTGAGTAAGGCAACAAATTTACACTAGCTCCTAAATCCAACAAAGCATTCTCAATAGTATGGTTCCCTATACTACATGAGATAGTGGGGGAGCCTGGGTCTTTACATTTTAGAGGCATTTTATGTTGGAGTATAGAACTAATGTTTTCTGTTAAAAAGGCCTTTTTCTGAACATGAATATTTCTCTTTTAGTATAAAAGTCTTTAAGAAACTTGGCATATGATGGCACTTGTTTTATAGCATCAAGCAAAGAATGTTAACACTTACCTGTTTGAAGATTTCAAAAATCTCACCTGTGGATTTTCCTTTCTTCCCTTTAGCTAACCTTTGAGGAAATGGAGCTTTAGGAACATATTCTCGTGGGTTGGTTTCTTCTTTCTCCTCTGATGATGATTCCTCAGTATTCACAGGTACAATCTGAGTTGATTTTGGCATCTCCACTTTGTTGTCGACTTCTTTTCTTTTTCGCAAGGTCATTACTGCTTTGACCTCTCCATGCTGCTGTGGCGAACTGGTACTTATTTCATGCACTCCTCTAGGGTTTGGCACTAGTTGACTTGGGAATTTGCCTTTTTCAACGGTTATGGCTAAAGTTTGAACTGAAGAGGCAAGTTATCCTACCATTTTCTAAAGGCTCAAAATTAATTGAGCTTGTGAGTTGAAGCCCACTTTCATCTCATTTCGTAATTCATCAATGGTACGGTTCTGCTGCTCGACTTTAGAGTTAGTAAAATTTCTGACATTTTGGAATGTCTCCTCCCATGGTTTGGGTTGAGAATGATTTAGATTCTGATTGTATGGTCTAAATGGTGGTTGAGAGGCATGAGACATTTGAGGAACTGGTTGTATCGGTGGAGGTGGAACTGATGGTCCATTTTGTTGGAATCCTTGAGACCATGAAAAATTAGGGTGATCTCTCCATCCAGGGTTATATGTGTTGGAGTAAGGGTTGTAGTTTGGTGGTTTTCTCATGATACTTATGGCATTGGCTTGATCTGAATATGAGTCATGGTCATGTGGCTCTGTTGATTTAGTAGTAATCAAAGATGCTATTTGTCGAGCAAGGACTTCGACCAATGTTAACCTCATTCACTCCCTTAATTCTCCTGGTATTTCTGAGTGATCGACTTCTTTGTTGGGAATCATCCGATTGCCGCTGGAAGAATTCCCAAATCTCTGATACGCTTTTGGACATTAGCTCTCCTCTACTAGTTGTCATTAGCCATTCTTGCACACATGGCAATAATCCCTCCAAAAAGTATTGGCATCGGTGCCATTTCTTGTACCCATGATGTGGACACTTCAAGAGTAGCCCATTAAAGTGCTCCATGCTTCGAAAAACTGCTCGTCGTCTCTTTTGGTAAACTCTGAAATTTCCCTGCGAATAGCATTGGTTTTATGAACTGGGAAATATTTATTTAAAAATTTAGTTACCATTTGTTCCCATGATGTAATGCTATTAGCAGGTATTGTATTAAACCATGAACGAGCTCTATCTTTTAATGAAAATGGGAATAATCTAAGTTTAACATTATCATCTGAAAAATTCTCGCATTTAAAAGTTTGACAAATAGTATAAAAATCATGCAGATGATTATATGGGTCCTCATTTTCTAAGCCATAGAATATGGGGAGACAATTTAGCACACTAGGTTTTAATTCAAAACTCCTAGCAGCTACATTTGGGTACCTTATGCATGATGTGTTCAAATTAGCTAAAGGACTAAAATAATCCTGAAATGGCCTCTGTTGTGGTTCTAGTTGCTGATTTTGCAAATCCATTTCAAATTTCTCTTGAAAAAACAGTGTGTTTGTGCGTGCGAAGTGTTTTTTTCTAATTTAAGGTCTAAAGGTTCAAATAAAAATAAAGAGGACAGAGAAATTATGATATTAACCTTGTGACGTTCTTATAACCTTATTATGAACATATATTCAAGTGCTAAAAATAAAATACAAGAAATAGATTAACTAAAAATAAAATAAGAAAATAAATTACAATGAAAAATGAAAAATTAAATTACAGAAATATAAAGAAGAGAAAAAGAAACGAAATAAAATTACAGGAAAAAGATTTAAAAGAAAACAACAAAAAAATTACTTAAAAAAATTAATTCTATAGATTAATAAATTAAAAAATAAACCAAAATTACAAAAAAAATAACTCAGAAATTAAATTACCAAAATTAAATTACAGATTCACTTTTTTTTTAATTTTTAAAATTTTTTTCTAAATTTTTTTAAAGAAAGCAATAACAAAAAAATTTACTTAAAAAAAACTAATTCTATGAATTAATTCTACGAATAAATTAAATAAATTACGAGATAAATAAAACAAATTACAAAGAAAAGTAAAGCAAAAATTAAAGTACAGAAATTTAAAGAAATCACAGAATAAAATTAAATTGTAAAAATTTAAATTACAAAAATTAAATTATAGAATTATTTTTTTATAAGGAAAAAATACAAGAAAACAAAAAAAAATTAATTTAACAAATTAAAATAACTTACCTCCCCAGCAACGGCGCCAAAAACTTGTTGTGCAAATTTTATTGAACTCGCAAGCGCACGAATCTATTGTAGAATAGATTAATGGTGACAAGTGTCGATCCCACGAGGAGGTTGATTTTAATTATGTGCAGAATTAATTTTCTTTTAATGGGAATAATTAAATTATGGTAACTTTATCCTAAATTGTGAATTAAAATGGCGGGAATAATTAAGAATGAAACTGTTATAATAAAGCACTTGGGTATCCAGATCCGCATCAACATGCTCTATGGGTTAAATATTTCATATTAATACCAATTAAATCATAAGAGGGGATTCCAAACCTCATGTACCAAGCTCAAATAAAGATGGTGCCAAGGGCTTATCGTGCCAAATAATAATAACCTTGTACTAGGGTGCCAGTTTAACCAGGGTTGTATCTAGACAAGACTATTATTGTTTGTCGACGAAAAATCAAAACAACCACAAATTTAGAGGGGAAGAGAAAGTAAATTTACCAAATTAACCCCGTGGAACATGTTGAGATTTCACCTTCAACCCAAGCTTAAAAGAAAATTAGCCACTCATATTTTAACTAAGGATAAAAAAGAAAATTTTATTAAAATACAAAAAAACTATAAGAAGGAGAAGGAATTTTAGAAATCTAAGCTTAAAAATGAATTCAGGGGTATCAAATTAGGGGGGGAGAGCCCCCTTTTTATAGATACATTGAGTGAATCGTGACCATTACATTAAAACAGTTCGGATGCTCAGGATTGCGCCACGTCAACAGTCAACAGTCAACATTTACACAGAAAAGCCGTCTGAATAGTAAATAATCTCATGTTTGCGCATGTACCGTGCACATGATTTTTGCTCTACGGAGATGCTGCCACGTCATTGATCTACAATACATAAGAAATTTAGCTCAATAAGATCGTGACACATCATCGGTCGATGTCACGTCATCGGTCAACGGCACATAAGCAGTCAATACCACATAATTCGTCCAATCAGATACGGCCACGTCATAGGTAGTTGCCACATCATCGGTCCGTATACATGAACGATCACGAGTGAAAAGATCATGCGTATAAACAAATCACTCGTATATGTGAACAGTGACTTTTTCCTTTAATGCTCCTCTTAAGGTTTTCGACCGTCCTGAGTCCAAATATGACGTCTGTTTTGCTGTCTGATCACTCGTTCTTTGTGAAATGATCATAATGCCTCTAAAATACATAAAATACATAATTATAATAAAACACATATAATTAAATAACAAAATACTTAAATAAATAAAAGTAGCAATGTTAGTGAGACTTAAAGTGTAAAATGACGATTTTCTCCTTTATAAATATACACTTTCTAACACTCAACTGTCATCAGTCAACGCCACATCATCAAGGGAATTATCTCATGTATATGCATGTATCGTACGCATGTTTTTCTGATCCACTAATATACTGCTACATCATCGGTCAACAGTGTATAAACATTTTTATCTAATGAGATTATGACACCTCGTTAGTCAAGTCACGTCATCAGTCAATGCCGCATCATTCCTTCAATCAAAACTACCACGTTATTGGTTGGTGCCACGTTATTGATTAATGCCACATCATCGTATAGTATATATCAGCAGTGTCATAAATAGTATTGTATATGTGAACAATGCCATGTGTGAATAATGACATTTATATTTTTATGCTCTCCCTAAGGTTTTCAGCCGTTTTGAGTTAGATTTACCGTCTGTTTTATTATCCGATGTCTCGTTTATCGTGAAATGACCATGATGCCCTTAAAATACATAAAATACTTAATTATAATAAAACACACATAATTAAAATTACAAGAGACTTAAATATATAAAAGCAAGGAAGTTAATGGAACTTGAAGTATAATATGACGATTTTCTCCTTTATAAATATACATTTTCTAGTACTTAACACTATCTGAAATTCAAAACCGTAATGTTGTATTATATAGATATCTTTCTCAATGTGTCCACTAAGGAATACAGTTTTAAAATTCATTTGCCAATTATACCTTGTATTTGACAATAACCTTTACCTACCAACCTTTCTTAATAGGTTTCTATATTTCTATATAAGTCTATCTTCCTCTTAAAGAACCACCTATAGTCTATAGGTACCATACCTTCAAATAGATCTACAATAGTAGACTTGGTTAGTTATCATAGGTCTATTTATGAATCTATGGCTTCAAGCATTTCTTGGAGTCAATATTTGATATTACTTCTTTATAACTAATAAGATCATTTGATTTGTATCACCTAATAAAAATATGTCATTCATCTAATGAAGTAAACTATATCTCTCAGTGTGTGAATTATCCTACTAGATCTATAGAGCTATTGTCCCTTATATTTGTATTTCAACAGGCTCTTCATTGATTTATCCTCATTAGAATTCTTTATAAATTTTAATTTTCTTCCTTTCTAACTTTCTTGATTAAAGTTTTTTTTTTCAAGAATTTGGCATTCTTACTAACCATTATCCTTTGGTCAGATAAAATGTAGAAGTAGTAACCTAAATTTTTTTTTAGTTATCCAATAAATCACCCACTACCACTTTAGCTTCAAGCTTCTCATTCTTGAGTCTCTTGATAAAAGCAGGACATCCCCAAATCCTAAGATGATTTAGGCTTAGTTGTTTACCCTATTATATTTTATATGTATTCTATGTATAGCCTTAGAAGGCATTCTGTTTAGTACATATGTTACAGTAAAGAGAGCATATTCTTAAAGAGAAACTAATAAATCAGTGTAACTCACCATTGATCACAGCATCTCTAATAGTTACAGTTTCTTCTTTCTGATACTTCATTAAGCCCTGATGTACTAAGAGATATTCATTATGAAACAATTCTATTTTTTTAAAGGTTGGAATTCTCTACTGAGATATTCACTACTTTAATCTAATAATAAGGTTTTAATAATGTTTTTAGTCTATTTTTTTACTTCATTTGGTTATTCTTTGAATTTTTTAAAAACTTCATATTCATGCTTTATTAAGTGCACGTAATACTTTGAGTGATCATTAATAAAAACTATGAAGTAGCAATATTTTCTTTTTGCCATTTCATTAAATGGCTTACATATATTAGTATGTATGAGTTCAAATAAATAGTGGCCCTTGTACTTCATCCAATGAAGGGTGTCTTGGTTATTATTCTTTACAAGTAAGGTTTGCAAATTAGATATAGTTCTAAACCAAATGGATCTATTAGTCCATCTTCAGCCAATCTTGTGTCTTTGTCTTCTTCAATATGATCTAATCTTAAATACCACTTATATTTAGCCTTTATTTCTTTCTTTTCACATTTATGTGTAATGATATTTACATTTACAAGATGCTTATTATTTTTTCATGTTTAGTACATATAGATCATTCTCCAAAATACCATGTGCAATATATTTATTCTCATGATAAATTTATAAATTTTATTTGTAAAATAAAATTCATAGTTGTCTTTGCACAAGCATGAAATTAAAATTATGTTTCTCACAGTAAAAGGAATAAACAAACGATTATTCAAACTTATAACATGCCCATATGACATTTTTAAGAAAAATGTTCTTAGAGTTGTGGCAATAACCATTGCCCAATTTCTTCTTTAAGAGGCACCTCTTCTTGTATAAGTCTTCTACTTTTTCTCAAATCCTATATCTGATAGCTACAGAATCTAAAATTCAAAAAGTAGAATGAATAATTGAAACATTAGCTTCAACAATGAGCATACCTTCAGAAAGATTATTTTTAGGCTTCACTTTCAAACTATTAAGGTTAGGATTGGCAATTTTTTAGTTTGGGGTTGAGCTTGACTAAGACTAAGCCTAAGCCCAACCCTATAACACAACTAAAGGGCCCTAGCCCTATAAGCTCTATAGTTTCACCTTTAGGTCAAGCCTAACTTGAACTAAGTAGGGTAAACGTTGGGTTGGGAAAAAGCTTAAGCTCGACCAATTTTTTAATATTTAAATAATTTAATTTCAATCTCCTAATATATTAAAATTTAAAAAACTTGAAAACTTGTTTAAAGTAACATAAATATAAAAATTACATAATTCAAAATCTTAAACATAAATTACATAAATAAATTAATATAAATAAAAGTTAAAAACCATACCTTATTCTTTTATAAAAAGGCATAATTTAATGCCATAATTTAAATAAAAAGTTCACCAATTTAACAAATAAAATAAAAACACACAACTAAATGTCACAATTTAAACAAAGAGTTTATTAATTCGTTGGTTTAACAAAATACAATTCATAAGCCAATATTGAAGAAAAGAGAAAAAAACTACTCTAATATTTGTGTCCACATTCTTCTTTATCCATAAATTCTTCTCCAGTGACAATTTTACTTTCAAGAATTTTACCTATAAAAAAAGAAAAAAGTATGGAAACAATTTAAGTATATAAAATTGTTACTAAACCAATTGTTTAAATGTATTGTATATTATTTATATTTATACCTTTAGAGCTAGCATATAATCAATGTTGAGTACACATAAGCACTTCTAATGTTGTCAGATAAAGTCTATTCTAATGTGAAGTCAAGACTCTACCTCTAATGCTAAATGCAAATTCAAAGGCAATGGTTGTCATGAGAATGACTAAAATATTCTTGGCTATTCGAGCCAATATAGGAAATTTGCCTTGGTTCACCTTTTACCAATTCAAATTATCAAAGTTTGAAATGGATTTGACTAAAGGCTCTTTTAAGTACCTAGTTTAGCTTGCAAATGCCTCAAACTTAGATATATCAAAAAATTTACCACCAGCGCCTATATTAAAACCTATCAAACTGAAAAAGACTAATCAATAATCCCATCACTTATATTCCTATTACTATCTTAATAAAACTTAGCCAAATCATTACTTAGGTTGTGCACTCTCTGAATCTCATTTACAACACCCTCATCATAAAGTTGTAGAAAATAATAATTAATCAATTACACCTTGAATCTTAGGTAAAAACTAATTGCTATCACCAAAATTCTATGGATATAGGCCTAATATTTATTAAATTTTTGAATCAATTGGCCAACCATTTGTTAACCACAAGCATACTAGAAAGTTTTCATTGATCTAGATTAATCCTTATTTTACATATCATTGGAAAAAAAAATAGATATGGGATATTTTAGACCTGAAAACAACTTTGTCATCGAGTAAAATAGTAACAAATATTCCAATATTTTTTCAGTAATCTCTCATTCCTCATTTGATGACAAAAAAGTGTAATGTTTTTCACACTATTGTAATTTAGAAAAGATATTTTTATATTTCACTATAATATCAAGTATAACATATATAGAACTCTATCCAGTTACACAATCAAGCGCTAGTTTTTTCTCACGCTTCACATGTAATTGATGCGTAGTCATCTCAAAAGGTTCTATCATTTTTTATGTACCCATTTAATATGCCGCACTATTCTTATTTTTTTAATTCACTCCTCAATCACTTTCATCTCATCCTTCACAATTAGGTTTAAAATTTCCACCCATTAACATAAACTCAACTAGAATCAATCCCATTAACCTGTTAACCATAGCATCATTGGTAGAACAATTGTCTAAAGTAACAATCGACAACCTTTTATCTACATTCTAATCCAACATACACTTAAAAGTAATTTAGTAAGAAATTCAACAGTATGTAGTTTCGACAAATATATGAACTATTTATTACCTAAAAAAATGAATATGAATTTATATGAAATATTCATTACCCTAGTAGTATATGGGGTTGACAAATATATAAACATAACATCACATATATGAATCTATTCATCATCCAAAAATTAATTTTACTATTAATTAAATCAAAGTAAAAATAAATAAACATAACATCAAATACTAAGAAAATTACTTTAAGATTAGACTTTGCAACCGTTAAAATTTGTGCACAAAATATCCTGTAACAACCGTATACCCTTTCTTTTGATTACTAGTAATCCATATGTCTGTAGTAATTACTACCCTACTATCATTATTTTCTAAAAAAGCCATTGCTTTTGTCTTTTTACCTTGATAAAATTTTAAGATCTCACCCTTTAAAGTATTTCGACTCATCATCTTTATGAATGGGTTGGAACAATACATTAACTCCCTAATGCGTTATACTCTGACAAATTAAGTAATAACTCATGCTTTACAAGTAATATTGTAATCTTTTATTGACCAACAATTGAATCAAATTTTTGTTAGCCTATATGACTATAAAATATTAATTTTGATGATAACAAACCACATGTTTTAAATAATCAAGGAGTTGTATACTATGTTTTTGAATCAAGAAATGATTTTATGAAATTGATTGTTTTAAAGTTTATAGTTTAAATTGAAAAGTTTTGAGAATTTTAAAATCAATAATTATTATTTGAAAATTCTAAAAATAGACTTATTTGTAAAGTTCTATGAAGATTTAAGTTATAATGTAAATATAAAATATTTTATGGTAAAATTATAATTTTAGAAAATAATTCATTTTAGTAGTCATTGTAGAAAAGCGACTAGCCAAATTCACAAAAGTAGCATATTGATTATGAAGTAGAAATTCTTTGAATAAAATCCATAAACTAGATTTGTTAAAGCGGTATTCCAGTTATGAAGCAGAAATTTTTTGGATAAAAGTAGTTAATCGGATTTATAAAAGTGACAAATGGATTATGCCAAAATTCAAATCTTTGATTATAATAGTAACATAAAGTGGCAAACTGGTTACCATAAAATAGCAAGCTAGTTATGACTAAAAAGTTAATAATAGCTAGTTTTCTACTTTAACTATAAATTAACTCATTTAAATTTAAACAAAATGAGATCCAACAACTATCATTGAGCTTGCTATTGAGAACACAACTTTTATTGAGCTTGCCATTGAGAACAAACCTTCATTGAACCTTAAACTTGTTCCTATTTCATTTATTCACATTTTGAGCTAGCATTTGTAATCATTTACATTATGTGACAGAAAATTTTTTTTGATATCTTTGTTTTTGAGTGATTGTAAGTGTTGGGATACACTTAAGCTAACAGATTAGAAATAATCTTTTGTTATAATAGTCTATTGACACCTTAGAAGTCAACTATAAGTTGTTTAAAGTCTTGGAGGCATGGATAGTGTAATCTTCATGCTCAATGAGCTTGAAGGCATGGATGTAGGCAGGGTTCGCCAAGCCTCATAAAAATCATTGTGGTTGAGTTTCTCTTTCCTTGTCTCTTTAATTTCGATTGGTTTATTTATTATTGTTTTGAATTTATTTAACATTTGTATTAAGTTTTGTTCAAGTATTGCATAATTGTTAGAAACCCAATTTACCCCCATCCTGGGTTGCCTAGATATTATTTCAATTTTCTTATTCAACATAAGTTGTTCCATCATTTTTCTTTATCACACTAAGAGTTTTTTGTAGACTATCATTAGTTCTAGGAACATGCTTTGTCTTACATCTTTTCAAGATTCTATCCAAATGAAAGGTTCTGTTATTACTAGAGCTACCAACTTTGCTCTACGATGGCTACATTTCACTTTAAATTCACTATTAATAGTTATCTTTGAGAAATGTCCCTAAACCTGAGAAGGTTCCCGTCTAAGTTCTCGCCTTCTTTTATTACCATTTTGTTGAACATGTTCATCATTAAGGAATGCCCTTTTAACCTTTTTGATTGTTAAAACGACATCATCTTCAGTCTCTTCACCTACATAAACATTCAAAAATAAATTTGATTTCGATGTATCAACTTTGAATCCCAAATTTGACATTATGACCTAAATTAAATATGTAACAATTCCAAGTTAATTTATAAAATTAAAAGTTAAAACATTATACAACAAAAAGACAGTAGCAAAAAAGTAACAAAACAACAACAAGATAATAATAAAATAACAACAAAGCAACAATAAAATAACAATAAAACAATAGGAAAACAGTAGTAAAATAGCAAAAAAGCAGTAGTAAAATCGCAAACAAGCAATAATAAAATAGTAGCAAAATAGTAAACAAATGGCAAAAATGTATATGCATAAAATAAAAAATGGTTGAGCTCTAAGTTGAAAATATTATGCAATCCAAAAGTTCAATGGGCTACAATATCTTGTAAGGTCTCAATAAGATCAACATGATTTTGAATTCAGTTGCCTAGAAATTAAAAAGATAATCTTGTGTTTCATTTTAAGAAATGGCTACCCAAGAATGTGGCTCCAACAACCAAAAATCAAAAATCATATTTTGAGAAAGCAAAGCATATCACAATATCATAAACAAATCATCAAATTTTATGATTATGCATATTGATGGCATTAAATGATTGAAGGCAAATATACAATTATTGAAGGAAAATATACATCAAAATAAGAAATTCCAAATGGCTAATTGAGTTCAATAAACGATAAAATTTAAGTGGTGTACCATCGTATTAAGTAAGTAGTGTAAGAGAAAGTGGTGCTGATGATGGAAGCCTATCTGATGCATTGTTGTTTAAGTGGTGTTGGTGGCTGTCGTGGCATGAATTCATGCCACCAACAATTGCATTAGTGAAGGTTGGAGTGTGCTATATGGCTAGATTGGTGGCGATGGCTTGGAGTTACAACACAGGCTAATAGCTTTCATGGGTGAGGTGATAGCTTCTCTTCTTCTACACATTAGGGTTTTTTGAATGAAAATATATGTTTTTTCAATCATGTGTGAGTGTATAATGTGTGGTGATTATATAACATATGTGTGATAACAATTTGTTTTAATTGTTAAACAATAGGTCGGTCATATAAAGCTCGGACACTGACCTGAATATAATCACGCTTTATTTGTTAAGCCTAAACTTGATTTTAGGCCCTTAAATTTAAGTCAAAGCCCTAAAAATTAGGGTTGCGCCAATCAGGCCAAAAATTAAGTTAGGCTTTTTTGTGATCCCTTATTGAGGTAAGCTTTAGTGTTCCTCTTATAATGCCCATCCTCACAGTAATGGAAACATTTTCCCTTGACATTAGACTTATTAGCCTTCTCTTTTTTATCCAAATTTTAGCTTTGGGTTGAAACTTTTTCTTTTTTTTCATTTTTTAGCTGAGGACCCTTTCATAGCCATAACATCTTTTGGCTTCTTTTTTCAAGTTTCAATAGTATTAAGCATCTTTAGCAATTTAGCAAGACTACACTCTATTTCATTAATGTTAAAATTCATGATAAACTCAGAGAATGAGTCTGCCAAGAACGATATGATAAGCTTAATAGCTAATTCATCATCTATTTAGAAATTAAGAGCTTTTAATTGTTTTATGAAATACTATCTAGTCAACCTAAGAGGGGGTAAATTGGGTTTTTAAAAAATTATACAATGCTTAGTTTAAATATAATGCAAATCTTAAAGAATTCAAAATAATAATAA
Source organism: Aegle marmelos (assembly GCA_030449875.1). NCBI lineage: Eukaryota > Viridiplantae > Streptophyta > Magnoliopsida > Sapindales > Rutaceae > Aegle > Aegle marmelos. Next base: position 361,722 of record JASUUL010000026.1, on the reverse strand, counting down.
ATAAATGAATTAGAAAGTAAAGAGATCAGGGAAGGGAGATTCAAACATAACCAGTTTTATATGGTTCGCTTAATCTTGCCTATATCCACGTGTCTAAGCACACCAGACTTGAGGATTCCACTATCGAAACCTCCAAAGCTTCAAAAAATTACAATTGAATTTTAAGATGTTAATAAACATTCTATAATTAGAGATTATACCCAATCTCTTATTTTAGGTGTATCTCAATACTTATAATCATTTAAAAATGAAGATTACAAAAGTATTTTCTTTCACACAATATGAATGATTACAAATACAAACTCAAAGTGAGAAAAATAAAATGAGAACAAATCTAAGATTCAATATAAATTGTATTATCAGTAGCAAGCTTAATAGTAATTGTTGGATTAGTCCTTACTTGAATTTTAATGAGCTAATTTATAGTTGGAATAAAAAATTAATTATTTTTTACTTTCTGGTAATAATCAGCTTACCATTTGTTGGTAACCAATTTACCATTTCATGTTATCGTTATGGATAAAGATTTAAATTTTTAAATAATTGACTTGCTATTTTAAGAATCTGATCTATTGTTTCTATCCAAAGGGTTTCTACTCTATAATAGGTCTGCCATTTTATAAATCTAGCCTGTTATTTTTATCCAAATAGTTTCTACTCCATAATTGGTCTGCCTTTTTTGCAAGTTCGATATGTCGTTTATACTAAGAAACTTTTCTCCTTCATAATCGGTCTTCTGTTTTTGTTAATTTGGTATGCTGCTTGTTTTCAAAAATATTCTTTTTCATAATTAGTACTCCATTTTTGCTAGTTTGGTATACCATTTGTATTAAAAAAACTTTCTTCTTCATAACCAATCTACTATTTATGCCATTCTGGTATGTCGATTGTTTTTTGAAAATTTTAAGCTATTTTATAAAGACATTTTCTTGCTTCAAAAACATAATATACGATTTCAAAACATGTGGTTTGTTATCATCAAAATCAATAATTTAAAACATATAAGCTAACACTCTATATAGTCAATCATTTTAAGTACATGCTCATTGATAGACCCTTTAATCATTATCAATCTGAATAATTTCTTAGACATCTCATATTTAACTGTGCTACTTTGTTCACCATATAATGTTTGCATATGATGTATCATAGAACTTACATCAAACATATTTTTATGTTGCCATTTTAGCTTATTCGACATCGATGCAAATAGATGACTCTTAGCCTATATGTCACCATCTTGCCACTTGTCATAAGTGACAAGTTCTTTCTCACTTGTTTCTTCAGGAATTATATTTGACTTAGGTGAATCAAGAATATAGCTAATTTTCTCGTAATTAAGAATAATTCTTAAATTTCTTAACTAACAAACATAATTCAATCCCATCAAATAGTTGTTATCTAGAATTCGTGCTAGAGGATTATTCATTATTAAATATGATTGTAGAAAATATAAATTAAATTATTAGGATTTTAATTTTATTATAATCTATTTGATTTTGTTTTTTAAACCAAATAGCTCCTCCAATTATTTTATCATTTCAATACATTTCCATATGCAAGAAACAAAAACTTTTATTGGTAAAATTTCTATTAAGAATTGAATTCTCATTAACTTAAGTTTAGTTCATCTAATAGTTCTTTACGTATTTATTGTAATGAATAGATAACTCTTACCAAACACATCTCATGCATGTACTGATATCCTTCAACCTCTAAACAATAAGTACATCACCTAACAGTTCATAATATAAATGATTTACTTAAGTTTACCCTAATGCCCTTGCATATTGCAAAATATTTTACTAACCTCACCTAACAGTTCTTGGTAGCTTCATGTATGAATTATACATCATCATATGATATATGGTTTGTTTTCAACATTTTAACGAATGAGTAACTATGTATCTATGACAACTAGACCAACTATAAAATATTTTAAATAATCCATGGTATTAGTAGGCCATGACAAGCATTTTTAATATCCTTTATTATAACTTAACAATAATTATATTTATTTTAATTGCGAGTATTTGGTCTTTCATAATGGTCTCACTTTTTAGTATTTTTTTCCATTTTCAATAATAAAATATATCTAAGCACCCCAATATACATCTTATACATATTATAGACAAACTAAGGATGATCATGGAATTTGCTAATAAAATCGAGCCAAAAATTATTTTTAAGGTCCACCTAGGTATCAAATAAGCAATAATGATAATGAGACATCTTATGCTCAAATTAAAACAATTATTAGTGTCCTTTTAAAGGTAAAATTATCATTTAAAGTGCAGTAAGAATCCATTTCTTCTTACTTAAAGGCATCATACATACTTCATCTTCTTTTGTACTATCATCTTGTAGAAATATGCTTATAATCAATCATCGCATGACATAAACATATCATAAATTATCTAGCCTTTCCATTATCATCCTTCATGCTATTATAAATAAAAATAACATAGATCATACTTTAAAACTCAAAAATTGAATGAACATAGCTCTGATACCATTTAAAGGACAACATTTATCCATGAGGTTCTTGAAAAAATATAACTTTTGTGAATAAAAACTAAGACAAATAATAAAAGCTCTAGAAACCCTCAGATTGACTTTATTCAAAAAGAAAAATCAAGATGAATAAATGTAGCTTAATTACCTTACTTGTAGTTTCAGAAACGACTTTTTAAGGTAGAAGAAAATTACTAGAAATAAAAATCACTACGAACATTTCTAAGAAACACACCACCGTACATCTAGCTTCTATTTTGTCATACAAATGAGTGAGAAATGAAGAAAATTTGAGAAAAAATAGAGGATAGATGTTCATCATTTGAAAAAGCAACAAACCCAAGCCCAAATAGCTACCCGCTTCTAGCAAGCGATTAGATGTTTGCTCTTGGGTCCCTAAGTAGTTAGCCGCTTGCTTCTTATTTTTTTGTAATAATGTTTACATTCTAGCTAATTTTGAATAATTCCAAAATCATTTCATGATCCCAAACACCTTTAAGAGCTATTTCAATGCATAAATCATAATTATAAACATTCAAAAGATGATTAATTCAAACATATAACTTATCTATAATACTTTACATAATCACGAAACATGTAAGCATTAAAAGATTAAAAATTTAAGCATAACGCTTATTTGTTATGCTTAGGCACTATATAATCATCAATAATCATTAATCAATCAATTTTGATAAACTCAATAATATGATTAGAAATGTTAACATGAACATTCCATCATCTAAAGTTCATGCTGAATTTTTTAAAATTTTGCTTTGCAAAGAGGTCTTGTAAAAATATTGGCAAGTTGTTTTCCTGTAGAGAAAATGTTTAATGCAATATCTGCCTTTTGAACATGATCTCTTAAGAAATAATATTTAATCTCTATATACTTGATTCTAGAATGTTGAGAGAGATTATTTGATAAGAATACAGTAGTAGTATTATCACATTTGATAGGGATTTTATCAAGATAAATGTCATAATCTATAAGGATTTGTTTCGTCCAAAAGGCTTGTAGACAACAATTAGTTGTGGTAATATATTCGACCTTAGTGGTTTAATTTATTTCTTACTGTTGTGTAAATTTTATTGAACTCGCAAGCGCACGAATCTATTGTAGAATAGATTAATGGTGACGAGTGTCGATCCCACGAGGAGGTTGATTTTAATTATGTGTTGAATTAATTTTCTTTTAATGAGAACAATTAAATTATAGTAACTTTAACTTAAATTGTGAATTAAAATAGCAGGAATAATTAAAAATGAAACTGTTATAATAAAGCACTTGGGTATCCGGATCCGCATCAACATGCTCCATGGGCTAAATATTCCATATTAATACCAATTAAATCATAAGGGGGGATTCCACACCTCATGAACCACTCTCCAATAAGTATGGTGCCAAGGGCTTATCGTGCCAAATAATAATAACCTTGTACTAGGGTGCCGGTTTAACCAGGGCTGTATCTAGACAAGACTATTATTATTTGTCGACGAAAAGTCAAAACAACCACAAATATTAGAGGGGAAGAGAAAGTAAATTTACCAAATTAAGCCCATGGAATATGTTGAGACTTCACCTTCAATCCAAGCTTAAAATAAATTAGTTACTCATATTTTAACTAAGGATAAAAAAAGAAATTTTATTAAAATACAAAGAAACTACAAGAAGGAGAAGGAATTTCAGAAATCTAAGCTTAAAAATGAATTAAGGGGTGCCAAATTAGGGGGGAGAGCCCCCTTTTTATAGATACATTGAGTGAATCGTGACCATCGGATTAAAAACAATTCGGATGCTCAGGATTGCGCCACGTCATCAGTCAACAGTCAACAGTCAACCGTCAACAGTCAACCGTCAACAGTCAACATTTGTACAGTAATGCCGCCTGAATAGTAAATAATCCCATGTAAGCGCATGTACTGTACACCCAATTTCTACTCCACTGAGATGCTGCCACGTCATCGATCTACAGTACATAAGAAATTTAGTCCAATAAGATCGTGACACATCATCGGTCAACGCCACGTCATCGGTCAACGCCACATAAGCAGTCAATCTACATAATTCGTCCAATCAGATACTGCCACGTCGTAGGTAGTTGCCACATCATCGGTCCGTATACATAAACAGTGTCGTGAACAGTACCGTATGTGTGAACAGTGACTTTTTTCCTTTAATGCTCTTCTTAAGGTTTTCGACCGTCCTGAGTCTAAATATGATGTCCGTTTTGCTGTCTGATCACTCGTTTATTGTGAAACGATTATGATACCCTTAAAATACATAAAATACACAATTATAATAAAACACATATAATTAAATAAAAAAATACTTAAATAAATAAAAGTAACAATGTTAGTGAGATTTAAAGTGTAAAATGACGATTTTCTCCTTTATAAATATACACTTTTTAACACTCAACACACCCCCCAACCAGCTTATTGCTAGTCCCTAGCAAATAAAGCGAAGATAAAATTCAAAATCTCTTTTTTTTTTTTTAACACACGTGTTTATTCAATCAGATTAATGATAACAATCAAATAAAAGTTTAAGCATTATCTCTAGTCTAAAGGAATATCATACCCACATCAACCATCCATATGTATCAGTCCAACAGATTTTGTTGTAGCAATAGTAATCAAGCCACTTTTAAGAATGACATATCCAACCCCAAAATCTCACCGGTTGTAGTGACACTCTCACAAAGAAATTAATCCCAATAAAATTTTGTCACTACAATGAATGGTAAATTGAGAGAAAATAATAAAGAAATATCACACACTCTCACCAAGATGAAAAATATGCCCATAGCTTAGAAATAATACGATCTCAAATAAAGTATTAGTCAACCCAATGTATTCATCGTTTTTATTTTATTTTATTTTTATTTTATGTGCATCACTACATCTTAATTACCCATATAACTAGCTTTTATGTTAGACTATAGTTCCCTAAAATCAGGAAGGACTTTTATTAGGACGTAACATAGGTTAGGGACATGGCTAAGAAAGAAAGGAAAATAGGGAAACAAAATATATATGTTTGAGAGAAAAAAAATTCAAGAACTTTTTACAGGATACATTTTGCTTATTTATTACTGTTGTACATCTTTTTTTTCTTTTTTTTTCTTTTTCTTTTTTTTTAATGGCACAACTTCACTGAACAAAATAATTATTTATATTTTTTTTCTCAAACATGAATAGGTGGATAGAACTTGTATGATATCGGGTAATACTCTGAATTGGAGTGGGTCAGGATGATAAGTTAATAAAGAAAAGATTTTTTTTTTAAATAAAAGGCTCAAAAGGGCTAACTATGGATATTAAATAATAGGGATGGCTAGAAAGGCTCAAACGGGTCAAAAATGACCTTCCATCATCTTTTAGGACTCTAAATAATCTTCCATATCTACTAATTAAGTGGACATTTAGATGCAGTAACACACACTTTTTTTTTTAAAAGGGTTGACTCAAAGAAAATCTAGAGATCATGTATGAAATAATAAACTGCTAAGCTACATGAAGAATGGGCAAAAAGGGTTACTCTCCAAGAAAAATTAATAGGCTCAAAAACTCACTTGGAATTTATTATGACATGTGCATTCTTTCAAGCAACTCATATTTGTCCCCAACATCAACATGTAGAATAGTAAACATGGTGTAACATCACTCAAGACCAAAGATAATACAAATACTAAAATTCAAAAGTCATCATATTATCCAATATCAAGAACTCATAAATTTTTTTTAATTGGAATTATTTCCCCCCAACCTATTCTAAACATAAAAAGAAAACATACATGTAGAAAAATTAAAGAAAAATGAATATTTTTTTTATTTTTTATTTTTTATTTTTTTTACAAAAGAGGATGCGTTTCTAGAGTTACTACACTCCATATTCAGCCATCTTCGACTTTAGAAACTTGAAAACATATATTTATAAAGGAGAAAAATGAAAGGTTAGAAACACACACAAATATATATATATATATTTTTTTTTTTTGTTTTTTTTTTAACTAAGAAGATGCGTTTCTAGAGTCAGTATACTCCATATTCAGCCATCTTCTATTCAAAAAGTTAATCATGGTTAGTTCAACATTCCACAATTGTCCACTATTCCCTCCCCCCAACCAGAACGAAACATTGTCCTCAATGTTTGAAAGAAAAGAAGTAGAGTTTAGAAGACATCACCTGGGTGCTGCAATACAGAAGAAAATATTTACAAGTGGAGAGTTAAATCTAATTTGTACTTCTTACTGCCGCTACTGGTACCATCATTATTTGAACACTCCAATACAATAGCCTTGGGATCTGGCTCTGGTTGATAAGCTTGTAACAGATCAAGTAGCGCATTAGCAGTGTGTGCACAAATAAAGATGTTTTTCACTGAGGAAGGAATAAAATAATTCTTTATTGCATGGTTAAGAAATGCGAGAAAGCCATCATAAAAGTTATTGATATTTAACAAACCAATGGGTTTCTGATGAATGTTCAGATGGGACCAAGATGCTAATGTCATTAGTGCCTCAAGAGTTGTAAGATCGCCTGGAAGGAAAATAAAAGCATCGGCATGATTTAACATTTCAGTTATTCGTTCTTGCATACCTGAGACGACTAACTCCTCTCCAGTTGGTGAATGAGACAAACAACCCAAAGGTTTTAGGATTTGAGGGATGATGCCTAACACTTGGCTCCTCCGACAAAAGCGACTTTCCGATACCATTTTGGATAACCCTCGGTCACCTCCTCCATACACCAAGTGCAATTTTCTCTCTGCTATTCTTAGACCAAGATCTATGGCTGCCTCCATGAACTCTTTATGTTTGCCATAATGGAACACAGAAAGCACACAAATGTTCTTGAATTGTTTACTAGAAGAAGCTGCCATTAAGATATTGCTCAAAAACAACTTGTGAGTGCTCAGTAAAAACAATTCACATTTAAAGACTTTGGTGACAGTTGGTTACAGCTGTGTATGGGACATTATGTCAATTAATGTGTAAGGCACATAGCTCAAAAGTCAAAAAGAAAATAGTAAAAAGAAAAAGTAAATGAAATTATTAAACAACAATAATGCAAATAGTAAAATAACAGTGAAATAAAAGAACAGAGAGGTAAAAGGATATTTACAGATAGTTGTGATTGTGGCTCACATCTTCCTCTGGTTTTACGTCCAGAAACGGCTTGAACGCCCTCTATGGGTCGAGGATAGGCTTCCCATCCAGTTTTCTTACAAACTGGCAAACAGGGTCTTTTATAGTCAGATTCCCGAGACTATAGTTTGCACATTCTTTCTGGAATAATGGCCATAATTGAAGTATTGCATGTTGGACGTATCCATTGGGATGCGTTTCAAGAGACAAAAGGATATCATCCAATGACTCCTTATTCAAGCCATCCCTAATGAATTGAATCTTATCTTCTCTGTTATCAGACACCATCTCTAAAGAACATGATTTTTTATTGCATATCATTCTGGCACATTTATGACAAGCAACAGAAAGTCTTCGAGCTCGTCGTTTTCTCGCATAATTTCCTTTACCACAACCAGGCATGTATGCAATAAATCTGGGAGGTAACTCACCTGCTAAGCGAACTTTTACCTCGATTAACCAACGGATGTCAGCAGGGATGTTATTCTTCATAAGCAATCGCATGCGTTCGGACCGGGTTTCGTCTCAGAATATCAGTTATTGTGGAAAAACTGAAGTAACCGACTTGATTGTCACGGAGTACCGTTATCCGCCACTTGACCGGGGTTACAAACTTTAAACACACAAAGCAAACTAAAACACACAAACAAGAAAATAAATTAAAACACATAAAACAAACTAAAATCGTCCTCTTATTGAATTTACCTCAAGCTCCAATTGGATGTTGTAGATGCCTCTCTCAATTTCTCGGAGTTGGCTTTCTAAATCCTCAACATAGGCTACTAACTCCGGTGGTTGTAGCTGCCAGATACGATGTGTTTTACAAAATCGTATCTGACCTCTAAGATGAGATTGTATAAGTCGAAACTGTCTAAGAATGTTTAAGAGGAACTGTCTCATGATTAAATGGATAAGAAAAACTTAACGGTTAAACAAACACAAAAAAATAATTTCAATCAGCAAAAGAATGAATAAAAGAAAGAAAATAAAGAAAATAAATAATCAAATCACCGAAAAGTAAAACCTCAATTTAAAATAGGTGGGTCATTCAAATTTATTTCGCTGTCCTCTCTATGTGGTTGGTATTCTAGATATGGCTTTAATCTTTGACCATTAACTTTGAAAGTGACACCATTCATTGGATCCTTAATTTCAATTGCCCGTGTGGAAAAAACAAGATGAACAATAAATGGGCGAGACCATCGCGAGCGTAACTTACCTGGGATTAAGTGTAAGCGAGAATTGAATAAAAGTACTTTCTGACCTGGAGTGAAAGATTTTCGCATAATTTGCTTATCGTGTTAGACTTTCATTCGTTGCTTGTAAATTTTGGCATTCTCGTACGCATCATTTCGAATTTCTTCAAGTTCTGCGAATCGTAATCTTCTTTTCTCGAGCCACTTGTCAGTATGTCAAAATTGAATTTCTTGATGACCCAAGACGGACGATGCTCGAGTTCCACGGTAGGTGGCATGCTTTTCCATACACTAGCCTGTAGGGTGACATCCCAATCGAGTCTTGAAAGCCGTTCTATATGCCCATAATGCATCATCAAGCCGCAACGACCAATCTTTTCTGTCGGGCCTCACTGTTTTTTCTAAAATGTGCTTTATTTCTCGATTGGAGATCTCAACTTGGCCGCTGGTCTGTGGATGATATGGGGTCGCCACTTTATGAGTGATGGAGTACTTTGTCAAAAGTGCTTTGAAAAATTTATTGCAAAAGTAGGCACCACCATCACTAATTATTACTCGAGGGAATCCAAAGTGGGAAACAATATTGCTTTTCAAAAATCCTATTACCACTTTATGATCATTGTTCCTACATGGAATAGCTTCTACCCATTTCGAAACATAATCAACAGCGACCAATATGTATTGATGGCCAAAAGATATGGGAAAGGGTCCCATGAAATCGATACCCCATACGTCAAAAATTTCAACCACCAAAATGGGGTTTAGTGGCATCATATTCCTTCGTGTAATGCTGCCCATTCTTTGACACCTATCACATGAAGAACAAAATGTGTAAGCATCTCGAAATATAGTTGGCCAATAGAAACCACATTGTAAAATTTTAGTAGTCATTTTTTTCTAAGCAATCGTGGCCTCCACAAGCTTGTTCATGGCAGAAAGAAAGGATATTCTGAAATTCATTCTCTGGGACACATCGTCTAATAATTTGGTCTGCACAGTATTTAAATAGATAAGGATCATCCCAAAAGAAATTCTTTATTTCTGCGAAGAATTTGGCCTTGTCCTGTTTAGTCCAATGCTCTGGAAGTTGACCTGTAACAAGATAATTAACTATATCAGCATACCATGGTACTACTTCCACACTCATTAATTGTTCATCTCGAAATGACTCATTCAAAGGTAAATGTTCTTTTGTTGTGTCAAAATGGAGACGGGAAAAATGATCAGCCACAACATTTTCTGTTCCTTTCTTGTCTTTGAATTCTAAGTCAAATTCCTGCAAGAGTAGCACCCAACGAATTAGTCTAGCTTTTGCATCCTTCTTTGTGAGAAGATATTTAAGAGCAGCATGATCTGTAAATATAATTATTTTACAACCAATGAGATAAGATCGAAATTTTTCTAATGCAAACACAACTGCTAGCATTTCTTTTTCAGTGGTTGAATAATTCAACTGTGCATCATTCAATGTCATACTAGCATAGTAAATCACATGGGGAATTCGATCAACTCGTTGTCCTAATACTGCTCCTACTGCATAGTCAGATGCATCACACATAAGCTCAAATGGTAAGTTCCAATTTGGGGGCTAAATAATGGGTGATGATGTCAACAACTGCTTTAGTTTTTCAAATGCCATAAGACATGAATCATCAAAGACAAAAGGTACATCCTTAGCAAGTAAATTGCATAAGGATCTAGAAACTTTGCTAAAATCTTTAATGAAACGTCTATAAAAACCAGCATGCCCAAGGAAAGATCTTACTTCTTTGACTGTTGTAGGTGGAGGAAGATTGGAAATGAAATTCACCTTGGCTTTATCAACCTCAATACCTTTGTTTGAAATGATGTGACCGAGAACAATACCTTGTTTAACCATAAAATGGCATTTCTCCCAATTCAAGACTAAATTCTTCTCGATACATCTCTGCAGAACTAGTGTTAGATGATGTAAACATTGATCAAACGAATCTCCAAAAACAAAAAAGTCATCCATAAAAACCTCAAGGAATCGTTCAACCATATCAGAAAAAATGCTCAACATGCATCGTTGAAATGTAGCAGGTGCATTACATAATCCAAATGGCATTCTCATATATGCAAAAGTGCCAAAAGGACAAGTGAAGGTGGTCTTCTCTTGATCTTTTGGTGCTATGGAATCGATTGTATCCTGAATAACCATCTAGAAAGCAATAAAACTCATGACCCGCTAATCTATCAAGCATTTGATCGATAAATGGTAAAGGAAAATGGTCTTTACGTGTGACAAATTCAACTTTTCGTAATCAATGCATACACGCCATCCTGTAGTTACTCTAGTGGGTACTAATTCATTATCAGCATTGATGACTACTGTAACTCCTGACTTTTTAGGAACAACTTGCACAGGACTGACCCACGAACTATCAGAAATTGGGTAAATGATACCTGCATCTAATAGCTTAAGGACTTCAGTGCGAACAACCTCTTTCATGTTAGGATTTAACCGACGTTGCATTTCCCTAGTAGGTTTAGCATTTTCATCAAGGTGAATGTAATGCATGCAATCTACTGGGTTTATACCTTTTATGTCTGCTATGGTCCATCTTAATGCTCCTTTATGTTCTTTTAAAACATCCAACAACTTACTTTTTTGTTCGTCATTGAGGGAAGAAGAGATGATTACTGGTAAAGTGCTTTCTTCTCCCAAGAATGCGTATTCCAAAGTGTTGGGTAATGGCTTGAGTTTGAGTTTTGGTGGTGATTTTGATGATGGGCTGAGTTTCTTTTCTGACAGCACTAGTTGTTCAACTCTTGACTTCCATTTATTAGTGTCCATGGATGGTACTGAGCCAAGTAGAGCATTGACTTCATCAACTGAACTGTCAATATCAAAATTTAAACCAAAGTGAGTTAAACAAGTTTGCAAAGGGTCATCACTAAGGTTTGAAAGAAAATTGTTATCAACTAGTGTTTCTATTAAATCCACATTAACAATTCCATCAACTGCACTGTGAGGTTGTTTAGCAATGTTAAAGATATTGAGTTCCATGGTCATATTGCCAAAAGACAACTGCATATTTCTGGTTCTGCATTGAATATATGCATCGGCAGTTGCCAAGAAAGGTCGGCCTAGAATAATGGGAATGTTCTTCTTTGAATCCTGCACTGGTTGAGTGTCAATTACAATGAAATCAACAGGAAAATAAAACTTGTCTACCTAGATAAGCACGTCCTCCACAATACCGCGAGGTATTTTTATGGACCGATCTGCAAGCTGTAACACCACTGAAGTTGGATGTAATTCGCCCAGTCCAAGTTTCACAAAAACAGAGTAAGGCAACAGATTTACACTAGCTCCTAAATCCAACAAAGCATTCTCAATTGTGTGGTTCCCTATACTACATGAGATAGTGGGGGAGCCTAGATCTTTGCATTTTAGAGGCATTTTATGTTGGAGTATAGAACTAATATTTTCTGTTAGAAAAGCCTTTTTCTGAACATGAATATTTCTCTTTTTAGTACAAAGGTCTATAAGAAACTTGGCGTATGATGGCACTTGTTTTATAGCTTCAAGTAAAGGGATGTTAACACTTACCTGTTTGAAGATTTCAAGAATCTCACCTGTGGATTTTCCTTTCTTCCCTTTAGCTAACCTCTGAGGAAATGGAGCTTTAGGAACATATTCTCGTGAGTTGGTTTCCTCTTTCTCCTCTGATGATGATTCCTCCGAGTTCACAGGTACAATTTGAGTTGATTTTGGCATCTCCACTTTGTTGTCAACTTCTTTTCCTTTTCGCAAGGTCATCACTGCTTTGACCTCTCCATGCTGCTGTGGTGAACTAGAACTTGCTTCATTTACTGCTTTAGGATTGGGCACTGGTTGACTTGGGAATTTTCCTTTTTCAACGGTCATGGCCAATGTTTGAATTGAAGAGGCAAGTTGTCCTACCATTTTCTCAAGGCTTGAAACAGATTGAGCTTGTGAGTTGAAGCTTGCTCTCATCTCATTTCGTAATTCATCAATGGTGCGGTTCTGCTGCTCGATCTTGGAGTTAGTAAGATTTCTGAAATTTTGGGATGTCTCCTCCCATGGTTTAGGTTGAGAATGGTTTGGGTTCTGATTGTATGGTCTAAACGGTGGTTGAGAGGCTTGAGACATTTGAGGAACTGGTTGCATTGGTGGAGGTGGAACTGATGGTCCGTTTTGTTGGAATCCTTGAGACCATGAAAAATTGGGGTGGTCTCTCCATCCAGGGTTATATGTGTTGGAGTAAGGGTTGTAGTTTGGTGGTTTTCTCATGATACCTATGGCATTGGCTTGATCTGAATATGAGTCATGGTCATGTGGCTCTGTTGATTTAGCGGTTGTCAAAGATGCTATTTGTCGAGCAAGGCCTTCGACCATCTCTTTGACTTCTTTAATTCCTGAGCTTGACTCGCTAATGTTAACCTCATTCACTCCCTTAATTCTCCTGGTATTTCTGAGTGATCGACTCCGTTATTGAGAATTATCCGATTGCCGTTGGAAAAATTCCCAAATCTCTGATGCGCTTTTGGACATTAACTCTCCTCCACTGGTTGCCATTAGCCATTCTTGCATATGTGGCAATAATCCCTCCAAAAAGTATTGGCATTGGTGCCATTTCTCGTACCCATGATGTGGACACTTCAAGAGTAGCCCATTAAATCGCTCCCATGCTTCGAAAAACTGCTCGTCGTCTCTTTGAGTAAACTCTGAAATTTCCCTGCGAATAGCATTGGTTTTATGAACTGGGAAATATTTATTTAAAAATTTAGTTACCATTTGTTCCCATGATGTAATGCTATTAGCAGGCATTGTATTAAACCATGAACGAGCTCTATCTTTTAATGAAAATGGGAATAATCTAAGTTTAACATCATCATCTGAAAAATTCTCGTATTTAAAAGTTTGACAAATAGCATGAAAATCATTCAGATGATTATATGGGTCCTCATTTTCTAGGCCATAGAATGTGGGGAGACAGTTTAGCACACTAGGTTTTAATTCAAAACTCCTAGCAGCTACATTTGGGTACCTTATGCATGATGTGCTCAAATTAGCTAAAGGACTAAAATAATCCTTAAATGGCCTCTCTTGTGGTTCTGGTTGCTGATTTTGCAATTCCATTTCAAATTTCTTTTCAAAGGCAGTGTGTTTGTGCGTGCGCAGTGTTTTTTCCAAATCGAGATCTAAAGGTTCAAGATTGGGTGATAATGACCTTCGACCATGCATGCAAAGAACAAAATAAATGAAAATAAAACAAACAAAAATAAAGAGGAGGGAGAAATTACGATACTAACCTTGTGAAGTTGTTACAACCTTACAATGAATATACACTCAAGTGCTAAAAAGAAAATACAAGAAATAGATTAACTAAAAAAAAGATAAATTACAACGAAAAATAAAAAAATTAAATTACAGGAATATAAAGAAGAGAAAAAGAAATAAAATTAAATTACAGGAAAAAAAATTACTTAAAAAAATTAATTCTATGGAATAATAAATTAACAAAATAAATAAAAATTACAAAGAAAAATAACTAAGAAATTAAATTATAGAAATTTAAAGAAATTACAAAGAAATTAAATTATTGAAATTTAAATTACAGATTCACTTTTTTTATAGTTTTTTTAATTTTTAAAATTTTTTTTATAATTTTTAAGGAAAGCAAAAAGAATTACTTAAAAAAAACTAATTCTATGAATTAATTCTACGAATAAATTAAAATAAATTACAAGATAAACAAAACAAGTTACAAAGAAAAGTAAAGCAAAAATTAAAGTACAGAAAGTTAAAGAAATCACACAATAAAATTAAATTGTAAAAATTTAAATTACAGAAATTAAATTACAAAAATTAAATTGCAAAAATTTAAATTACAAAAATTAAATTATAGAATTATTTTGTTATAAGGAAAAATACAAGAAAACAAAAAAAAATTAATTCAACAAATTAAAATAACTTACGTCCCCGGCAACGGCGCCAAAAACTTGTTGTGCAAATTTTATTGAACTCGCAAGCGCACGAATCTATTGTAGAATATATTAATGGTGACGAGTGTCGATCCCACGAGGAGGTTGATTTTAATTATGTGTTGAATTAATTTTCTTTTAACGAGAACAATTAAATTATAGTAACTTTATCTTAAATTGTGAATTAAAATAGCGGGAATAATTAAAAATGAAACTGTTATAATAAAGCACTTGGGAATCCGGATCCGCATCAACATGCTCCATGGGCTAAATATTCCATATTAATACCAATTAAATCATAAGGGGGGATTCCACACCTCATGAACCACTCTCCAATAAGTATGGTGCCAAGGGCTTATCGTGCCAAATAATAATAACCTTGTACTAGTGTCTTGGTTTAACTGGGTGTATCTAGACAAGACTATTATTATTTGTCGACGAAAAGTCAAAAAAACCACAAATATTAGAGGGGAAAAGAAAGTAAATTTACCAAATTAAGCCCATGGAACATGTTGAGACTTCACCTTCAATCCAAGCTTAAAAGAAATTAGCTACTCATATTTTAACTAAGGATAAAAAAGGAAATTTTATTAAAATACAAAGAAACTACAAGAAGGAGAAGAAATTTCAGAAATCTAAGCTTAAAAATGAATTCAGGGGTGCCAAATTAGGGGGGAGAGCCCCTTTTTTATAGATATATTGAGTGAATCGTGACCATCGGATTAAAAACAATTCGGATGCTCAGGATTGCGCCACGTCATCGATCAGCGATCAACAATCAACCGTCAACAGTCAACATTTGTACAGTAATGCCGCCTGAATAGTAAATAATCCCATGTAAGCGCATGTACTGTACACCCGATTTCTACTCCACTGAGATGCTGCCACGTCATCGATCTACAGTACATAAGAAATTTAGTCCAATAAGATCGTGACACATCATCGGTCAACGCCACGTCATCGGTCAACGCCACATAAGCAGTCAATCCACATAATTCGTCCAATCAGATACTGCCACGTCGTAGGTAGTTGCCACATCATCGGTCCGTATACATGAACAGTGTCGTAAACAGTATCGTGAACAGTACCGTACGTATGAACAGTACCGTATGTGTGAACAGTGACTTTTTTCCTTTAATGCTCTTCTTAAGGTTTTCGACCGTCCTGAGTCCAAATATGACGTCCGTTTTGCTGTCTGATCACTCGTTTATTGTGAAACGATTATGATACCCCTAAAATACATAAAATACACAATTATAATAAAACACATATAATTAAATAACAAAATACTTAAATAAATAAAAGTAGCAATGTTAGTGAGATTTAAAGTGTAAAATGACGATTTTCTCCTTTATAAATATACACTTTCTAACACTCAACACTTACTAACCAGGAAATAAATGCATGACCTAAAAAATGACACGTTCCACTATTACTTTTTCTATCGATGTGACCAACAAAGTTAGCATCAGAATAATAAATTAAATCTGTATGAGTTCCTCTAGGATACAAAAGGCTACAATTATGGTTCTATTTAAATAATAAAAAATTCTTTTAACAATAAGCAAATGAGAGTCCTTGGGACACAATCAAAATCTTACACACAAATATACACTGAACATGATATTGGGTCTACTTATGGTTAAGTAAAGTAAAAAGATGATCACACACTGATACATTTTAATATCAACCGCTTAGCCTTTTTCATCCTTATCAAGCTTAATTATTGTACTTATTAGAGTGCTCTTGGTCTTTGAGTCATTAATGTCAAATATTTTGAGTAGATCTTTGATATATTTAGCTTTGTTGATGAAGATTCCTTTATTGTATTGTTTGATTTGAAGTCTAAGAAATTACTTTAATTCTCCTATCATGCTCATCTTAAATTCCTCACTCATACAAGATGAGAACTCTTTGTATAGAGATTCATTAATAGAAGATAATATTATCAATATAAATTTAAATAATAAGTATATCTCGATTCATATGCTTAATAAAGAGAGTAATATTCATTTTTTCCATTAAAAAATCATTATCCAACAAAATATTTTTAAGTGTATCATATCATACTCTAGGTACTTGTTTAAACTAAATAAAGCTTTAGATAACTTACTCACATGATTTGAAAATATTGTATTTTTAAAACTACGGAGTTGTTTTACATAAATTCTTTCATAATATAACTACTTAAGAAAACACTCTTGACATCTATTTGAAATAAAATATTGCATGAAAATCAATTTATTCTTTTTAGTTGTATCCTTGAGCCATTAATTTAACTTTATTTCATACAACTACACTAGATTCATTCATTTTATTTCTAAATATCCATTTAGTGTTTATAATGGATTGATGTTTTGGTTTAGGAATTAGTTTCCATACATTATTTCTCTTAAATCTATTTAACTCCTTTTGTATTGTCATAATCAAGATTCATCATTTTCTACGTCTAAAAAGAATTTTGATTCAATTTGAGATATAAATGCAATATACTTATATATATTCCTAAGTGATGACCTAATGATTACACTTCATAAGGAATCACCTAAAATTAAGTCCTTAAAGTGAGAAGAAACATACTTTCACTCCTTGAGGAGTGTTTGAGAAGTACATTCATTTTGTTTCTGATTAGTTTTTGTTGTTACTCCTCTTAATATTCATGCGATATATTATCGTGTTTATCTTTTTAAGATTCGTGTTGCAACTATTCATCTGCATCATCAACTATAACAACTTTCTCTGTAGAGAAAAGGTTAGATTAGTCAAATGTAACATGTATAGATTCCTTCAGAATCAAAGTTCTTGTATTATATACTCTATAAGCTTTTCTAGTATTTGAATACACAAGAAAGATGGCAATATCAGATGTTGGATCAAATTTACCAAGATTTTCTTTTATGCTAAAAAATAAAATATTTGCATCCAAAGTTTTGAAATAACTAATATTGAACTTTTTATCTTTCTAAAGCTTATAAAGAGTTTTGTTAAGATTAGGTTTAATCAACACACTATTTAAAATGTAACAAGCAGTGTTGATGGCTTAAGCCTAAAAAATATTTTACTAAACCATTCTCATTCAACATAGTCCCAGTCAATTCTTAAATAAATTTATTATGTCTCTCAACAACTTTATTTTGTTGTAGGTTCTATGTAATGAAAATTGATGTTCAATTCCATAATCATTACAAAAACTTTCAAATGCATAATTTTCAAATTCTCCCCAATGATCATTTCTAATATAATTAATATAATATCTTTCTCATTTTTAATCTTTTTACTGAAAACTTTAAATGTATCAAAGGTATCATTTTTATTAGCTAAGAATTATACCTATGTGAATCTAGAACAATCATACACAATCACAAAGGTATAATATTTGTCACTTTAACTAGCATATCTAAAAGGTGCAAATAAATCAATGTGAAGTAATTGAAATGGTTTTAAGGTGGAAACAAGATTCTTATTTTTGAAAGAGATTTTAATTTACGTACTAAATTGATAAGCTTACCAAATTCTATTTTCTTGAAATTCGATCTTTCAAAGACATTTAACTACATCATTTTTTGAAATCTTTGAAATCAAATCCATTCTTGCATTTTCTAATCTTCTATGCCAGAACCAACTATCATCATGTAATACAAAGAAATATTTATTATGAGTAGATACATAATCTATATTAATGGTATATACATTTATACACCTATTACCAATAAATAAAATCTTGCCATCACATACATTATTAATAATATATTTCAATTTATCAAAGATAAGTCTATAACTTTTATCACACAATTGACTAATGCTAAGCAAATTATGTTTCAAATTTTTAATCAATTACATATTTTCATTAAAAGTATAAGAATCTTTATCTATATTAATATTACCGATAATCTTTCCTTTTAAATAATCTCCAAAGGACACATCTTCACCATTTTCAATCTTGATAAAACTTAAAAAACAATAGTAATTGCCTATCATATGTCTTGAGCATCTACTATCTAAGTACCATTCGTTTTCTTCTTCTACAAACCTTGTAAAGGAAATTTGAAGTCTTACGTATCTAAATTGTTTTTGGTCCTTGAGTATTAACAATGGTTTTTTTTTTTAACCTAAACACACTTAACTCCATGATATGCATTTATTTTAACATGGCATCTATAACTCATGTGACTATTTCCATTATAAAAATGACAACAATCTTATGATCACTAGTAGAGGTAACTTTAACAAAATAAGTCTTATTATATTTTTGTTTCAAGTTAGGCTTTTATTCAAGTCCTCCTTTATAAAAACACATATTTCTTAGTGCTTAGTAATTTTTCTAAGTTCTTTTAATTACTTGTGAATTTTAACATAATTTTATTAAGTCATTACTTTTTTTTGTTAAGCACTTCATTTTCTTTCATCAATTTATTAACATACGATTTTTCATACTTATATGAAATACTTTGTTTATCTTTAAATGATATAATTTTATCATACAACATTTTATTAACTAACTCTAATCCTTTCATTTAATGAATCATTAAACTTTTATGAAGCATCCTTTTAATTTAAAGTTTCAAGCATTTTTTTAATGGATGCATTCTTTTTACTGATTCTTAGTCAATCATCATATAATTTTTTAAAAGTATCATATAACTCATCATAAGTGGAAAGATTATTTACCTCATCAGGTTTATCTCTCCTATTGCCATAAGTGTTAGGTTTAACACTTCTTGCAAATCTTCTTCATGAGTCGATTATTTATTACTATCATCCTAAGTAGCCACTATAGCTTTCTTCTTGAGTTTATTGAGAAATGGACACTCTGATCTTATATGGCTAGGCTTCTTGCATTCATAGCATATGATTGTTTCTTTTCTTTTCTTTTCTTTTTTTTTTACTTTTGATTCTTGAAGTTTCTAAATTTTCTTGACTCATCAAATTTCTTAAAAAATTTATGAAAAATAATGATTTATTAAACAAAATATTAAGCTTCTTAAATGTTAAATCATGTATATATTAAACCTTATAAGCCTTATAAGAATTGTCACAATAATGGTGTTAAAATAAACTTTATTCTTAATTGAATAGTTATCCATGGAGTGTTTGGAGCTCGATTTCATTTGATTCACTTGTATAAATATTATTTTTCAAGAATTAATTAAGATGCATGTTTATTAAGATACATGTTTATTATAATTAAAATTATAATATGTGTAGCTCTTTAGTCTAACACATAGTAGAATACATATTTGCATTTTAAAAAATATTTAAACTATTTTTAATTTTCAACAACTTTTTTAAAAATAAAATAAAATAAAATAAAAACCAATGTTTTTATTTTCAAGTGATGACAAACTAAAAATTCTAATAACTACAACAATTTGGCTTGCATTGCACAACCTAATAATTATAAGCAGCCAACAAATTGCTCATTTCTTTATTTAAATAATTTTTTCTATTTGGAAGCAATTTGCTAATGGTCTCTTAGATCATCATCAAAATGTTCATTTAACAATAGAAGGATAACTGCATGTTTAATAGATGAGGCAAATATGTGTAAAAAATAATATAAAAGTTTTTTACATACTAATTAGGACAAACTCCAACTCATCCCCACCTAATGAAAATCTTTATATTTACCATCCAAAATCATGAAAATCTTAGTCTAATCTAATTTTTGTTTCGAAGATGAGCATAAATGGGGGTGCATTAATGAACTTTTTATTTGATTTCTTAGCAGTGAATGAGGACAAGTTGTTAATTCTCAGGAGGTACATTAAATTTACCCTTAAATTAAATGAAACAGCATTGTAGCATAAGATTTAAAAAAAATGAGTTGTTTTTTTAATGATGCTATAACCTCACCTAGAAGATGATAGACTTAAAATTTGAATATTACAAATGGTAATTATGATGGCTTGATCATTTTTATATTTAATCAAATTACTTTCTCAAAGATTGATTCAACAATATGTAGACAACAAAGCAACTAGATATATATAACAAAAAGCATATGACATATCAATACATGCTTATAGTGGATTAATTTCTTCTTTTTATTAAAACATAGTTTTAATTTTACTACAATTGATTATTATTGAAAAACCACTCAAACAAGATAAAAGAAATAATTAATTAGCAAAATTCAAATTTAACAGTAACTTCACTGTTACGAGCGGGGAGCCAGTTAAATTAAGCGGCTAGTCGCTTGAGCACTAGAATTTGTCAATAATGGCTAGTTTTCGAGCTTTAACTATAAAAACTCAACCCCAACTTCATTTTAAGCTCTCTAGCAAGCAAAAACAAGTTTATAAAACATATATTGAGCTTCCATATTGTAAATCATAATAGATTAAATCATTTTTGTGCCATTATTTGTCAATCCACTCTTATAGAGAGTTTCTTACTGTAATTTTTATTTTGAATCATATTGAGAGTATTCAAGTGAGGGAAACACTTGGGGTAAAGAGATTAGGGTGATAATCTCTTAATTGTAAAGGTCCATTGACACCTTGGAAGTCAATTGTAAACATTTGAAGCCTTGGGAGGCTTGGATAGTGAAATCCTCAAGTTCGGTTGGCTTGGAGGCGTAGACGTAGACGGAGATTGCCGAACTACGTAAAAATGATTGTGTTTGCATTCTCTTCCCTTACTCATTTATTTTGCAAGCAGTGTCTAATTTATTATATTTGATTTAATTGTTATAAAACTTATTATTTTTGTTTGCATTAAGGCATTAGATTGAATCGTTTATAAAATAACTTTTAAAAACCCAATTCACCCCCCATCTTGGGTTGCACATTTGCATTTCATTTGGTATTAGATCTTGGTTCTCTTATTAGGACTTAACCATCTAGAGTAAAAGATCCATGCCAACCCAAAGTGATGCAACCTTTAGGGAATGACAATCCAAAACTAGACCACCATTCTTTGACGGAAATGACTACCCATATTGGAAAACTATGATGAGAATTTACTTACAAGCCCTAGATTACGAAATTTGGAAAGTTATATGTGATGGTCCATTTATGCCTTTGATTAAAAATGAAGTCGAGGAAGATATTCCAAAACCATCATGGGAATGGAATGAATTGGAAAAGAGAAAAGCTTCTCTTAATTTTAAAGCCATGAATGCCTTATTTTGTGCACTAGATAAGAAAGAATTTCATAGAGTGTCAAGTTGTGAAAGTGCTTATGAAATTTGGCACAAACTTGAAGTTGTTTATGAAGGCACGAATCAAGTGAAAAAGTCTAAAATTAGTATGTACAGTCGACAATATGAATTGTTTCAAATAGAACAAAATGAGAGTGTATATTCTATGTACACTAGATTTACGGACATAATGAACACTCTAAGAGCCCTAGAAAAGACTTTTTCAAATAGCGAAAAAGTTAAGAGAATCATTAGATCACTTCCTAAGGAATGGAGACTAAAAAGAACTGCAATTGAGCAAGCAAAATATTTAAATGTCTTACCTATTGATGATCTAATCGGTTCTCTTATTTCTTATGAGGAAGATTTGGTATCTGAAAGAGGCAATGAAGAGAAGAAGAAAAACATTGCTCTCAAAATCACAAAATTTGAAAGTGATGGAGAAAATGAGCCGGATGATGAGGAGTTCACTCTGCTTGCTAAGAGGTTCAAAAAATTTTTCAAGAAAATTGGTGAGCGAAGAAAATTTAAAGATTTCAAGAACCAAAAAGAGAAAAAGAAAGCAATTAAATGTTATGAGTGCAAGAAGCCTGGCCATATAAGATCGGAAGGCCCTCTGCTCAACAAGTTCAAGAAGAAAGTAATGGTGGCCACGTGGGATGATACTGATGAAGAAACAAGTGATGATGAAGAGCATCAAGAAATGACAAATCTGGCTCTTATGGCAATTGGAGATGAATCGAATGATGAACTTGATGAGGTAAATGATCTTCCTACCTATGATGAATTACATGATGCCTTTAAAGAATTGCATGATGACTTGATGAAAATAGGTAAAAAGAATATATGCCTTAAAAAGAAATTGATAGATCTCAACAATGAAAATGAATCATTGAATGCAAAGATTACATGTTTAGAGCTAGAAAATTAAACATTGCATGATAAAGTCACATCTTTAAATGAGAAACTTAATACCTCATATGAGAATGAGAAATTACATAATGAAGAATTGATAAAAGAGAATGAAGTGCTTAAGAAGAAGAATAATGAGTTAAATGAAATTGTGATAAAATTTACAAATGGCCAAAAGATGTTGGATGGTTTGCTTAACTTTCAAAAATGTGTTTTTGACAAAGGAGGACTTGGGTATAAGCCTAACTTGAAGTAAAAGTATTATAAGAATTATTTTGTTAAAGCTACATCTATAAGTGATCATAAAATTACTTGTCACTATTACAATAGAAATGGTCACATGAAAAATAGATGTCCTGTGAAAAAAAATGCTTATTATGGTGTAAAATATGTTTAACCATTGATGATACTCAAGAACCCAAAAATATTTGGGTACCTAAGACTTGAAATTTTCTCTGTAAGGCTTAAAGAAGAAGAAGAAGAATAAATGGTACTTAGATAACGAGTGTTCAAGACACATGATAGGAAATTATACTTGGTTTTCAAGTTTTACCAAGATCGAAAATGGTGGAGATGTATCCTTTGGAGATAATTCAAAAAGAAAGATCATTGGTATTGGAAATGTCGGTAATGTATCTTTTACTCTTATTAAAAATGTGTGCTTGGTTGAAAACTTGAAACATAATTTACTTAATATTAGTCAATTATGTGATAAGGGTTATAAAGTAATTTTTGATAAATCTAGATGCGTTATTGAAAATGCATGTGATAGAAACGTTTTGTTTGTAGGAAATAGATGTATTAATGTCTATACCATTAATATAGATTATGCATCTACCATTGATAAATATTTCTCGGCATTACATGATGATGGATGGTTATGGCATAGAAGACTAGGTCATGCAAACATAGATTTAATTTTAAAAATTTTGAAAAATAATTTGGTTAAAGGACTTCCAAAAATTAGTTTTCAAAAGAACAAAATCTGTGAAGCTTGTCAATTTGGAAAACAAATCAAAAGTTTTTTTAAAAACAAGAATCACATATTTATTTCAAAACCACTTCAATTACTTCACATGGATTTGTTTAGATCATCTAGATATGCTAGCTTAAATGGCAAGTATTACGCTTTTGTAATTGTGGATGATTATTCTAGATACACATGGGTATTATTATTAGCTAATAAGGATGATGCCTTTGATGCATTTAGAATTTTCTGTAAAAAGGTTCAAAACGAAAAAGGCTACTCTATTTTCTTGTATTAGAAGTGATCATGGTAAAAAATTTGAAAATCATGCATTTGAGACTTTTTGTAATGACTTTGGAATTGAGCATCAATTTTCATCACCTAGAACACCACAACAAAATAGAGTTGTTCAGAGAAAGAATAGATCTATTCAAGAAATGGCAGGACCATGTTAAATGAAAATGCATTACCTAAATATTTTTAGGATGAAGCCGTCAACACCGCTTGTTATATTTTAAATCAGGTATTGATTAGATCTTATCTTAATAAAACTCCCTATGAGCTTTGGAAAGATAGAAAACCCAACATTGGTTATTTTAAAGTTTTTGGATGTAAATGTTTTATTTTGAACACAAAAGATAATCTTGGAAAATTTGAGCTAAAATCTGATGTTAGTATCTTTCTTGGGTATTCAAACTCAAGCAAAGCTTAAAGAGTTTATAATAAAAGAACTTTGGTTGTGGAAAAGTCTATGCATGTTACATTTGATGAGTCTAATACCTCCTCTACGGAGAAAGTTACTGTTGGTGATGATGCAGATGAAAATATACAAGAAGATTCATCAAAGAACAACCAAAAGAATACAGAAAATCAAGTAGAGCAACATGAAGAAACAAGTGCAGAACAAAATCAAGGTACTTCTCAAGCACTCTCTAGGGAGTGGAGGTATGTTTCTTCTCACCCAAAGGATGCCATTTTAGGAGATCCATCTAAAGGTATTACAACTAGATCATCACTTAGGAATACATGTGAGCATGCTGCATTTATTTCTCAAATTGAACCAAAATCCTTTGTGGATGCAGAAAATGATGAATCTTGGATTATGGCAATGCAAGAGGAGCTAAATCAATTTGAGAGAAGTAAAGTGTAGGAATTAGTTCCTAAACCAAAACATCAATCCATTATAGGAACTAAATGGGTATTTAGAAATAAGATGGATGAATCCGGTGTGGTTGTAAGGAATAAAGCTAGATTAGTAGCTCAAGGATACAATCAAGAAGAAGGAATTGATTTTGATGAGACATTTACATTAGTAGCTAGATTAGAATCTATTAGAATATTGCTAGCATATACATGCTATAAAGATTTCATTTTATTTCAAATGGATGTCAAAAGTACTTTTCTAAATGGTTATATTATGGAGGAAGTTTATGTGAAAAACCCCCTGGTTTTAAAAATAAAAAATTTTTAGATCATGTTTATAAGATATCAAAAGCATTGTATGGTTTAAAACAAACACCTAGAGCATGGTATGATAGGCTTAAAAATTTCTTACTTGATAATGATTTTTCAATGGGAAAAGCCGATACTACACTCTTTGTTAAGCATAAGAACCAAGACATACTTGTTGCTTAAATTTATGTTGATCATATTATTTTTGGTTCTACTAATGAGTCCTTGTACAAAGAGTTTTTATCTTAAATGAGTAAGGAATTTGAAATAAGCATGATGGGGGAATTGAAGTATTTCCTTGGACTTCAAATTAAACAAAACAATAAGGGAATTTTCATCAACCAAGCTAAATATGTCAAAGATTTGCTCAAGAAGTTTGGAATTGAAGAATCAAATACTAAGAGCACTCCAATGAGTACAATAATCAAGCTTAACAAGGATGAAAAAGGTAAAGAAGTTGATATTAAAAAATATCGAGGTATGATCGGCTCTTTACTTTACTTAACCGCAAGTAGACCAAATATCATGTTTAGTGTATATCTGTGTGCAAGATCTCAATCATGTCCCAAGGAATCTCATTTGTTTGCTGTTAAAAGATTGTTCGTTATTTAAGTGGAACCATAGATCTTGCCCTTTGGTATCTTAGAGGAACTCATATAAATTTGACTTGTTATTCGGATGCGGATTTTGCTGGTTATAAGGTGGATAGGAAAAGTACTAGTGGAACTTGCCATTTTCTAGGTCATTCTCTTGTTTCATGATTTAGTAAGAAACAAAACTGGGTTGCATTCTCAACAACTGATGCGGAATATATTGCCATAGGTAGTTGTTGTGCATAAACTCTTTGGATGAAACAAACACTTAGAGACTATGACATTAAACTTGAACAAATTCTTATTAAGTGTGATAATACTAGTGCTATTAATTTTTCAAAGAATCCCATTCAGCACTCTAGAATCAAGCATATAGAGATTAGACATCATTTTTTAAGAGATCATGTACAAAAGGGTGATATTGCTTTAGAATTTATCTCTACGGAAAAACAACTTGCCGATATTTTTACAAAACCCTTTTACGAAGAACAATTTTTAAAAATTCGGCATGAACTTAAGATGATGAAATTTTCACATTAACATTTCTAATTATGTTATTGAATCTATTAAAACTGTTTACTTAATGTTTGTTGATGCTTTTGGAAGAGTTTGAGCATGATAAATAAGTAAGGTGTTGTGACATATTCATTTCAAATGCTTGTGTGCTTCATGATACATGCTTGATGGATAAATTATTTGCTTGAATTAATCATGTTTTAAATGTTTAAAATCATGATTAATGCATTAAAATGGTTCTTGAGATGTTTTAGAATCAAGAAATGATGACAAGATTGATAAAAAATAGCCGGAAAGTGAACTTGGTGCAATGGGGCAGCAACCAGGCGGCTAGCCACCTGATCCAAGTGGCTAGCCACTTGGATTTGCTCCCAAACCTGAGAGCAAGCGGCTAGCAGCTTGCTCCAAGTGGCTAGCCGCTTGGCCACAGGTTTGGGCTCCTTTCTCTCCTTCTTTTTGGCTTTCTTCCTCACTTAGCTCTCTCTCTCACCAAACCGTGCATCTACCTCCATTTTCTTTCAAAAATTCTTCATTTCTCAACCATTTTCATGTCAAAATCATTGAGTCAATCCATTACCCATCCATTTAACTTTCATTAAACATCTTTCAATCATCATTTCAACTTCCTCTTCTCTTGTTCATCTTTTTTTTCCTTTATCTCCCGTGTGAATAGTGCCTTCCGTTTCTCTCTCAAATTTCTTCATTTTACCTCATTTTCTTACTAAAATTAATCATCCAATCCATTACCCATCCACTACTCCTTCATTTTTCATCATCCAAACACCATTTTATCATACCTCCATAAAAATCCAAAATCCAAAACCTAACCTTGACTGTTTCTCTCTCTACATTTTCAAGCTTTCTCTAGCTCATCTTTGATCAAATGCACATTATATCTAAGCCTCATTCATCTCTAGGATCATATTTCTTGGCTCAAACTTATCCATTTTACTCAAATCCAAAATTGTTATTTAAACTTGTTCAACAATGGTGGGTGGTGAAAAAGTCAAGAGCAAACAAATGGCCAAGAGACGCAAGGAAGATTATTGAGATAATACGAAATTTTTGTCAACTCGTTTTCGACATCTCCCACTTTGGAAACGATTTATCGACAATTTCATGCTAAGGTCAGTTATTTCTCCTTACTTTGTTAATCTTAAAAATTTGACGAATTTAGCAATTTGTGATAAATCTCTTGATAAACTTGTTATTGCTATGAGTTGGAAAAATGTCTTAGTTATTCAAGAAGCATATTATGAGAATCTAGTTAAGGTTTTTTATTCGAATATGGATATAGAAATTTCAGATAAAATTGTTACAAGTGTTGAGGGAGTTCGTATTGAGTTTGATGTTACAGAGTTAAATCATATTCTTTGGACTCCAAATGAGGGATTAGAAATTTACAGTGTTAGAGCCAAAATAGATCATCCATGATTTTCTCTTGAAAATGTTGTTCGAAAAATTTATCATCGACGTGACTTGTCCGATGAATTTTGTCGATCATCACTGAAATCTCAAGCTTTGCCTCTTTAAACTAGAATCCTGCATTATGCTCTTCATCATGTGATTACTCCTAGGTATGGTCATGGGGATGAAATTAACTGATTGGATGTGGCTTTATTGGATTGTATTTTGGAGGGTAGAAAGCTCAATGTTGAGTACATTATACTAAATTATATGGTTAGCACACCTTGTATGGCTAAAAGATCCCTCCCTTATGGTAGTATCATTGCTCGCATCCTTAAATATTTCTAAGTACCCATTACCGAACCAACCTTTTTAAATTCAAGAGAACTAGGAGATGATGTCATTGCCAACTTAAGATTTATTTGGGTAGAAGGTAAATGGACTAGAGATCGGAGATACTCAACCAAAGTTTCTGAACTTGCTCTTACAGATCATCATTTCTTTAACGATGTTCTTCCACTAAGAAACGATGTTCTTCCACCAGAGCTAATTTCTGATCTTAGTGTCCCACAACGCTCTCATTATCCATCTTCTGTGGGTACTTCCAAAGCTTCTTCAATTGCCCATGAGGATCCGATGCAGCAAATGTTGGCTAAAATGAATTCTCTTTCGACACAGCAGAGTCGACTTCAATCTCAGTTTGAAGCATTTTCAGCTCAATCCACTTTGAAGCACCAGCGCCTCTTTGAATAGCAGCAGCAATTATTTAATCAACAACATCGACTTTTTGCTCAACAGCAGCAAATTCTTGATGGCCAGCAGTAGCTTTTTGCAGCTGTTGAGTGTTAGAAAGTGTATATTTATAAAGGAGAAAATCGTCATTTTACACTTTAAATCTCACTAATATTGCTACTTTTATTTATTTAAGTATTTTGTTATTTAATTATATGTGTTTTATTATAACTATGTATTTTATGTATTTTAGGGGCATTACGATCGTTTCACAATGAACGAGTGATCAGACAGCAAAACAGACGTCATATTTGGACTCAGGACAGTCGAAAACCTTAAGAGGAGCATTAAAGGAAAAAAGTCACTGTTCACATATACGTATTTGACTGTTGACGGTTGACTGTTGACTGTTGACTGATGACGTGGCGCAATCCTGAGCATCTGAATTGTTTTTAATCCGATGGTCACGATTCACTCAATGTATCTATAAAAAGGGGGCTCTCCCCCCCTAATTGGGCACCCCTGAATTCATTTCTAAGCTTAGATTTCTGAAATTCCTTCTCCTTCTTGTAGTTTCTTTTTATTTTAATAAAATTTCCTTTTTTATCTTTAATTAAAATATGAGTAGCTAATTTCTTTTGAGCTTGGGTTGAAGGTGAAGTCTCAACATGTTCCATGGGCTTAATTTGGTAAATTTACTTTCTCTTCCCCTTTAATATTTGTGGTTGTTTTGACTTTTCGTCGACAAATAATAATAGTCTTGTCTAGTTCTGACCTGGTTAAACCGGCACCCTAGTACAAGGTTATTATTATTTGGCACGATAAGCCCTTGGCACCATACTTATTGGAGAGTGGTTCATGAGGTGTGGAATCCCCCCTTATGATTTAATTGGTATTAATATGGAATATTTAGCCCATGGAGCATGTTGATGCGGATCCAGATACCCAAGTTATTTATTATAACAAGTTTTATTCTCAATTATTCCCGTCATTTTAATTCACGATTTAGAATAAAGTTACCATAATTTAATTGTTCCCATTAAAAAGAAAATTAATTCGGCACATAATTAAAATCAACCTCCTCGTGGGATCGACACTCGTCACCATTAATCTATTTTATAATAGATTCGTGCGCTTGCGAGTTCAATAAAATTTGCACAACAAGTTTTTGGCGCCGTTGCCGGGGAGGTAAGTTATTTTAATTTGTTGAATTAATTTTTTTTTGTTTTCTTGTATTTTTCCTTATAACAAAATAATTCTATAATTTAATTTCAATTTTTGCAATTTAATTTCTGTAATTTAATTTTCTGTAATTTAATTTCAGTAATTTAAATTTTTACAATTTAATTTTATTGTGTGATTTCTTTAATTTTCTGTACTTTAATTTTTGCTTTACTTTTCTTTGTAATTTGTTTTGTTTATCTTGTAATTTATTTTAATTTATTCGTAGAATTAATTCATAGAATTAGTTTTTTTTAAGTAAATTTTTTTTTGCTTTCCTTAAAAATTAAAAAAAAATTAAAAAAAATTAAAAATTTAAAAAAATTTAAAAAAAAAGTGAATCTGTAATTTAAATTTGGTAATTTAAATTTCTTTAAATTTCAATAATTTAATTTCTTTGTAATATCTTTAAATTTCTATAATTTAATTTCTGAGTTATTTTTCTTTGTAGTTTTTATTTATTCTGTTAATTTATTATTCCATATAATTAAATTTTTTTTAAGTAATTTTTTTTCTGTAATTTAATTTTGTTTCTTTTTCTCTTTTTTTATATTTCTGTAATTTAATTTTTCATTTTTCGTTGTAATTTATCTATTTTTAGTTAATTTATTTCTTGTATTTTCTTTTTAGCACTTGAGTGTATGTTTATAGTACGGTTATAACAATGTCACAAGATTAGTATTGTAATTTCTCTCTCCTCTTTATTTTTATTTGTTTTATTATCATTTATTTTATTCTTTGCATGTATGGTCGAAGGTCATTATCACCTAATCTTGAACCTTTAGACCTTGATTTGGAAAAAACACTTCGCACGCACAAACACTCTGTTTTCAAAAAGAAATTTGAAATGGATCTGCAAAATCAAAGAAACTGAACCACAAGAGAGGCCATTTAAGGATTATTTTAGTCCTTTAGCTAATTTGAGCACATCATGCATAAGGTACCTAAATGTAGCTGTTAGGAGTTTTGAATTAAAACCTAGTGTGCTAAACTGTCTCCCTACATTCTATGGCCTAGAAAATGAGGACCCATATAATCATCTGAATGATTTTCATGCTATTTGTCAAACTTTTAAATATGAGAATTTTTCAGATGATGATGTTAAACTTAGATTATTCCCATTTTCATTAAAAGATAGAGCTCGTTCATGATTTAATACAATGCCTGCTAATAGCATTACATCATGGGAACAAATGGTAACTAAATTTTTAAATAAATATTTCCCAGTTCATAAAACCAATGCTATTCGCAGGGAAATTTCAGAGTTTACTCAAAGAGACGACGAGCAATTTTTTGAAGCATGGGAGCGATTTAATGGGCTACTCTTGAAGTGTCCACATCATGGGTACGAGAAATGGCACCAATGCCAATACTTTTTGGAGGGATTATTGCCACATGTGCAAGAATGGCTAATGGCAACCAGTGGAGGAGAGCTAATGTCCAAAAGCGCATCAGAGATTTGGGAATTTTTCCAACGGCAATCGGATAATTCTCAACAACGGAGTTGATCACTCAGAAATACCAGGAGAATTAAGGGAGTAAATGAGGTTAACATTGGCGAGTCAAGCTCAGAAATTAAAGAAGTCAAAGGGATGGTCGAAGGCCTTGTTCGACAAATAGCATCTTTGACAACTGCTAAATCAATAGAGCCACATGATCATGACTCATATTCAAATCAAGCCAATGCCATAGGTATCATGAGAAAACCATCAAACTACAACCCTTACTCCAACACATATAACCCTGGATGGAGAGACCACCCCAACTTCCCATGGTCTCAAGGATTTCAACAAAACGGACCATCAGTTCCACCTCCACCAATGCAACCAGTTCCTCAAATGTCTCAAGCCTCTCAACCACCATTTAGACCATACAATCAGAACCCAAACCATTCTCAACCTAAACCATGGGAGGAGACATCCCAAAATTTTAGAAATCTTACTAACTCCAAGATCGAGCAGCAGAACCGCACCATTGATGAGTTACGAAATGAGATGAGAGCGGGTTTCAACTCACAGGCCCAATCAATTTCAAGCCTTGAGAAAATGGTAGGACAACTTGCCTCTTCAATTCAAACATTGGCCATGACCGTTGAAAAAGGCAAATTCCCAAGTCAACCAATGCCCAATCCTAAAGCAGTAAATGAAGCAAGTTCTAGTTTACCACAGCAGCATGGAGAGGTCAAAGCAGTGATGACCTTACGAAAAGGAAAAGAAGTTGACAACAAAGTGGAGATGCCAAAATAAACTCAGATTGTAACTGTGAACACTGAGGAATCATCATCAGAGGAGAAAGAGGAAACCAACCCACGAGAATATGTTCCTAAAGCTCCATTTCCTCAAAGGTTAGCTAAAGGGAAGAAAGGAAAATCCACAGGTGAGATTCTTGAAATCTTCAAACAGGTAAGTGTTAACATCCCTTTACTTGAAGCTATAAAACAAGTGCCATCATATGCCAAGTTTCTTAAAGACCTTTGTACTAAAAAAAGAAACATTCATGTTCAGAAAAAGGTCTTTCTAACAGAAAATATTAGCTCTATACTCCAATATAAAATGCCTCTAAAACGTAAAGATCCAGGCTCTCCCACTATTTCATGTAGTATAAGGAACCACACAATTGAGAATGCTTTGTTGGATTTAAGAGCTAGTGTAAATCTGTTACCTTACTCTGTTTTTGTGAAACTTGGACTGGGCGAATTACACCCAACTCCAGTGGTGTTACGACTGCGGTCGATCTATGAAAATACCACGTGGTATTGTGGAGGATGTGCTTATCCAGGTAGATAAGTTTTATTTTCCTGTTGATTTCATTGTAATTGACACTCAACCAGTGCAAGATTCAAGGAAGCATATCTCCATTATCTTGGGTCGTCCATTTTTGGCAACTGCCGATGCTCACATTCAATGCAGGACTGGAAATATGCAGTTGTCATTTGGCAATATGACCATGGAACTAAATATTTTTAACATTGCCAAACAACCTTATAGTACTGATGATGAAATTGTAGATGTGGATTTAATTGATGAATTGGTTTTTCATACATCTCCTTTAAACCTTAGTGATGACCCTTTACTGACATGTTTAACTCACTTTGGTTTGGATTTTAATATTGACAGATCAATTGATGAGGTTAATGCCTTATTGGATTCATCGCCATGCATGGACATTGATAAGTGGAAGACAAGGATAGAACAATTGGCACCATTAAAAGAAAATCTCATTCCATCATCAGAATCACCACTAGAAATTGAGCTCAAACTTTCACTCGACCCTTTGAATTCTACATTCTTGGAGGAAGAAGAAATATTGTCAGAAATCATCCCATCCTCTCCTGATTACGAACAAAAGAACACAGATATCATTGACCCCATTTTTGGTTCAAAAAGGAGGATACAACTGGTAAAACCAGAGAAGATTCGTAACAACAAAAATGCTAAGGACTACAGAAAGCGAATGAAAATCCTCCGTGACAAGCGGAGCATTAGAAAATCTTTCACACCAGGTCAGAAAGTATTTTCTTTCAATTCTCAATGGCACGTTTCTCCAAGTAAGTTACGTTCTCGATGGTCTGGTTCATCTACTGATCTTATTGTTTTTTCACATGGAGCCATTAAATTTAAGAATCCAAGGAACAATGTAATTTTTAAAGTTAATGGTCAGAAAAGTAAAGTCATATCACGAATACCAATCATGTGGAGAAAACAGCACAAAACATTGAAGTGACCTGAATTTTCTTTCTTTCTATTTTCGGTGATTTAATTTTTAAATTATTTTTTTTGTAAAGTTTAACTATTATTGATATTTTTTTTTTTGAATAAGTGTGCCAGAATAATATGCAATAAAAAAAAAATCATGTTCTTTAGGAATGGTGTCTGATAACAGAGAAGATAAGATTCAATTCATTAAGGATGGCTTGAATAAGGAGTCATTGGATGATATCCTATTGTCTCTTGAAATGCATCCCAGTGAATATGTCCAAAATGCAATACTTCAATTGTGACCATTATTTCAGAAAGAATGTGCAAACTATAGTCTCGGGAATCTGACTATAAAAGACCCTGTTTGCCAGTTTGTAAGAAAACTGGATGGGAAGCCTATCCTCGACCCATAGAGGGCGTTCAAGCCGTTTCTGGACGTAAAACCAGAGGAAGATGTGAGCCACAGTCGCAACTACTTGTTAATATTTCTTCTGCATTGCTACGCCCAGGTGATATCTTCTAATCTCTACTTCTGTCCTTTAAAACATTGAGGACAATGTTTCATTCTGGTTGGGGGGAGGGAATAGCTGATAATTTCTTCTTTATAAATATATGTTTTCAAGTTTTTAAAGTCGAAGATGGCTGAATATGGAGTGTAATAACTCTAGAAACGCATTTTTTTTAAAAAAAAAAAGAAGAAAAAAAATTCATTTTTCTTTAATTTTTCTGCATGTATGTTTTCTTTTTATGTTTAGAATAGGTTGGGGGGAAATATTTATGTTTAAAAAAAAAATTTTTTGTGAATTCTTGATGTTGGATGATATGATGACTTTCGAATTTTAGTATTTGTATTATCTTTGGTCTTGAGTAATGTTACACCATGTTTACTATTCTACATGTTGATGTTGGAGACAAATATGAGTTGCTTGAAAGAATGCACATGTCATAATAAATTCCAAGTGAGTTTTTGAGCCTATTAATTTTTCTTGGAGAGTAACCCTTTTTGCCCATTCTTCATGTAGCTTAGCAGTTTATTATTTCATACATGATCTCTAGATTTTCTTTGAGTCAACCCTTTTAAAAAAAAAATGTGTGTTACTGCATCTAAAATGTCCACTTAATTAGTAGATATGGAAGATTATTTAGAATCCTAAAAGATGATGGAAGGCCATTTTTGACCCGTTTGAGCCTTTCTAACCATCCCTATTATTTAATATCCATAGTTAGCCCTTTTGAGCCTTTTATTTAAAAAAAAAAACCTTTTTCTTTATTAACTTATCATCCTGACCCACTCCAAATCGGAGTATTACCCGATATCATACAAGTTCCATCCACCTATTCATGTTTGAGAGAAAAAAAATAAATAAATAATTATTTTGTTCAGTAAAGTTGTGCCATATAAAAAAAAAGAAAAAAAAGGAAAAAAAGAAAAAAAAAAGATGTACAATAATAATAAATAAGCAAAATGTATCCTGTAAAAAGTTCTTTAATTTTTTCTCAAACATATATATTTTGTTTCCCTATTTTCCTTTCTTTGTTAACCATGTCCCTAGCCTACGTTACGTCCTAATAAAAGTCCTTCCTGATTTTAGGGAACTATAGTCTAACATAAAAGCTAGTTATATGGGTAATTAAGATGTAGTGATGCATATAAAATAACAATAAAATAAAATAAAAATGATGAATACATTGGGTTGACTAATACTTTATTTGAGATCGTATTATTTCTAAGCTATGGGCATATTTTTCATCTTGGTAAGAGTGTGTAATATTTCTTTATTATTTTCTCTCAATTTACCATTCATTGTAGTGACAAAATTTTATTGGGATTAATTTCTTTGTGAGAGTGTCACTACAACCGGTGAGATTTTGGGGTTGGATATGTCATTCTTGAAAGTGGCTTGATTACTATAGCTACAACAAAATCTGCTGGACTGATACATATGGATGGTTGATATGGGTGTGATATTCCTTTAGACTAGAGATAATGCTTAAACTTTTATTTGATTGTTATCATTAATCTGATTGAATAAACTCGTGTGTAAAAAAAAAAAAAAAAGATTTTGAATTTTATCTTCGCTTTATTTGCTAGGGACTAGCAATAAGCTGGTTGGGGGGTGTGTTGAGTGTTAGAAAGTGTATATTTATAAAGGAGAAAATCGTCATTTTACACTTTAAATCTCACTAACATTGCTACTTTTATTTATTTAATTATTTTGTTATTTAATTATATGTGTTTTATTATAACTATGTATTTTATGTATTTTAGGGGCATTACGATCGTTTCACAATGAACGAGTGATCAGACAGCAAAACGGACGTCATATTTGGACTCAGGACGGTCGAAAACCTTAAGAGGAGCACTAAGAAAAAAAGTCACTGTTCACACGTACGGTACTGTTCATACGTACGGTACTGTTCACGACACTATTCATGTATACGGACCGATGATGTGGCAACTACTTACGACATGGCAGTATCTGATTGGACGAATTATGTGGATTGACTGCTTATGTGGATTGACTGCTTATGTGGCATTGACCGATGACGTGGCGTTGACTGATGATGTGTCACGATCTTATTGGACTAAATTTCTTATGTACTGTAGATCGATGACGTGACAGCATCTCAGTGGAGTAAAAATCGGGTGTACAGTACATGCGTTTACATGTGATTATTTACTATTCAGCGCGCGTTCTCGCATAAAATGTTGACCGATTGACGGTTGATTGCTGATCGCTGATCGATGACGTGGCGCAATCCTGAGCATCCGAATTGTTTTTAATCCGATGGTCACGATTCACTCAATGTATCTATAAAAAGGGGGCTCTCCCCCTCTAATTGGGCACCCCTGAATTCATTTCTAAGCTTAGATTTCTGAAATTCATTCTCCTTCTTGTAGTTTCTTTTTATTTTAATAAAATTTCCTTTTTTATCTTTAGTTAAAATATGAGTAGCTAATTTCTTTTGAGCTTGGGTTGAAGGTGAAGTCTCAACATGTTCCATGGGCTTAATTTGTTAAATTTACTTTCTCTTCCCCTTTAATATTTGTGGTTGTTTTGACTTTTCGTCGACAAATAATAATAGTCTTGTCTAGTTACAGCCCTGGTTAAAACGGCACCCTAGTACAAGGTTATTATTATTTGGCACGATAAGCCCTTGGCACCATACTTATTGGAGAGTGGTTCATGAGGTGTAGAATCCCCCCTTATGATTTAATTGGTATTAATATGGAATATTTAGCCCATGGAGCATGTTGATGCGGATCCAGATACCCAAGTGCTTTATTATAACAAGTTTTATTCTCAATTATTCCCGTCATTTTAATTCACGATTTAGAATAAAGTTACCATAATTTAATTGTTCCCATTATAAAGAAAATTAATTCGGCATATAATTAAAATCAACCTCCTCGTGGGATCGACACTCGTCACCATTAATCTATTCTACAATAGATTCGTGCGCTTGCGAGTTCAATAAAATTTGCACAATAGCAGCTCTTGGGTTTCTACCACCATTATCTTCATCTCATCCACCATCTCCATAGCCTTTTTTTTTTATTTTCTGTCACTCTGTACCACATATTTTTTTATGCATTTACGTTTTCTGTATGGCTTGTGGATGATCATTATGAGTTGTTTGGATGCTCTGTCTTTGGAAGCTTTGTATTTGGATGTTTTATATTTGGATGCTATATTATGACTTCTTGAAATATCGTTAGATTTTCATGTCTCTTGCTTGTATTTGGCTCATTATTATTGTTTTAATTTAATTTTGATGATGAAGGGAGAGAAGTCATGTATTTTTATAATTTTGGAGACAGGTATTATATTTTCTTTTCTGTGCATTTTTTTTTAAATATTGAGGGGGAGCTTATAAATTGTTATAGACCATATTTTCAGGGGGATTTTATTTTAAATTTGATTATGTATGCCATGTATTAAGGGGGAGCATATATGTCAAAATACATGAGATGTTTGTCATCATCAAAAAGGGAGAGATTGTTAGCCTAAAAGGTTATAAATATTATAATTTTGATGATAACAAACATATGCATTAAAATGTTTTATTTTATATTTCACAAGTTCACTAGTTTTTAAGGATAATAAATCAAGTGAAATCAAATTCAAGACACTCAACGGACAACGGTGGCTCAACGAAAAATTTATAGCGGCAATTTCTTGTAAAGCCGGTATAATTTAATTTATACTTAGATTAGTATTTGTGAAGCTCAATCTTATGTTAATAAAATAATTATTTTTTTAAACTAAATTTTATGTTTATGAGATAAAATATTTTATGGATTTAAGTTAAAATGAAAAAGTTTTAAAATTCAGAGTTGGACCTATTTGCTAAGTTTTAAAATATTTGGGCTATATTATAACTTATAAAAGATTAAGGGTCTAAGTAAAAAGTTTTGAGAACTTTAAAGATTATGGTGGTTTAGTTAAAACTCAAAGAGAACTTATTTGAAAAGATTTATTTTAGTTTGGGTCATATTGTAATTTCAGAATATTTTTAGGAATTAAATAGTATTTAAAATTTCTGAGATTGGATTTTTTAGTAAAATTTTATAACGTTTTGGGCTATAATATAATTTCAGAAAGTTTTAAGGTGAAACTGTAATTTCTTGAACTGTCTTAGTGTAGCAAAATTCAAATTTAACGGTAACTTCACTGTTACGAGTGGGGAGCCGGTTAAATTAAGCAGCTAGCCGCTTAAGCACTGGACTTTGTCAATAACGGCTAGTTTTGAAGCTTTAACTATAAAAACTCAACTCGAACTTTATTTTAAGCTCTCTAACAAGCAAAAACGAGTTTATAAAATATATATTGAGCTTTCATATTACAAATCACAATAGATTAAATCATTTTTGTGCCATTATTTGTCAATCCACTCTTATAGAGAGTTTCTTGCTGTAATTTTTATTTGTATCATATTGAGAGTATTCAAGTGAGGGAAACACTTGGGGTAAATAGATTAGGGTGATAATCTCTTAATTATAAAGGTCCATTGAGACCTTAGAAGTCAATTATAAACATTTAAAGTCTTAGGAGGCTTGGATAGTGAAATTCTCAAGCTTGGTTGGCTTGGAGACGTGGACGTGGGCGGGGATTACTGAACCACGTAAAAATTACTGTGTTTGCATTCTCTTCCATTACTCATTTATTTTACAAGTATTGTCTAATTTATTATATTTGATTTAATTGTTATAAAACTTATTATTTTTGTTTGCATTAAGGCGTTAGATTGAATCGTTTATAAAATAACTTTTAAAAACCCAATTCACCTCCCCCCTCTTGGGTTGCACATTTGCATTTCAGTGGTGGATTAGAGAATAAAATTTTCTGAAAAAACAAATTCTTTGTCATTTAGCTTTATCATTTCATTTTATGTTAGTTTATGTATTTAATCATTTCTATATAATATTTGCTCGCTGGCGACAATCTGGTGTATCATTTTAAATAATCCTTTGGCTGTATTTGTTACATAACTTTTATACTGAGTTTTCTATTTGCTACAACTTCTCTATTCAATCCACACAGTACATCTTTAAAAGACTTAATTTATTATTTCAATTTTTTTAGTCAACTAATTTAAGAGTTTTGTTTTTTTTTCAATTTATAATTCTTCCTTTACAATAAGAATGCATAGTTGGGAACTTGTACTTGTTTAATTCGTAATATCTTAAGAGCATTACATCTTAAAGACAAAACAAGAAGAGTTTAAAATAGATAATATTGGTTAAGATTGCTTATACCAATCAATCTAACAACATTTTCCTTGTGACAACCACATCTAGGTCTTGAATTTGTAGGATCCAACATCATGATATCCATATTTTTCATCATTAAAATATTAATCCTAATTCTTATATCTGCTTTTATTGTTTTAATTTTAAAAAATTTTCTTTTCTTACAAGTTGCATAAGAATTAACAAATTAATACGTTAACACTTTTTAACTCATCAATAAAATATAAATATTATATTATTTAGTTAAATAACAAAAATAAAGAAGCATATAAATTTCAATTACAAAAACATATATTAAATTATAGTCAAACTAACCATCTCAAATAAATGAATGGATACATATTTGAATTTAAATGCAATTATTTAAACCTTTCTTACAACCATTTTATAATTTCCAACAACTCTTTTTATATGAAATAAAATAAAATAAAAAGCCAACAATTCTATTTTCAAGTTATGATGAAATAAAATTTCTAATTATTATGACATTGTGGCTTGCATTATCCTATCTAAGAATTTTAACTAACTAGTAAATTGTTCATTTCTTTACTTAAACAATTTTTTCTTTTATTTTGGATGCAATTTCCAATAGGCTTCTAAGGGCATCATCATGTTGATCTAATCATAAAAAGATGATGGTACGGATAGTAAATGAGGCAATCACCTATAAAAAATAATATGAAAAGTTTTGTCACACTAATTGGGGAAAATGTCAATTCATTCCCTCCTAAGAACAATCTTCAATTTACTATGCAATAGCATGAAAACCTCAATATATTATAATTTTTGTTCAGAAGATGACCATAAATGAGAGTAAGGTGATGAACTTTTTATTTGTTTTCATGGCAGTAAAAGGGATTAATTGATGATTCTCAAGGGAATCATTGAAGTTTTCCTTAAATTAAATCAGACAACTTAGTAATATAAGATTTCGATAAAATGAGGGTTATTTTTTTTTTTGGATGCAATAATCTCACACCAAAAGGAAATAGACTTATAATTTAAATATTATAAATAGTAATAACACATTAATTATGATTGCCTAATCATTATTATTATTTAAACAAACTACTTTCTTAAAGATTAATTCAATAATATGTAAAGAAAAATGCAACAAGAGATGCATAAACAAAAAAACATATGACTTAACATTACTTGGTCATAATGGATTAATTTTTTATTTTATTAAAACAAATTTTGAATTTAACTACAACTGATCATTATTGCAAAAGCACTCATACAAGATAAAGAAATAACTAGTTAATAAAATCATTTGCATCCCCCCTCAGGGCAAGGGTACTGATAATCTTCAAGAATTTTCTTAAACTTGTCAATCAAACACTCTTTGCTTATAAGCTCTGAGCAGTTAACGATGTCAGGTGATGCCGCAGGACTAATAGAAAATGTAGTATCATATGGGTTAGATCGTCAACGCTTCATTTGTTTGCATTAACTATTGATTTTAATATCTTGTTGCATTTAACAAAGAAGTATGTAAATTTGAATTGCAAGAACTTAATTAGAACTAAAAGAGATGTGTAAGAATAAAAACGACATGATCCCTTATTTATATGAATCAATATTGAGAAATAGGTTATAGTGACTTTTATGGAATTGAAAGATTCAATAAATGAGGATTAAATGAATAACGCTTCATTTGTTTGCATTAACTATTGATTTTTATATCTTGTTGCATTTAACAAAGAAGTATGTAAATTTGAATTGCAAAAACTTATATTAAATTAAATTCAGACTAATTAAACTAAACTTCAATTCATCCCCTCCTACAAAAATTCTTCGTATTTACTGTCCAAAAGGATAAATGTCTAGTCTACTCTATTTTTTGTTTAGAAGATGAGCATAAAAATGGGTACGTCTATTAACTTTTTATTTGCTTTCTTAACAGTAAATGAGGGCAATTTGTTGATTCTCAGGGGATACATTGAAGTTTACCCTTAAATTAAATCAAATAGCTTTATAGCATACGATTTCAGCAAAATGGTTTTTCTTTTTTTTTTTAGTTAGGATGTAATAACCTCCCCCTATAAGGTGATAGACTTAAACTTTGAATATTAAAAATGGTAGTTATGATCGCTTGATCATTATTATATTTAAACAAACTACTTTCTTGAAGATTGATTCAATAATATGTATACAACAAAGCAGGTGAACATACAAACATAAAAAACATATGACATATCATTACACAGATATAATGGATTAATTTTCATTTTTTATTAAAACATAGTTTTAATTTTACGACAATTGATTGTTATTGCAAACTCACTCTTACAAGATAAAAGAAATAACTAATTAATAAAATTATTTGCATCCCCCCTCAGGGCAGGGGTACCAATAGTCTTCAAGAGCTTTCTTAAACTTCTCAATTACACACTCTTCACGTCTGAGCCCTGAACAATCAACAATGTCGGGTGATGATGTAGGATTAATAGAAAATAAAGCATCTCGATTAGATCTTTGGCCAATAATACTAGCTGAAATAAGCATATTTTCAGTGTTTGCCACTACAAGCAAAGCCAAGATGATGAAACTAAGACTCTTTGACATTTTTCAATTTCTTACGTAAATTGCAAACAATGTAATTTGAGTTAAAAGAGATGTGTAAGAATCAAAAAGGCATTAGCCCTTATTTATATGAATAGTTATCGAGAAATGAGTTGTAATGACTTTAATTAAATTAAAAGATTCCATAAATGAGAATTAAATAAATTACGCTTCCTTTATTTGCATTAACTACTTATTTTAATAGCTCGTTGCATTAACTATTGATTTTAATATCTTGTTGCATTATTTAGGTAATTCAACATATATTTAATTAATTTTATCTTTATTAGATTTTAGTTTTTTTATTTAGTTTATTATTAGATTTCTTGCTCGTTCTTTTAATTTATAAATATATCTATACGAGCCATATCCTTTAACAAAATTAACCAAATCTTAAATTTTAAGCAAGCCATTCTTTTCTTTAATAAAAAACCAATAGCAATTAATCTTCCCTCTTTATGTTTGTAAGTGGAGCCCCTCGTATACACGTGCTAGCTATCTTAATATAACAAAATGTCAAATTCCTTCCATTTACCCTTCTTAGTTAAACAGCCTTTGAATATTATCAAGGGGAACTTTAAGTTTACATTAGATTGAAAATAACTTGCTTTTGTTAATTAGTGGTGGATTGAAGAATAAACTTTTCCCAAAAACAAGTGCTTTGTCTTATAGTATTATTATTTCATTTTATGTTAGCTTGTCTATTTATAATGCTTCCTCTATAATAAGAATGCATAGCTAGGAACTTGTATTTCTTTAATTCGTAATATCTTAAGAGCATTGCATTTTAAAGACAAAACAAGAAGAGCTTAAAATAGACAATATTGGTTAAGATTGCTTGTACCAATCAATCTAACAGCATTTTCCTTGTGATAACCACATCTAGGTCTTGAATTTGTAGGATCCAACATCATGGTATCCATATTTTTCATCATTAAAATATTAATCCTAATTCTTATTTTCTTACAAGCTGCATAAGAATTAACAAATTAATACGTTAACACTTTTTAACTCATCAATAAAATATAAATATTATATTATTTA
This sequence comes from Aegle marmelos, assembly GCA_030449875.1. Classification (NCBI taxonomy): domain Eukaryota; kingdom Viridiplantae; phylum Streptophyta; class Magnoliopsida; order Sapindales; family Rutaceae; genus Aegle; species Aegle marmelos. Next base: position 318,883 of record JASUUL010000026.1, on the reverse strand, counting down.
GCTAAATAACAAAAACGATAATTTCGTAAATAGTATTATTGTAGCAAAATTCAAAATTAACGGTAACTTCACTGTTCTGAGCGGAGAGCCAGTTAAATTAAGCAGCTAGCCGCTTGAGCACTGGAATTTGTCAATAACGGCTAGTTTTCGAGCTTTAACTATAAAAACTCAACTCCAATTTCATTTTAAGCCCTCTAGCAAGTAAAAAGAAGTTTATAAAACATATATTGAGCTTCCATATTGCAAATCACAATAGATTAAATCATTATTGTGTCATTATTTGTCAATCCACTCTTATAGAGAGTTTCTTATTGTAATTTTTATTTTGTATCATATTGAGAGTATTCAAGTGAGGCAAACACTGGGGGCAAAAAGATTTGGGTGATAATCTCTTAATTGTAAAGGTCTATTGACGCCTTGGAAGTTAATTGTAAACATTTGAAGCCTTAGGAGGCTTGGATAGTGAAATCCTCAAGCTCGGTTGGCTTGGAGGCGTGGACGTAGGCGGGGATTGCCGAACCACGTAAAAATTACTGTGTTTGCATTCTCTTCCCTTACTCATTTATTTTGCAAGCATTGTCTAATTTATTATATTTGATTTAATTGTTATAAAACTTATTATGTTGTTTTCATTAAGGCGTTTGATTGAATCATTTATAAAATAACTTTTAATAACCCAATTCACCCCACCTCTTGGGTTGCACGGTTGCATTTCATTTGGTATCAGAGCTTGGTTCTCTTTTTAGGATTTAACCGTCTAGAGTGAAAGATCCATGGCAACCCAAAGTGATGCAACCTTTTGGGAAGGACAATCCACAATTAGGCCACCGTTCTTTGACGAAAATGACTACCCATATTGAAAAACTAGGATGAAAATTTACTTATAAGCCCTAGATTACGAAATTTGGAAAGTTGTATGTGGATGTCCATTTATGCCTTTGACTAAAAATGAAGTCGGGGAAGATATTCCAAAACCTTCACAGGAATGGAATGAATTGGAAAAAAGAAAAGTTTCTCTAAATTCCAAAGCCATGAATGCCTTATTTTTGTACACTAGATAAGAAAGAATTTCATAGAGTGTCAATTTGTGAAAGCCAATATTTTTTAAACAACTTTTTTAAACAAAAAAATATAATATAATAAATTAAAAAGCCAATATTTTTATTTTTAAGTGATGGCAAACTAAAACTTCTAATAACTGCAACAACATGGTTTATGTTGCACTGCCTAATAATTGTAACTAGCCAACAAATTGTTCATTTCTTTATTTAAATATTTTTTTTCATTTTGGATGCAATTTGCAAATGGTCTCTTAAAGCATCATCAAAATGTTCATTTAGCGATAGAAAGATGATTGTATGTTTAGTAGATAAGGCAAATGAGTGTAAAAAATAATATGAAATTTTTTTATATACTAATTAGACTAAACTTCAATTCATCCCCTCCTACAGAAATTCTTCGTATTTACTGTCCAAAAGCATGAATGTCTTAGTCTACTCTATTTTTTGTTTAGAAGATGAGCATAAAAATGGGTATGTCTATTAACTTTTTATTTGCTTTCTTAACAGTAAATGAGGGCAATTTATTGATTCTCAGGGGATACATTGAAGTTTACAATTAAATTAAATCAAATAGCTTTATAGCATTTTTAAAGCTCAATCTTATGTTAATAAAATAATTATTTTTTGTCAAACTAAATTTTATGTTTGTGAGATAAAATATTTTGTGGATTTAGTAATTTGGGTTAAAATGAAAAATTTTTAAATTTCAGAGTTGGACCTATTTGCTAAGTTTTAAAATATTTAGGCTATATTGTAACTTATAAAAGATTAGGGTTCTAAGTGAAAAATTTTCAGAACTTTAAAGATTATGGTGATTTAGTTAAAACTCAAGGAGGACTTACTTCAAAAGATTTTCTTTAGTTTGGGCCATACCGTAATTTCAGAATGTTTTGAGGAAGTAAATAGTATTTAAAATTTCTGAGATTGGATCTTTTTATAACGTTTATGACATTTTGGGCCATTGCATAATTTGAGTAAGTTTTAAAGCAAAACTATAATTTCGTGAACAGTCTTACTGTAGCAAAATTCAAAATTAACGGTAACTTCACTGTTCCGAGTGGAGAGCTGGTTAAATTAAGCAGCTAGCCGCTTGAGCACTGGAATTTGTCAATAACGGCTAGTTTTCGAGCTTTAACTATAAAAACTCAACTCCAATTTCATTTGAAGCCCTCTAGCAAGCAAAAACAAGTTTATAAAACATATATTGAGCTTCCATATTGCAAATCACAATAGATTAAATCATTATTGTGCCATTATTTGTCAATCCACTCTTGTAGAGAGTTTCTTATTGTAATTTTTATTTTGTATCATATTGAGAGTATTCAAGTGAGGGAAACACTAGGGGTAAAGAGATTAGGGTGATAATCTCTTAATTGTAAATGTCTATTGACACCTTGGAAGTTAATTGTAAACATTTGAAGCCTTAGGAGGCTTGGATAGTGAAATCCTCAATCTCGGTTGGCTTAGAGGCGTAGACGTAGGCGGGGATTGCCGAGCCACGTAAAAATTACTGTGTTTCAATTCTCTTCCCTTACTCATTTATTTTGCAAGCATTGTCTAATTTATTATATTTGATTTAATTGTTATAAAACTTATTATTTTTGTTTGCATTAAGGCGTTTGATTGAATCGCTTATAAAATAACTTTTAAAAACCCAATTCACCCCCCCTCTTGGGTTGCACGTTTGCATTTCATTTGGTATCAGAGCTTGGTTCTCTTATTAGGATTTAACCATCTAGAGTAAAAGATCCATGGCAATCTAAACTGATGCAACCATTAGGGAAGGACAATCCACAACTAGACCACCGTTCTTTGACGGAAATGACTACCCATATTGGAAAACTCGGATGAAAATTTACTTATAAGCCCTAGATTACGAAATTTGGAAAGTTGTATGTGATGGTCCATTTATGCCTTTGACTAAAAATGAAGTCGGGGAAGATATTCCAAAACCTTCACAGGAATGGAATGAATTGGAAAAAAGAAAAGCTTCTCTAAATTCCAAAGCCATGAATGCGTTATTTTGTGCACTAGATAAGAAAGAATTTCATAGAGTGTCAAGTTGTGAAAGCCAATATTTTTTAAACAACTTTTTTAAACAAAAAAATATAATATAATAAATTAAAAAGCCAATATTTTTATTTTTAAGTGATGGCAAACTAAAACTTCTAATAACTGCAACAACACGGCTTGTGTTGCACGCACTGCCTGATAATTGTAACTAGCCAACAAATTGTTCATTTCTTTATTTAAATATTTTTTTTCATTTTGGATGCAATTTGCAAATGGTCTCTTAAAGCATCATCAAAATGTTCATTTAGCGATAGAAAGATGATTGTACGTGTAGTACATAAGGCAAATGCATGTAAAAAATAATATGAAATTTTTTTATATACTAATTAGACTAAACTTCAATTCATCCCCTCCTACAGAAATCCTTTGTATTTACTGTCCAAAAGCATGAATGTCTTAGTCTACTCTACTTTTTATTTAGAAGATGAGCATAAAAATGGGTATGTCTATTAACTTTTTATTTGCTTTCTTAATAGTAAATGAGGGCAATTTATTGATTCTCAGGGGATACATTGAAGTTTACAATTAAATTAAATCAAATAGCTTTATAGCATTTTTGAAGCTCAATCTTATGTTAATAAAATAATTATTTTTTGGCAAACTAAATTTTATGTTTGTGAGATAAAATATTTTGTGGATTTAAGTAATTTGGGTTAAAATGAAAAATTTTTAAATTTCAGAGTTGGGCCTATTTGCTAAGTTTTAAAATATTTAGGCTATATTGTAACTTATAAATGATTAGGGTTCTAAGTGAAAAATTTTGAGAACTTTAAAGAGTATGGTGGTTTAGTTAAAACTCAAAGAGGACTTATTTGAAAAGATTTATTTTAGTTTGGGTCATATTGTAATTTCAGAATATTTTTAGGAATTAAATAGTATTTAAAATTTCTTAGATTGGATTTTTTGGTAAAATTTTATAACGTTTTGGGCTATAAAATAATTTCAGAAAGTTTTGAGGTGAAACTGTAATTTCTTGAACAGTCTTAGTGTAGCAAAATTCAAATTTAACGGTAACTTCACTGTTACGAGCGGGGAGCCGGTTAAATTAAGCAGCTAGCTGCTTAAGCACTGGAATTTATCAATAACGGCTAGTTTTGAAGCTTTAACTATAAAAAGTCAACTCCAACTTTATTTTAAGCTCTCTAGCAAGCAAAAATTAGTTTATAAAATATATATTGAGCTTTCATATTGCAAATCACAATAGATTAAATCATTATTGTGCCATTATTTGTCAATCCACTCTTATAGAAAGTTTCTTATTGTAATTTTTATTTTGTATCATATTGAGAGTATTAAAATAAGGGAAACACTAGGGGTAAAGAGATTAGGGTGATAACCTCTTAATTGTAAAGGTCTATTGACACCTTGAAAGTTAATTGTAAATATTTGAAGCCTTAGGAGGTTTGGATAGTGAAATCCTCAAGCTCGGTTGGCTTAGAGGTGTGGACGTAGGCGGGGATTGCCGAGCCACGTAAAAATTACTGTGTTTCAATTCTCTTCCCTTACTCATTTATTTTGCAAACATTGTCTAATTTATTATATTTGATTTAATTGTTATAAAACTTATTATTTTTGTTTGCATTAAGGCGTTTGATTGAATCGCTTATAAAATAACTTTTAAAAACCCAATTCACCCCCCCTCTTGGGTTGCACGTTTGCATTTCATTTGGTATCAGAGCTTGGTTCTCTTATTAGGATTTAACCATCTAGAGTAAAAGATCCATGGCAATCCAAACTGATGCAACCTTTAGGGAAGGACAATCCACAACTAGACCACCGTTCTTTGACGGAAATGACTACCCATATTAGAAAACTAGGATGAAAATTTACTTATAAGGCCTAGATTACGAAATTTGGAAAGTTGTATGTGATGGTCCATTTATGATCGCTTGATCATTATTATATTTAAACAAACTACTTTCTTGAAGAATGATTCAATAATATGTATATAACAAAGCAGGTGGACATACAAACATAAAAAACATATGACATATCATTACACAGATATAATGGATTAATTTTCATTTTTTATTAAAACATAGTTTTAATTTTACGACAATTGATTGTTATTGCAAACTCACTCTTACAAGATAAAAGAAATAACTAATTAACAAAATTATTTGCATCCCCCCTCAGGGCAGGGGTACCAATAGTCTTCAAGAGCTTTCTTGAACTTCTCAATTACACACTCTTCACGTCTGAGCCCTGAACAATCAACAATGTCGGGTGATGATGTAGGATTAATAGAAAATAAAGCATCTCGATTAGATCTTTGGCCAATAATACTAGCTGAAATAAGCATATTTTCAGTGTTTGCCACTACAAGCAAAGCCAAGATGATGAAACTAAGACTCTTTGACATTTTTCAATTTCTTACGTAAATTGCAAACAATGTAATTTGAGTTAAAAGAGATGTGTAAGAATAAAAAAGGCATTAGCCCTTATTTATATGAATAGTTATCGAGAAATGAGTTGTAATGACTTTAATTAAATTAAAAGATTCCATAAATGAGGATTAAACAAATTACGCTTCCTTTATTTGCATTAACTACTTATTTTAATAACTCGTTGCGTTAACTATTGATTTTAATATCTTGTTGCATTATTTAGGTAATTCAACATATATTTAATTAATTTTATCTTTATTAGATTTTAGTTTTTTTATTTAGTTTATTATTAGATTTCTTGCTCGTTCTTTTAATTTATAAATATATCTATACGAGCCATATCCTTTAACAAAATTAACCAAATCTTAAATTTTAAGCAAGCCATTCTTTTCTTTAATAAAAAACCAATAGCAATTAATCTTCCCTCTTTATGTTTGTAAGTGGAGCCCCTCGTATACACGTGCTAGCTATCTTAATATAACAAAATGTCAAATTCCTTCCATTTACCCTTCTTAGTTAAACAACCTTTGAATTTTATCTTCGCTTTATTTGTTAGGGACTAGCAATAAGCTGGTTGGGGGGTGTGTTGAGTATTAGAAAGTGTATATTTATAAAGGAGAAAATCGTCATTTTACACTTTAAATCTCACTAACATTGCTACTTTTATTTATTTAAGTATTTTGTTATTTAATTATATGTGTTTTATTATAACTATGTATTTGATGTATTTTAAGGGCATTACGATCGTTTCACAATGAACGAGTGATCAGACAGTAAAACGGACGTCATATTTGGACTCAGGACGGTTGAAAACCTTAAGAGGAGCATTAAAGGAAAAAAGTCACTGTTCACATATACGTATTTGATTGGACGAATTATGTGGATTGACTGCTTATGTGGCGTTGACAGATGACGTGGCATTGACCGATGATGTGTCACGATCTTATTGGACTAAATTTCTTATGTACTGTAGATCGATGACGTGGCAGCATCTTAGTGGAGCAAAATTCATGTGTATAGTACATGCGCTTACATGAGATTATTTACTATTCAGGCGGCGTTACTGTACAAATATTGACTGTTGACTGTTGACTGATGACGTGGCGCAATCCTGAGCATTCGAATTATTTTTAATCCGATGGTCACGATTCACTTAATGTATCTATAAAAAGAGGGCTCTCCCCCCTAATTTGATACCCCTGAATTCATTTCTAAGCTTAGATTTCTGAAATTCCTTCTCCTTCTTGTAGTTTCTTTGTATTTTAATAAAATTTCCTTTTTTATCCTTAGTTAAAATATGAGTGGCTAATTTTCTTTTAAGCTTGGGTTGAAGGTGAAGTCTCAACATGTTCCATGTGCTTAATTTGGTAAATTTACTTTCTTTTCCCCTCTAATATTTGTAGTTATTTTGACTTTTCGTCGACAAATAATAATAGTCTTGTCTAGATATCAAATTTCTGGTTAAACCTAAGACCCTAAGATCTGAGTTATTATTATTTGGACAACAGTTCTCTACCATACTTATTGGAGAGTGGTTCATGAGGTGTGGAATCCCCCCTTATGATTTTATTAATATTAATATGGAATATTTAGCCCATATTTTTAATTTGTTGAATTAATTTTTTTTGTTTTCTTGTATTCTTTTTTTATAAAAAAATAATAATTCTATAATTTAATTTTTATAATTTAAATTTTTGCAATTTAATTTTTATAATTTAAATTTTTGTAATTTAATTTTTGTAATTTAAATTTTTACAATTTAATTTTATTGTGTGATTTCTTTAAATTTCTGTACTTTAATTTTTGCTTTACTTTTCTTTGTAATTTGTTTTGTTTATCTTGTAATTTATTTTAATTTATTCGTAGAATTAATTCATAGAATTAGTTTTTTTTAAGTAATTTTTTTGCTTTCCTTAAAAATTATAAAAAAAATTAAAAAAATTAAAAGAAATTAAAAAAAAAGTGAATTTGTAATTTAATTTTGGTAATTTAAATTTCTTTAAATTTCAATAATTTAATTTCTTTGTAATTTCTTTACATTGCTATAATTTAATTTTTGAGTTATTTTTTTTGGTTTATTTTGTTAATTTATTAATCCATAGAATTTATTTTATTTTATTTTTTTGTTCTTTTCTTTTAAATCTTTTTCCTGTAATTTAATTCCGTTTCTTTTTATCTTCTTTATATTTTTGTAATTTAATTTTTCATTTTTCTTTGTAATTTATCTTCTTATTTTATTTAATCTATTTCTTGTATTTTCTTTTTAGCACTTGAGTGTATGTTCATAGTAAGATTATAACAACGTCACAAGGTTAGTATTATAATTTCTCTCTCCTCTTTATTTTTATTTGTTTTATTTTCATTTATTTTCTTCTTTGCATGCATGGTCGAAGGTCATTATCACCTAATCTTGAACCTTTAGACCTTGATTTGGAAAAAATACTTCGCACGCACAAACACACTGTTTTTCAAAAGAAATTTGAAATGGATTTGCAACATCAAAGAACTGTAACCACAAGAGAGGCCATTTAAGGATTATTTTAGTCCTTTAGCTAATTTGAGCACATCATGCATAAGGTACCAAATATATAGCTCTGCTAGAGTTTTGAATTAAAACCTAGTGTCTTCAAACCTGTCTCCCCACATTCTATGGCCTAGAAAATGAGGACCCATATAATCATCTGAATGATTTTCATGCTATTTGTCAAACTTTTAAATACGAGAATTTTTCAGATGATGATGTTAAACTTAGATTATTCTCATTTTCATTAAAAGATAGAGCTCGTTCATGGTTTAATACAATGCCTGCTAATAGCATTACATCATGGGAACAAATGGTAACTAAATTTTTAAATAAATATTTTCCAGTTCATAAAACCAATGCTATTTGCAGGGAAATTTCAGAGTTTACCCAAAAAGATGACGAGCAAATTTTCGAAGCATGGGAGAGATTTAATGGATTACTCTTGAAGTGTCCACATCATGGGTACGAGAAATGGCACCAATGCCAATATTTTTTGGAGGGATTATTGCCACATATGCAAGAATGGCTAATGGCAACCAGTGGAGGAGAGTTAATGTTCAAAAGCGCATCAGAGATTTGGGAATTTTTCCAACGGCAATCGGATAATTCTCAACAACGGAGTCGATCACTTAGAAATACCAGGAGAATTAAGGGAGTGAATGAGGTTAACATTGGCGAGTCAAGCTCAGGAATTAAAGAAGTCAAAGAGATGGTCGAAGGCCTTGCTCGACAAATAGCATCTTTGACAACCGCTAAATCAACAGAGCCACATGACCATGACTCATATTCAGATCAAGCCAATGCTATAGGTATCATGAGAAAACCACCAAACTACAACCCTTACTCCAACACATATAACCCTGGATGGAGAGATCACCCCAATTTTTCATGGTCTCAAGGATTCCAACAAAATGGACCATCAGTTCCACCTCCACCAATGCAACCAATTCCTCAAATGTCTCAAGCCTCCCAACCACCATTTAGACCATACAATCAGAACCCAAACCATTCTCAACCCAAACCATTCTCAACCCAAACCATGGGAGGAGACATCCCAAAATTTCAGAAATCTTACTAACTCCAAGATCGAGCAGCAGAACCGCACCATTGATGAATTACGAAATGAGATGAGAGGGAGTTTTAACTCACAAGCTCAATCTATTTCAAGCCCTGAGAAAATGGTAGGACAACTTGCCTCTTCAATTCAAACTTTGGCCATGACCGTTGAAAAAGGCAAATTCCCAAGTCAACCAGTGCCCAATCCTAAAGCAGTGAATGAAGTAAGTTCTAGTTCACCACAGCAGAATGGAGAGGCTAAAGCAGTGATGACCTTATGAAAAGGAAAAGAAGTCGACAACAAAGTGGAGATGCCAAAATCAACTCAGATTGTACCTATGAACACTGAGGAATCATCATCAGAGGAGAAAGAAGAAACCAACCCACGAGAATATGTTCCTAAAGCTCCATTTCCTCAGAGGTTAGCTAAAGGGAAGAAAGGAAAATCCACAGGTGAGATTCTTGAAATCTTCAAACAGGTAAGTGTTAACATCCCTTTACTAGAAGCTATAAAACAAGTGCCATCATATGCCAAGTTTCTTAAAGACCTTTGTACTAAAAAAAAAAACATTCATGTTCAGAAAAAGGTCTTTCTAACAGAAAATATTAGCTCTATACTCCAATATAAAATGCCTCTAAAATGCAAAGATCCAGGCTCCCTCACTATCTCATGTAGTATAGGGAACCACACAATTGAGAATGCTTTGTTGGATTTAAGAGCTAGTGTAAATCTGTTGCCTTACTTTGTTTTTGTGAAACTTGGACTGGGCGAATTACATCCAACTCCAGTGGTGTTACAGCTTGCAGATCGGTCCACAAAAATACCTCGTGGTATTGTGGAGGACGTGTTTATCCAGGTAGACAAGTTTTATTTTCCTGTTGATTTTATTGTAATTGACACTCAACCAGTGCAGGATTCAAAGAAGCACATTCCCATTATTCTGGGCCGACCTTTCTTGGCAATTGCCGATGCACATATTCAATACAGAACCGGAAATATGCAGTTGTCTTTTGACAATATGACCATGGAACTCAATATCTTTAACATTGCTAAACAACCTCACAGTGCAGATGATGGAATTATTGATGTGGATTTAATAGAAACATTAGTTGATAACAATTTTCTTTCAAACCTTAGTGATGACCCTTTGAATTTTGATGTTGACAGATCAGTTGATGAAGTCAACGCTTTACTTTACTCAGCACCATCCATGGACACTAATAAATGGAAGTCAAGAGTTGAACAACTAGTGCTGTCAGAAAAGAAACTCAGCCCATCATCAGAATCACCACTAAAACTCGAACTCAAGCCATTACCCAACACTTTGGAATACGCATTCTTGGGAGAAGAAAGTACCTTACCAGTAATCATCTCTTTCTCCCTCAATGACGAACAAAAAGGTAAGTTGTTAGATGTTTTAAAAGAACATAAAGGAGCATTAGGATGGACCATAGCAGACATAAAAGGTATAAACCCAGTGTATTGCATGCATTACATTCATCTTGATGAAAATGCTAAACCTACTAGGGAAATGCAACGTCGGTTAAATCCTAACATGAAATAAGTTGTTTGCACTGAAGTCCTTAAGCTATTAGATGCAGGTATCATTTACCCTATTTCTGATAGTTCGTGGGTCAGTCCTGTGCAAGTTGTTCCTAAAAAGTCAGGAGTTACAGTAGTCATCAATGCTGATAATGAATAAGTACCCACTAGAGTAACTACAGGATGGCGTGTATACATTGATTACAGAAAGTTGAATTCTGTCACACGTAAAGACCATTTTCCTTTACCATTTATCGATCAAATACTTGATAGATTAGCAGGTCATGAGTTTTATTGCTTTCTAGATGGTTATTCAGGATACAATTAGATTCCCATAGCACCAGAAGATCAAGAGAAGACCACCTTCACTTGTCCTTTTGGAACTTTTGCATATAGGAGAATGCCATTTGGATTATGTAATGCACCTGCTACATTTCAACGATGCATGTTGAGCATTTTTTCTGATATGGTTAAACGATTCCTTGAGGTTTTTATAGATGATTTTTCTATTTTTGGAGATTCGTTTGATCAATGTTTACATCATCTAACACTAGTTCTACAGAGATGTATCGAGAAGAATTTAGTCTTGAATTGGGAGAAATGCCATTTTATGGTTAAACAAGGTATTGTTCTCGGTCACATCATTTCAAGCAAAGGTATTGAGGTTGAGAAAGCCAAGGTGGATCTCATTTCCAATCTTCCTCCACCTAAAACAGTCAAAGAAGTAAGATCTTTCCTTGGGCATGCTGGTTTTTATAGACGTTTCATTAAAGATTTTAGCAAAGTTTCTAGACCCTTATGCAATCTACTTACAGATGTATCTTTTGTCTTTGATGATTCATGTCTTGTGGCATTTGAAAAACTAAAGCAGTTGTTGACATCATCACCCATTATTCAGCCCCCAAATTGGAACTTACCATTTGAGCTTATGTGTGATGCATCTGACTATGCAGTAGGAGCAATATTAGGACAAAGAGTTGATCGAATTCCCCATGTGATTTACTATGCTAGTATGACAATAAATGATGCACAGTTGAATTATTCAACCACTGAAAAAGAAATGCTAGCAGTTGTGTTTGCATTAGAAAAATTTTGATCTTATCTCATTAGTTGTAAAATAATTATATTTACAAATAATGCTGCTCTTAAATATCTTCTCACAAAGAAAGATGCAAAAGCTAGACTAATTCATTGGGTGCTACTCTTGTAGGAATTTGACTTAGAATTCAAAGACAAAAAAGGAATAGAAAATGTTATGGCTGATCATCTCTCCCGCCTCAATTTTGACACAACAAAAGAACATTTACCTTTGAATGAGTCATTTCCAGATGAACAATTAATGAGTGTGGAAGTAGTACCATGGTATACTGATATAGTTAATTATCTTGTACAGGTCAACTTCCAGAGCATTGGACTAAACAGGATAAGGCCAAATTCTTTGCAGAAATAAAGAATTTCTTTTGGGATGATCCTTATCTATTTAAATACTGTGCAGACCAAATTATTAGACGATGTGTCCCAGAGAATGAATTTCAGAATATCCTTTATTTCTGCCATGAACAAGCTTGTGGAGGCCACTTCAGTGCTAAGAAAACAGCTACTAAAATTTTACAATGTGGTTTCTATTGGCCAACTATATTTCGAGATGCTTACACCTTTTGTTCTTCATGTGATAGGTGTCAAAGAATGGGCAGCATTACACGAAGGAATATGATGCCACCAAACCCAGTTTTAGTGGTTGAAATTTTTGACGTATGGGGTGTCGATTTCATGGGGACCCTTTCCCCCATCTTTTGGCCATCAATACATATTGGTCACTATTGATTATGTTTCGAAATGGGTAGAAGCTATTCCATGTAGGAACAATGATCATAAAGTGGTAATAGGATTTTTGAAAAGCAATATTGTTTCCCGCTTTGGATTCCCTCGAGCAATAATTAATGATGGTGGTGCCTACTTTTGCAATAAATTTTTCAAAGCACTTTTGACAAAGTACTCCATCACTCATAAAGTGGTGACCCCATATCATCCACAGACCAGCGGCCAAGTTGAGATCTCCAATCGAGAAATAAAACACATTTTAGAAAAAACAGTGAGGCCGGACCGAAAAGATTGGTCGTTGCGGCTTGATTATGCATTATGGGCATATAGAACGGCTTTTAAGACTCCGATTGGGATGTCACCCTACAGGCTAGTGTATGGAAAAGCATGCCACCTACCTGTGGAACTCGAGCATCGTGCGTACTGGGCCATCAAGAAATTCAATTTTGATATACAGCAAGTTAGCTCTGAAAGAAGATTACAGTTGGTAGAACTTGAAGAAATTCGAAATGATGCGTACGAGAATGCCAAAATTTACAAGCAACGAATGAAAGTCTTTCACGACAAGCAAATTATGCGAAAATCTTTCACTCCAGGTCAGAAAGTACTTTTATTCAATTCTCGCTTACACTTATTCCCAGGTAAGTTACGCTCTCGATGTTCTAGCCCATTTATTGTTCATACTGTTTTTCCACATGAGGCAATTGAAATTAAGGATCCAATGAATGGTGTCACTTTCAAAGTTAATGGTCAAAGATTAAAGCCATATCTAGAATACCAACCACATGGAGAGGATAGCGAAATAAATTTGAGTGACCCACCTATTTTAAATTGAGGTTTTACTTTTTGGTGATTTGATTATTTATTTTCTTTATTTTTTTTCTTTTATTCATTCTTTTGCTGATTGAAATTATTTTTTTATTTAAGTGTGTTTGTTTAACTGTTAAGTTTTTCTTATCCATTTAATCATGAGACAGTTCCTCTTAAACATTCTTAGACAGTTTCGACGTATACAATCTCATCTCAGAGGTCAGATATGATTTTGTAAAACACATCGTATCTGGCAGCTACAACCACCAGAGTTAGTAGCCCATATTGAGGATTTAGAAAGCCAACTCCGAGAAATTGAGAGAGGCATCTACAACATCCAATTGGAGCTTGAGGTAAATTCAATAAGAGGACGATTTTAGTTTGTTTTGTGTGTTTTAATTTATTTTCTTGTTTGTGTGTTTAAAGTCTGTAACCCCAGTCAAGTGGCGGATAACGGTACTCCGTGACAATCAAGTCGGTTACTTTAGTTTTCCCACAATAACTGATATTCTGAGACGAAGGTATGGACAGAAATGAGATTTTAGAAAAACTTCACAAACGATTCCCTTCGCTTCCTCAGAATGTCCTACTTTTAATTTATAAAGCCCGGTCTGAACGCATGTGATTGCTTATGAAGAATAACATCCCTGCTGACATCCGTTGGTTAATCAAGGCAAAAGTTCGCTTAGCAGGTGAGTTACCTCCCAAATTTATTGCATACATGCCTGGTTGTGGTAAAGGAAATTATGTGAGAAAACGACGAGCTCGAAGACTTTCTGTTGCTTGTCATAAATGTGCCAGAATGATATGAAATAAAAAATCATGTCCTTCAGGAATGGTGTTTGATAACAGAGAAGATAAGATTCAATTCATTAGGGATGGCTTGAATAAGGAGTCATTGGATGATATCCTTTTGTCTCTTGAAACACATCCCAGTGGATATGTCCAACATGCAATACTCCAGTTATGGCTATTATTCCAGAAAGAATGTGCAAACTATACTCTCGGGAATCTGACTATAAAAGACCCTGTTTGCCAGTTTGTAGGAAAACTGGATGGGAAGCCTATCCTCGTCCCATAGAGGGCGTTCAAGCCGTTTCTAGACGTAAAACCAGAGGAAGATGTGAGCCACAATCACAACTATCTGTAAATATCCTTCGACCTCTCTGTTCTTTTATTTCACTGTTATTTTACTATTTGCATTATTGTTGTTTAATAATTTCATTTACTTTTTCTTTTTACTATTTTCTTTTTTACTTTTGAGCCATGTGCCTTACACGTTAATTGACATAATGTCCCATACACAGCTGTAACCAACTATCACCAAGGTCTTTAAATGTGAATTGTTTTTACTGAGCACTCACAAGTTATTTTTGAGCAATATCTTAATGGCAGCTTTTTCTAGTAAATAATTCAAGAACATTTGTGTGCTTTCTGTGTTCCATTATGGCAAACATAAAGAGTTCATGGAGGCAGCCATAGATCTTGGTCTAAGAATAGCAGAGAGAAAATTACACTTGGTGTATGGAGGAGGTGACCGAGGGTTATCCAAAATGGTATCAGAAGCTGCTTTTGTCAGAGGAAGCCAAGTGTTAGGCATCATCCCTCAAATCCTAAAACCTTTGGGTTGTTTGTCTCATTCACCAACTTGAGAAGAGTTAGTCGTCTCAGGTATGCAAGAACGAATAACTGAAATGTTAAATCATGCCGATACTTTTATTTTTCTTCCAGGCGATCTTACAACTCTTGAGGCACTAATGACATTAGCATCTTGGTCCCATCTGAACATTCATCAGAAACCCATTGGTTTGTTAAATGTCAATAACTTTTATGATGGCTTTCTCGCATTTCTTAACCATGCAATAAAAAAATTATTTCATTCCTTCCTCAGTGAAAAAAATCTTTATTTGTGCACACACTGCTAATGCGCTACTTGATCTGTTACAAGCTTATCAACCAGAGCCAGATCCCAAGGCTATTGTGTTGGAGTGTTCAAATAATGATGGTAACAGTAACGGCAGTAAGAAGTACAAATTAGATTTAACTCTCCGCTTATGAATATTTTCTTCTGTGTTGCAGTACCCAGGTGATGTCTTCTAAACTCTACTTCTTTCCTTTCAAACATTGAGGACAATGTTTCGTTCTGGTTGGGGGGAGGGAACAGTTGACAATTGTGGAATGTTGAACTAACCATGACTAACTTTTTAAATAGAAGATGGCTGAATATGGAGTATAGTGACTCTAGAAACGCATCTTCTTAGTAAAAAAAAAAATTATATATATATTTGTGTGTGTTTCTTTTCTAATCTTTCATTTTTCTCCTTTATAAATATATGTTTTCAAGTTTTTAAAGTCGAAGATGGCTGAATATGGAGTGTAGTAACTCTATAAGCGCATCTTTTTTATTAAAAAAAAGAAAAAATAATTATTTTTCTTTAATTTTTCTGCATGTATGTTTTCTTTTTTATGTTTAGAATAGGTTAGAGGGAAAGAATTCTGTAAAAAAAAAAAATTATGAGTTCTTGATATTGGATGATATGATGACTTTCGAATTTTAGTATTTGTATTATCTTTGGTCTTGAGTGATGTTACACCATGTTTACTATTCTATATGTTGATGTTGGGGACAAATATGAGTTGCTTGAAAGAATGCACATGTCATAATAAATTTCAAGTGAGTTTTTGAGCCTATTAATTTTTCTTAGAGAGTAACCCTTTTTGCCCATTCTTCATGTAGCTTAGCAGTTTATTATTTCATACATGATCTCTAGATTTTCTTTGAGTCAACCCTTATAAAAAAAAAATGTGTGTGTTACTGCATCTAAATGCCCACTTAATTAGTAGATATGGAAGATTATTTAGAGTCCTAAAAGATGATGGAAGGCCATTTTTGACCCGTTTGAGCCTTTCTAGCCATCCCTATTATGTAATATCCATAGTTAGCTCTTTTGAGCCTTTTATTTAAAAAAAAAAAACTTTTCTTTATTAACTTATCATTCTGACCCACTCCAATTTGGAGTATTACCCGATATCATACAAGTTCCATCCACCTATTCATGTTTGAGAAAAAAATATAAATAATTATTTTGTTCAGCAAAGTTGTGCTACATTAAAAAAAATTTCAAAAAAAAAAAGAGAAAAAAAATATGTACAATAGTAATAAATAAGCAAAATGTATCTTGTAAAAAGTTCTTGAATTTTTTCTCAAACATATATATTTTGTTTCCCTATTTTCCTTTCTTTGTTAGCCATATCCCTAACCTACTTTACGTCCTAACAAAAGTCCTTCCTAATTTTAGGGAACTATAGTCTAACATAAAAGCTAGTTATATGGGTAATTAAGACGTAGTGATGCATATACAAAAAAAAAATGAAAAATAAAAAAAAAGAAAAAAAATTAAAAAAAATGATGAATACATTGGGTTGACTAATACTTTATTTGAGATCGTATTATTTTTAAGCTATCGGTATATTTTTCACCTTGGTGAGAGTGTATGATATTTCTTTATTATTTTCTCTCAATTTACCATTCATTGTAGCGACAAAATTTTATTGGGATTAATTTCTTTGTGAGAGTGTCACTACAACCGATGAGATTTTGGGGTTGGATATGTCATTCTTGAAAGTGGCCTCATTACTAATGCTACAACAAAGTCTGCTGGACTGATACATATGGATGGTTGATGTGGGTGTAATATTCTTTTAGACTGGAGATAATGCTTGTACTTTTATTTGATTGCTATCATTAATCTGATTGAATAAACACATGTGTTTTCTTTAAAAAAAAAGTTTTGAATTTTATCTTCGCTTTATTTGCTAGGGACTAGCAATAAGCTGGTTGGGGGGTGTGTTGAGTATTAGAAAGTGTATATTTATAAAGGAGAAAATCGTCATTTTACACTTTAAATCTCACTAACATTGCTACTTTTATTTATTTAAGTTTTTTGTTATTTAATTATATGTGTTTTATTATAACTATGTATTTGAAGTATTTTAGGGGTATTACGATCGTTTCACAATGAACGAGTGATCAGACAGCAAAACGGACGTCATATTTGGACTCAGGACGGTCGAAAACCTTAAGAGGAGCATTAGAGGAAAAAAGTCACTGTTCACATATACGTATCTGATTGGACGAATTATGTGGATTGACTGCTTATATGGTGTTGACAGATGACATGGCGTTGACTGATGATGTGTCACGATCTTATTGGACTAAATTTCTTATGTACTGTAGATCGATGACGTGGCAGCATCTTAGTGGAGCAAAAATCATGTGTACAGTACATGCGCTTACATAGGATTATTTACTATTCAGGCGGCATTACTGTACAAATGTTGACTGTTGACTGTTGGCTGATGATGTGGCGCAATCCTGAGCATTCGAATTGTTTTTAATCCGATGGTCACGATTCACTCAATGTATCTATAAAAAGGGGGCTCTTCCCCCCTAATTTGATACCCCTGAATTCATTTCTAAGCTTAGATTTCTGAAATTCCTTCTTCTTCTTGTAGTTTCTTTGTATTTTAATAAAATTTCCTTTTTTATCCTTAGTTAATATATGAGTGGCTAATTTTCTTTTAAGCTTGGGTTGAAGGTGAAGTCTTAACATGTTCCATGAACTTAATTTGGTAAATTTACTTTCTTTTCCCCTCTAATATTTGTAGTTGTTTTGACTTTTCGTCGACAAATAATAATAGTCTTATCTAAATACAGCTCTGGTTAAACCGGTACCCTAGTACAAGGTTATAATATCTAGATACACCTCTGGTTAAACCGGTACCCTAGTACAAGGTTATTATTATTTGACACAATAAGCCCTTGGCACCATACTTATTGGAGAGTGGTTCATGAGGTGTGGAATCCCCCGTATGATTTTATTGGTATTAATATGGAATATTTAGCCCATGGAGTATGTTGATACAGATCCGGATACCCAAGTGCTTTATTATAACAATTTCATTTTTCATTATTCCCGCCATTTTAATTCAACAATTTAGGATAAAATTACCATAATTTAATTGTTTCTATTAAAAGAAAATTAATTCGGCATATAATTAAAATCAACCTCCTCGTGGGATCGACACTCGTCACCATTAATCTATTCTACAATAGATTCGTGCGCTTGCGAGTTCAAAAAAATTTGCACAACAGTAGTTATGATCGCTTGATCATTATTATATTTAAACAAACTACTTTCTTGAAGATTGATTCAATAATATGTATATAACAAAGCAGGTGGACATACAAACATAAAAAACATATGACATATCATTACACAGATATAATGGATTAATTTCCATTTTTTATTAAAACATAGTTTTAATTTTACGACAATTGATTGTTATTGCAAACTCACTCTTACAAGATAAAAGAAATAACTAATTAACAAAATTATTTGCATCCCCCCTCAGGGCAGGGGTACCAATAGTCTTCAAGAGCTTTCTTAAACTTCTCAATTACACACTCTTCACGTCTGAGCCCTGAACAATCAACAATGTCGAGTGATGATGTAGGATTAATAGAAAATAAAGCATCTCGATTAGATCTTTGGCCAATAATACTAGCTGAAATAAGCATATTTTCAGTGTTTGCCACTACAAAGAAAGCCAAGATGATGAAACTAAGACTCTTTGACATTTTTCAATTTCTTGCGTAAATTGCAAACAATGTAATTTGAGTTAAAAGAGATGTGTAAGAATAAAAAAGGCATTAGCCCTTATTTATATGAATAGTTATCGAGAAATGAGTTGTAATGACTTTAATTAAATTAAAAGATTCCATAAATGAGAATTAAATAAGTTACGCTTCCTTTATTTGCATTAACTACTTATTTTAATAGCTCGCTGCGTTAACTATTGATTTTAATATCTTGTTGCATTATTTAGGTAATTCAACATATATTTAATTAATTTTATCTTTATTAGATTTTAGTTTTTTTATTTAGTTTATTATTAGATTTCTCGCTCATTCTTTTAATTTATAAATATATCTATACGAGCCATATCCTTTAACAAAATTAACCAAATCTTAAATTTTAAGCAAGCCTTTCTTTTCTTTAATAAAAAACCAATAGCAATTAATCTTCCCTCTTTATGTTTGTAAGTGGAGCCCCTCGTATACACGTGCTAGCTATCTTAATATAACAAAATGTCAAATTCCTTCCATTTACCCTTCTTAGTTAAACAGCCTTTGAATATTATCAAGGGGAACTTTAAGTTTACATTAGATTGAAAATAACTTGCTTTTGTTTAATTAGTGGTGGATTGAAGAATAAACTTTTCCGAAAAACAAGTGCTTTGTCTTGTAGTATTATTATTTCATTTTATGTTAGTTTGTCTATTTATAATGCTTCCTTTATAATAAGAATGCATAGCTGGGAACTTGTATTTCTTTAATTCGTAATATCTTAAGAGCATTGCATTTTAAAGACAAAACAAGAAGAGCTTAAAATAGACAATATTGGTTAAGATTGCTTGTACCAATCAATCTAACAGCATTTTCCTTGTGACAACCACATCTAGGTCTTGAATTTGTAGGATCCAACATCATGGTATCCATATTTTTCATCATTAAAATATTAATCCTAATTCTTATTTTCTTACAAGCTGCATAAGAATTAACAAATTAATACGTTAACACTTTTTAACTCATCAATAAAATATAAATATTATATTATTTAGCTAAATAACAAAAACTATAATTTCGTGAATAGTATTATTGTAGCAAAATTCAAAATTAACGGTAACTTCACTGTTCCGAGCGGAGAGCAGGTTAAATTAAGCGACTAGCCGCTTGAGCTCTGGAATTTGTCAATAACGGCTAGTTTTCGAGCTTTAATTATAAAAACTCAACTCCAATTTCATTTTAAGCCCCTATCAACCAAAAACAAGTTTATAAAACATATATTGAGCTTCCATATTGCAAATCACAATAGATTAAATCATTATTGTGTCATTATTTGCCAATCCACTCTTATAGAGAGTTTCTTATTGTAATTTTTATTTTGTATCATATTGAGAGTATTCAAGTGAGGGAAACACTAGGGGCAAAGAGATTAGGGTGATAATCTTTTAATTGTCAAGGTCTATTGACACCTTGGAAGTTAATTGTAAACATTTGAAGCCTTAGGAGGCTTGGATAGTGAAATCCTCAAGCTCGGTTGGCTTGGAGGCGTGGACGTAGGCGGGGATTGCCGAACCACGTAAAATTACTTTTGTTTGCATTCTCTTCACTTACTTATTTATTTTGCAAGTATTGTCTAATTTATTATATTTGATTTCATTGTTATAAAACTTATTATTTTTGTTTGCATTAAGGCGTTTGATTGAATCGTTTATAAAATAACTTTTAGCAACCCAATTTACCCCACCTCTTGGGTTGCACGGTTGCATTTCATTTGGTATCAGAGCTTGGTTCTCTTATTAGGATTTAACCGTCTAGAGTGAAAGATCCATGGCAACCCAAAGTAATGCAACCTTTAGGGAAGGACAATCCACAATTAGGCCACCGTTCTTTGATGAAAATGACTACCCATATTGGAAAACTAGGATGAAAATTTACTTACAAGCCCTAGATTACGAAATTTGGAAAGTTGTATGTGATGGTCCATTTATGCCTTTGACTAAAAATGAAGTCGGGGAAGATATTCCAAAACCTTCACAGGAATGGAATGAATTGGAAAAAAGAAAAGTTTCTCTAAATTCCAAAGCCATGAATGCCTTATTTTTGTGCACTATATAAGAAAGAATTTCATAGAGTGTCAATTTGTGAAAGCCAATATTTTTTAAACGACTTTTTTAAACAAAAAATATAATATAATAAATTAAAAAGCCAATATTTTTATTTTTAAGTGATGGCAAACTAAAACTTCTAATAACTGCAACAACACGGCTTGTCTTGCACGCACTGCCTGATAATTGTAACTAGCCAACAAATTGTTCATTTCTTTATTTAAATATTTTTTTTCATTTTGGATGCAATTTGCAAATGGTCTCTTAAAGCATCATCAAAATGTTCATTTAGCGATAGAAAGATGATTGTATGTTTAGTAGATAAGGCAAATGAGTGTAAAAAATAATATGAAAATTTTTTATATACTAATTAGACTAAACTTCAATTCATCCCCTCCTACAGAAATTCTTCGTATTTACTGTCCAAAAGCATGAATGTCTTAGTCTACTCTATTTTTTGTTTAGAAGATGAGCATAAAAATGGGTATGTCTATTAACTTTTTATTTGCTTTCTTAACAGTAAATGAGGGCAATTTATTGATTCTCAGGGGATACATTGAAGTTTACAATTAAATTAAATCAAATAGCTTTATAGCATTTTTAAAGCTCAATCTTATGTTAATAAAATAATTATTTTTTGTCAAACTAAATTTTATGTTTGTGAGATAAAATATTTTGTGGATTTAAGTAATTTGGGTTAAAATGAAAAATTTTTAAATTTCAGAGTTGGACCTATTTGCTAAGTTTTAAAATATTTAAGATATATTGTAACTTATAAAAGATTAGGGGTCTAAGTGTGAAATTTTGAGAACTTTAAAGATTATGGTGATTTAGTTAAAACTCAAAGAGGACTTACTTCAAAAGATTTTCTTTAGTTTGGGTCATACCGTAATTTCAGAATGTTTTCAGGAATTAAATAGTATTTAAAATTTATGAGATTGGATCTTTTCATAACGTTTATGACGTTTTGGGCCCTAGCATAATTTGAGAAAGTTTTAAAGCAAAACTATAATTTCGTGAACAGTCTTACTGTAGCAAAATTCAAAATTAACGGTAACTTCACTCTTCCGAGCGGAGAGCTGGTTAAATTAAGGGGCTAGCCGCTTGAGCACTGGAATTTGTCAATAACGGCTAGTTTTCGAGCTTTAACAATAAAAACTCAACTCCAATTTCATTTTAAGCTCTTTAGCAAGCAAAAACAAGTTTATCAAACATATATTGAGCTTCCATATTGCAAATCACAATAGAGTAAATCATTATTGTGCCATTATTTGTCAGTCCACTCTTATAGAGAGTTTCTTATTGTAATTTTTATTTTGTATCATATTGAGAGTATTAAAGTGAGGGAAACACTAGGGGTAAAGAGATTAGGGTGATAATCTTTTAATTGTAAAGGTCTATTGACACCTTGGAAGTTAATTGTAAACATTTGAAGCCTTAGGAGGCTTGGATAGTGAAATCCTCAAGCTCGGTTGGCTTGGAGGCATGGACGTAGGCGGGGATTGCCGAGCCACGTAAAAATTATTGTGTTTCAATTCTCTTCCCTTACTCATTTATTTTGCAAGCATTGTCTAATTTATTATATTTGATTTAATTGTTATAAAACTTATTTTTGTTTGCATTAAGGCGTTTCATTAAATCGCTTATAAAATAACTTTTAAAAACCCAATTCACCCCCCCTCTTGGGTTGCACGTTTGCATTTCATTTGGTATCAGAGCTTGGTCCTCTTATTAGGATTTAACCGTCTAGAGTAAAAGATCCATGGCAATCCAAAGTGATGCAACCTTTAGGGAAGGACAATCCACAACTAGACCACCGTTCTTTGACGGAAATGACTACCCATATTGGAAAACTAGGATGAAAATTTACTTATAGGCCCTAGATTACGAAATTTGGAAAGTTGTATGTGATGGTCCATTCATGCCTTTGACTAAAAATGAAGTCGGGGAAGATATTCCAAAACCTTCACAGGAATGGAATGAATTGGAAAAAGAAAAGCTTCTCTAAATTCCAAAGCCATGAATGCGTTATTTTGATAAGAAAGAATTTCATAGAGTGTCAAGTTGTGAAAGCCAATATTTTTTAAATAACTTTTTAAACAAAAAAATATAATATAATAAATTAAAAAGCCAATATTTTTATTTTTAAGTGATGGCAAACTAAAACTTCTAATAACTGCAACAACACGGCTTGTCTTGCACGCACTGCCTGATAATTGTAACTATCAACAAATTGTTCATTTCTTTATTTAAATAATTTTTTTTCATTTTGGATGCAATTTGCAAATGGTCTCTTAAAGCATCATCAAAATGTTCATTTAGCTATAGAAAGATGATTGCATGTTTAGTAGATAAGGCAAATGCGTCTAAAAAATAATATGAAATTTTTTTATATACTAATTAGACTAAACTTCAATTCATCCCCTCCTACAGAAATTCTTCGTATTTACTGTCCAAAAGGATGAATGTCTTAGTCTACTCTATTTTTTGTTTAGAAGATGAGCATAAAAATGGTTATGTCTATTAACTTTTTATTTGCTTTCTTAACAGTAAATGAGGGCAATTTGTTGATTCTCAGGGGATACATTGAAGTTTACCCTTAATTAAATCAAATAGCTTTATAGCATACGATTTAAGCAAAATGGTTTTTCTTTTTTTTTTTTAGTTAGGATGTAATAACCTCCCCCTATAAGGTGATAGACTTAAACTTTGAATATTAAAAATGGTAGTTATGATCGCTTGATCATTATTATATTTAAACAAACTACTTTCTTGACGATTGATTCAATAATATGTATATAACAAAGCAGGTGGACATACAAACATAAAAAACATATGACATATCATTACACAGATATAATGGATTAATTCCATTTTTTATTAAAACATAGTTTTAATTTTATGACAATTGATTGTTATTGCAAACCCACTCGTACAAGATAAAAGAAATAACTAATTAACAAAATTATTTGCATCCCCCCTCAGGGCAGGGGTACCAATAGTCTTCAAGAGCTTTCTTAAACTTATCAATTACACACTCTTCACGTCTGAGCCCTGAACAATCAACAATGTCGGGTGATGATGTAGGATTAATAGAAAATAAAGCATCTCGATTAGATCTTTGGCCAATAATACTAGCTGAAATAAGCATATTTTCAGTGTTTGCCACTACAAGTAAAGGCAAGATGATGAAACTAAGACTCTTTGACATTTTTCAATTTCTTACGTAAATTGCAAACAATGTAATTTGAATTAAGAGAGATGTGTAAGAATCAAAAAGGCATTAGCCCTTATTTATATGAATAGTTATCGAGAAATGAGTTGTAATGACTTTAATTAAATTAAAAGATTCCATAAATGAGAATTAAATAAATTACGCTTCCTTTATTTGCATTAACTATTGATTTTAAGAGCTTGTTGCGTTAACTATTGATTTTAATATCTTGTTGCATTATTTAGGTAATTCAACATATATTTAATTAATTTTATCTTTATTAGATTTTAGTTTTTTTATTTAGTTTATTATTAGATTTCTTCCTCTTTCTTTTAATTTATAAATATATCTATACGAGCCATATCCTTTAACAAAATTAACCAAATCTTAAATTTTAAGCAAGGCATTCTTTTCCTTAATAAAAAACCAATAGCAGTTAATCTTCCCTCTTTATGTTTGTAAGTGGAGCCCCTCGTATACACGTGCTAGCTATCTTAATATAACAAAATGTCAAATTCCTTCCATTTACCCTTCTTAGTTAAACAGCCTTTGAATATTATCAAGGGGAACTTTAAGTTTACATTAGATTGAAAATAACTTGCTTTTGTTTAATTAGTGGTGGATTGAAGAATAAACTTTTCCGAAAAACAAGTGCTTTGTCTTGTAGTATTATTATTTCATTTTATGTTAGTTTGTCTATTTATAATGCTTCCTTTATAATAAGAATGCATAGCTGGGAACTTGTATTTCTTTAATTCGTAATATCTTAAGAGCATTGCATTTTAAAGACAAAACAAGAAGAGCTTAAAATAGACAATATTGGTTAAGATTGCTTGTACCAATCAATCTAACAGCATTTTCCTTGTGACAACCACATCTAGGTCTTGAATTTGTAGGATCCAACATCATGGTATCCATATTTTTCATCATTAAAATATTAATCCTAATTCTTATTTTCTTACAAGCTGCATAAGAATTAACAAATTAATACGTTAACACTTTTTAACTCATCAATAAAATATAAATATTATATTATTTAGCTAAATAACAAAAACTGTAATTTAGTGAACAGTATTATTGTAGCAAAATTCAAAATTAACGGTAACTTCACTGTTCCGAGCGGAGAGCCGGTTAAATGAAACGGCTAGCCGCATGAGCTTTGGAATTTGTCAATAACGGCTAGTTTTTGAGCTTTAACTATAAAAACTCAACTCCAATTTCATTTTAGGCCCCTATCAAGCAAAAACAAGTTTATAAAACATATATTGAGCTTCCATATTGCGAATCACAATAGATTAAATCATTATTGTGCCATTATTTGTCAATCCACTCCTATAGAGAGTTTTTTATTGTAATTTTTATTTTGTATCATATTGAGAGTATTAAAGTGAGGGAAACACTAGGGGTAAAGAGATTAGGGTGATAATCTCTTAATTGTAAAGGTCTATTGACACCTGGAAGTTAATTGTAAACATTTGAAGCCTTAGGAGGCTTGGATAGTGAAATCCTCAAGTTCGGTTGGCTTGGATGCGTGGACGTAGGCGTGGATTGCCGAACCACGTAAAAATTACTGTGTTTCAATTCTCTTCCCTTACTCATTTATTTTACAAGCATTGTCTAATTTATTATATTTGATTTAATTGTTATAAAACTTATAATTTTTGTTTGCATTAAGGCGTTTGATTGAATCGTTTATAAAATAACTTTTAAAAACCCAATTCACCCCCCTCTTGGGTTGCACGTTTGCATTTCATTTGGTATCAGAGCTTAGTTCTCTTATTAGGATTTAACCATCTAGAGTGAAAGATCCATGGCAACCCAAAGTGATGCAACCTTTTGGGAAGGACAATCCACAACTAGGCCACCGTTCTTTAACGGAAATAACTACCAATATTGGAAAATTAGGATGAAAATTTACTCACAAGCCCTAGATTACGAAATTTGGAAAGTTGTATGTGATGGTCCATTTATGCCTTTGACTAAAAATGAAGTCGGGGAAGATATTACAAAACCTTCACAGGAATGGAATGAATTGGAAAAAAGAAAAGTTTCTCTAAATATTTGTGTACTAGATAAGAAAGAATCTCATAAAGTGTCAATTTGTGAAAGCCAATATTTTTTAAACAACTTTTTTAAACAAAAAAATATAATATAATAAATTAAAAAGCCAATATTTTTATTTTTAAGTGATGTCAAACTAAAACTTCTAATAACTGCAACAACACGGCTTGTGTTGCACTGCCTGATAATTGTAACTAGCCAACAAATTGTTCATTTCTTTATTTAAATATTTTTTTTCATTTTGGATGCAATTTGCAAATGGTCTCTTAAAGCATCATCAAAATGTTCACTTAGCGATAGAAAGATGATTGTATGTTTAGTAGATAAGGCAAATGCGTGTAAAAAATAATATGAAATTTTTTTATATACTAATTAGACTAAACTTCAATTCATCCCCTCCTACAGAAATTCTTCGTATTTACTGTCCAAAAGCCTGAATGTCTTAGTCTACTCTATTTTTTGTTTAGAAGATGAGCATAAAAATGGGTATGTCTATTAACTTTTTATTTGCTTTCTTAACAGTAAATGAGGGTAATTTGTTGATTCTCAGGGGATACATTGAAGTTTACCCTTAAAGTAAATCAAATAGCTTTATAGCATACGATTTCAGCAAAATGGTTTTTCTTTTTTTTTTTTTAGTTAGGATGTAATAACCTCCCGCTATAAGGTGATAGACTTATATTTAAACAAACTACTTTCTTGAAGATTGATTCAATAATATGTATGTAACAAAGCAGGTGGAGATACAAACATAAAAAACATATGACATATCATTACACAAATATAATGGATTAATTTTCATTTTTTATTAAAACATAGTTTTAATTTTACGACAATTGATCGTTATTGCAAACCCACTCGTACAAGATAAAAGAAATAACTAATTAACAAAATTATTTGCATCCCCCCTCAGGGCAGGGGTACCAATAGTCTTCAAGAGCTTTCTTAAACTTCTCAATTACACACTCTTCACGTTTGAGCCCTGAACAATCAGCAATGTTGGGTGATGATGTAGGATTAATAGAAAATAAAGTATCTCGATTAGATCTTTGGCCAATAATACTAGCTGAAATAAGCATATTTTCAGTGTTTGCCACTACAAGGAAAGCCAAGATGATGAAATTAAGACTCTTTGACATTTTTCAATTTCTTACGTAAATTGCAAACAATGTAATTTGAATTAAGAGAGATGTGTAAGAATCAAAAAGGCATTAGCCCTTATTTATATGAATAGTTATCGAGAAATGAGTTGTAATGACTTTAATTAAATTAAAAGATTCCATAAACGATAATTAAATAAATTACGCTTCCTTTATTTGCATTAACAACTGATTTTAATAGCTTGTTGCGTTAACTATTGCTTTTAATAACTTGTTGCATTATTTAGGTAATTCAACGTATATTTAATTAATTTTAACTTTATTAGATTTTAGTTTTTTTATTTAGTTTATTATTAGATTTCTTCCTCTTTCTTTTAATTTATAAATATATCTATAGGAGCCATATCCTTTAACAAAATTAACCAAATCTTAAGTTTTAAGCAAGCCATTCTTTTCTTTAATAAAAAACCAATAGCAGTTACTCTTCCCTCTTTATGTTTTGTAAGTGGAGCCCCTCGTATACACGTGCTAGCTATCTTAATATAACAAATTGTCAAATTCCTTCCATCTACCCTTCTTAGTTAAACAGCCTTTGAATATTATCAAGGGGAACTTTAAGTTTACATTAGATTGAAAATAACTTGCTTTTGTTTAATTAGCGGTGGATTGAAGATTAAACTTTTCCAAAAAACAAGTGCTTTGTTTTGTAGTATTATTATTTCATTTTATGTTAGTTTGTCTATTTATAATGCTTCCTCTATAATAAGAATGCATAGCTGGGAACTTGTATTTCTTTAATTCGTAATATCTTAAGAGCATTACATTTTAAAGACAAAACAAGAAGAGCTTAAAATAGACAATATTGGTTAAGATTTCTTGTACCAATCAATCTAACAGCATTTTCCTTGTGACAAACACATCTAGATCTTGAATTTGTAGGATCCGACATCATGGTATCCATATTTTTCATCATTAAAATATTAATCCTAATTCTTATTTTCTTAGAAGCTGCATAAGAATTAACAAATTAATACGTTAACACTTTTTAACTCATCAATAAAATATAAAATATTATATTATTTAGCTAAATAACAAAAATAAATAAGCATATAAATTTCAATTGCAAAAACATATATTAAATTATAGTCAAACTAACCATCTCAAATAAATGAATGGATACATATTTGAATTTAAATGCAATTATTTAAACATTTCTTACAACCATTTTGTAATTTCCAACAACTCTTTTTATATGAAATAAAATAAAATAAAAAGCCAACAATTCTATTTTCAAGTTATGATGAAATAAAATTTCTAATTATTATGACATTGTGGCTTGAATTATCCTATCTAAGAATTTTAACTAACCAGTAAATTGTTCATTTCTTTATTTAAACAATTTTTTGTTTTATTTTGGATGCAATTTCCAATAGGCCTCTAAGGGCATCATCATTGTTAGCCTAAAAGGCTATAAATATTATGATTTTGATGATAACAAAGATATGCATTAAAGTATTTTATTTTATATTTCACAAGTTCACTAGTTTTGAAGGATAATAAATCAAGTGAAATTAAGCTCAAGACACTCAACGGACAACGGCGAAATCAAGCATAGAATTTCAAGCTCAACGAAAAATTTATCGCCACGATTTCTTGTAAAGTCGGTATGATTTAAACTCAACTCTAATTTCATTTTAAGCCCTCTAGCAAGCAAAAATAAGTTTATAAAACATATATTGAGCTTTCATATTACAAATCAGAATAGATTAAATTATTATTATGCCATTATTTGTCAATCCACTCTTATAGAGAGTTTCTGATTGTAATTTTTATTTTGTATCATATTGAGAGTATTGAAGTGAGGGAAACACTAGTGGTAAAGAGATTAGGGTGATAATCTCTTAATTGTAAAGGTCTATTAATACCTTGGAAGTTAATTGTAAACATTTGAAGCCTTAGGAGGCTTGTATAGTGAAATCCTTAAGCTCGGTTGGCTTGGAGGCGTGGACGTAGGCGGGGATTACCGAACCACGTAAAAATTACTGTGTTTCCATTCTCTTTCCTTACTCATTTATTTTGCAAGCATTGTCTAATTTATTATATTTGATTTAATTGTTATAAAACTTATTATTTTTGTTTGCATTAAGGCGTTTGATTGAATCGTTTATAAAATAACTTTTAAAAACCCAATTCACCCCCCACTTGCATTGCACGTTTGCATTTCATTTGGTATCAGAGCTTGGTTCTCTTATTAAGATTTAACCTTCTAGAGTAAAAGATCCATGGCAACCCAAAGTGATGCAACCTTTAGGGAAGGACAATCCACAACTAGGCCACCGTTTTTTGACGGAAATGACTACCCATATTGGAAAATTAAGATGAAAATTTACTTACAAGCCCTAGATTACGGAATTTGGAAAGTTGTATGTGATGGTCCATTTATGCATTTGACTAAAAATGAAGTAGGCGAAGATATTCCAAAACCTTCACAAGAATGGAATGAATTGAAAAAAAAGAAAAGCTTCTCTAAATTCCAAAGCCATGAATGCCTTATTTTGTGCACTAGATAAGAAAGAATTTCATAGAGTGTCAAGTTGTGAAAGCCAATATTTTTTAAACAACTTTTTTAAACAAAAAATATAATATAATAAATTAAAAAGCCAATATTTTTATTTTTAAGTGATGACAAACTAAAACTTCTAATAAATGCAACAACACGGCTTGTGTTGCACTGCCTAATAATTGTAACTAGCCAACAAATTGTTCATTTCTTTATCTAAATATTTTTTTTCATTTTGGATGCAATTTGCAAATGGTCTCTTAAAGCATCATCAAAATGTTCATTTAGCGATAGAAAGATGATTGTATGTTTAGTAGATAAGACAAATGCATGTAAAAAATAATATGAAATTTTTTTATATACTAATTAGACTAAACTTCAATTCATCCCCTCCTACAGAAGTTCTTTGTATTTACTGTCCAAAAGCATGAATGTCTTAGTCTACTCTATTTTTTGTTTAGAAGATGAGCATAAAAATGGGTATGTCTATTAACTTTTTATTTGATTTCTTAACAGTAAATGACGGTAATTTGTTGATTCTCAGGGGATACATTGAAGTTTACCCTTAAATTAAATCAAATAGCTTAATAGCATACGATTTCAGCACAATGGTTTTTTTTTTTTGGGTTAGAATGTAATAACCTCCCCCTATAAGGTGATAGACTTAAATTTGAATATTACAAATGGTAGTTATGATCGCTTGATCATTATTATATTTAAACAAACTACTTTCTTGAAGATTGATTCAATAATATGTATATAACAAAGCAAGTGGAAATGCAAACATAAAAAATATATAACATATCATTACACCGATATAATGGATTAATTTCCATTTTTTATTAAAACATAGTTTTAATTTTACGACAATTGATAGTTATTGCAAACCCACTCGTACAAGATAAAAGAAATAACTTATTGACAAAATTATTTGCATCCCCCCTCAGGGCAGGGGTACCAATAGTCTTCAAGAGCTTTCTTAAACTTCTCAATTAAACACTCTTCACGTCTGAGCCCTGAACAATCAACAATGTCAGGTGATGATGTAGGATTAATAGAAAATAAAGCATCTCAATTAGATCTTTGGCCCATAATACTAGCTGAAATAAGCATATTTTCAGTGTTTGCCACTACAAGCAAAGCCAAGATGATGAAACTAAGACTCTTTGACATTTTTAAATTTCTTACGTAAATTGCAAACAATGTAATTGGAGTTAAAAGAGATGTGCAAGAATCAAGAAGGCATTAGCCCTTATTTATATGAATAGTTATTGAGAAATGAGTTGCAATGACTTTAATTAAATTAAAAGATTCCATAAATGAGAATTAAATAAATTACGCTTCCTTTATTTGCATTAACTATTGATTTTAATATCTTGTTGCATTATTTAGGTAATTCAACATATATTTAATTACTTTTATCTCTATTAAATTATAGTTTTTTTATTTAGTTTATTATTAGATTTCTTGCTCTTTCTTTTATTTTATAAATATATCTATACGAGCCATATCCTTTAACAAAATTAACCAAATCTTAAATTTTAAGCAAGACATTCTTTTATTTAATAAAAAACCAATAGTAGTTAATCTTCCCTCTTTATGTTTGTAAGTGGAGCCCCTCGTATGCACGTGCTTGCTTTCTTAATATAACAAAATATCAAATTTCGTCCATTTACTCTTCTTAGTTAAACAGCCTTTGAATATTATCAAGGGGAACATTTAGGTTTACATTAGATTGAAAATAACTTGCTTTTGGATTGAAGAATAAACTTTTCCAAAAAACAAGTGCTTTGTCTTGTAGTATTATTATTTCATTTTATGTTAGTTTGTCTATTTATAATGCTTCCTCTATAATAAGAATGCATAACTGGGAACTTGTATTTGTTTAATTCGTAATATCTTAAGAGCATTACATTTTAAAGACAAAACAGGAAGAGCTTAAAATAGACAATATTGGTTAAGATTGCTTCTACCAATCAATCTAACAGCATTTTTATTGTGACCACCACATCTAGGTCTTGAATTTATAGGATCCAACATCATGATATTCATATTTTTCATCATTAAAATATTAATCCTAATTCTTATAGCTACTTTCATTATTTTCATTTTAACAAATTTTCTTTTCTTACAAGCTGCATAAGAATTAACAAATTAATACTTTAACACTTTTTAACTCATCAATAAAATATAAATATTATATTATTTAGCTAAATAACAAAAATAAAGAAGTATATTATTTAGCTTAATATAATGCTAATACTTTAGCAATCTAATTCATCATTTTAAACTTGACTTTTTTTCCTATAGTCTAAGTATCTGACGGCATTCCCCTTGCTTAGCATTAATTAACAATCCATTGGTGCTTTGAAAAGGGAAAAAATTACATGAAACTTTATATGAAGTTTAGGTACATATAAGCAACAAGGCCAGTGGCCACCCTTATAGTATTGAAAAAGTAAAGCCCTAGTTAAGGTGAAGACACCTTCATTTTGGCTAACTTATCTTTATTTATATATTCTTTCTTTATCGTTATTACCTTGCTCAGATTTTGGTTAGTGATTTGATTCTAAAGTCCTTAGAATAATAGGATTTGAAGCAAAATAATGGCAGAGCTTAGAAGTATATGTTTGAAATTATTATTTGTAAGTGACTAAAATAGTCCATAATATATAAAAAATATATCAACTAAGCTTTTAGGAAAAGCTTGAACCTTAATCAGCTCACACTTAAAAATCTTATAAGAGTTTATAGGATTTGGAAGCACCTAATTTTATTTTGAAATAGAAGAGATAATAAAGAAATATTAACACTAGTTTACAACCATTTATTCCATCAAATAAAGTCATCACTATCGTTTTAATAATGGCACCAAACATTATCATGAGCTAGACCCCTTATTAAGCCATTCTTTATTGGATATGATTTGATCACTCTAATAATTTATTTAATCAAATTAATTGTGAATAAATAAATAGTTTAATTATTTAATTTTGCCTTTAACAAATTAAGCTAATTTTTTTATCAAATCAAATGGCTAATTGTGGGCTTATTTTTTTGACTTTTTTTATGCTTTTTCCTACGCCATATTAGGTCAAATAAAAACCCAAATTTTATACCCAAAGTTGGTTTAGAAATCTATAATCATTTGCGAACCATAATATTTCTAATATAGTTATTTTGCATGCTTAATCTTAATATTTTTTAAATTTTATTTTGTTCCTTAAACTGTTTATGGAACCTCAAAATTTCTATCTTAAATCATATTTAAGACATATATCCATTCTTTAATGAAATATAACATAAATATATATTTTTCTTAAATTAGGAAATTTAACTTTTCATTTTCAAATAACTCTTTTTTCATTTTTATTAGGTGTATGACCTCTTAGGTTCTTTCATCTAAAGTAGCGGAACTATTTTACAGTTAATTGTTTGTTTATTAAAAGATGTTATACTTTTTAATCATCAATTAGATCTTTTCTAATGACCTTAAAATGTATTACTACTACCCTTTAGCAATAATAATCTTAAGGTTTTTACAAGTCATGAATAGCACTTGGTAATATTTATAACTATCTAAATAAAAAGAATTATTGGATCTATAGAACCGATACCGATTCTATTATTTCTCTATGTCTTAGTCTCTTCATCATCTATGTCCAAAGAAAAATATGACTTAACGGTTTAGTGTGTTAAGCACTTATGTTTTATATAAAAATAAATTTAAATTAACTTGACATAAAAAATATAATTTGAACTCCTTTCAAATATATTTCACCTTGGCCAAGGATTTCTCATGTCAATCTATATTAACTTAGAGGAACATCTTTTTTTTTTTCATTAGAAGGTGATGAATTCTCTATTAACCATATACTTATCTCCACATACAACCAACATTTACAGTTATTGTTGGATCTCTTCCTTTCTTAAAAATTAATCTCTATGTTTTTATATAACATAGATATCTATGTACAAGACATCTGTTATGTCTCTGATCTATAGACCATTAATAAATATAGTATCTTTTACAATGTATAATAAACTGTTAACACTTAAAATAATATGGCTTATTATTATTTCATTGAATTTAGTAAATTTTTCTTCTAACAAGTACCTATGTTTTTTGACTTGACATCTAATACCATAAAAGAGTTATAATACAAGTGTCTATAGAAACTTTTAACATTCAATCATAAATCCATTACTAAAAACTATTTTAGAAATATAGTACAAAAGACACATATTTCATATTCTTAATAATCTCGAGAGTTTGTCCTTTAAATATTTTACCTCTTGGACTATATATGAATATATAAATGTTGATAACGTTGCCATTTTATATATTCAAAAAACTAATCCAGTACAATAATTCCCTAAAAGCAAGCATCACTCAATTGGCCTTTGGGCATATTACTAAGAAGTTCTCACCAAAGCCTCATTAAAGATGAACAACAAAGTGAATTATAATAAAAAACTCTTGAATCTCAACTAAAAAGATTCAAAAGAGTAAGAAAGTCAAATCTCAGGCATGCTAATATAGTGGTTGTTGAAGTAAAAAATAAAAGAACCTAAGACGTTTGAAAAAGTAGCAAAGAACTTTCATATGGAGGAGATAAACAAAGAAATCACTGCATGAACAAAATCAGACTTAGAATCTAGTTCCAAGACCAAGGATCTAAAATAAATATCTCAGAAAATGGACATAAAGATTAAAAAGTGCCCAGATGATTTAGTTGAAAGGTATAAAACTCAATTGGTAGCTAAAGAATTTTCACAGTAATATAGGCTGCACTACAATAAAAAATTTAGTTAAGCAACAAAGCTCATAACAATAAGAGTCTTACTTGCATTTTTAGCCTGCAAGGAATAAAAATTATGGCCTATAGATATAAAACATGCCTTTTTACTTGCAGCATTAGATCAAGAGACCTACGTGAACTAATTGAGAGGATATAAGAAAAAACCTCATTTTGAATATATATGAAAGTTGAGAAAGGCTCTTTATAATTTAAAGGAAGCACCTTGGATATTGTATGGTAAGATTGTTGAATTCCTAACTAAGAGTAGTTATTTAATAGCATATACAAATTCTAGCTTGTTCATCAAAGCTAGCAAAAGAAAGTTAGCAATTGTACTATGTACATGGATGATTTGATTCTTATTGATAACAATGAAGAAAAAGATTCAATGAATAATAAAGAACTTATTAATTCGCTTCTACATAAAAGAGCTTGATAAACTAAAGCACTTCCTTATTCTAGAGGTTGATTGAATAAAAGAGGGAAAATTTCCTTGCCCATAGAGATATGTCGGATACTTATTGAAAAAATTTAAACTATTGGAATGCAAAATAATCTCAACTAATACAAGTTGATGCAAAATTGTGCAACATTTAAAGACAAAGATTAGAAGATGGAATGATATATTGATACTTGGCAGGTAGTTTAATCTACCAAACATTGAATCAACCAAATATTTCATGTGCACTGGGTCTAATGAGTCGATACATACAAAAGCTGAAGAAGCCTCACTTGGAAGTAATTCAATGAATATTAAGATATGAGAAAAAGACAATCGACTACAGTCAATTGTATAAGAAAGGTGAAAGTTGCAAGCTAACTGGCTATTGTGACACTGACTATGCTGAAGATCATGATATAAGAAGATCAACTATTGTGTTCTAGAAACATTTTATGGCATAGTAAAAGGCAACCGACTATATCACTATAAACCATAAAAGCGAAGAATAGAGCAGTAGTAAAGGTACCTCAAGAAGATACTTGATTGATGCAGCTAAAGAACGATCTACAACAACTAGTAGATTTCACAGTAATATTGTATTACGATAATCAATTGACAATTAACATAGTAGAAAATCTAGTTTTCTATATAAGAGTTAAGCATGTCGAGGTGCATTATCAGTTTATCAAGAAGCAAATTTATTTATGAAAGGTCCTACTACTTCAAAATTTAAGGAGTTCAACTAACAACTTCATATAGATCAAAGGATGAAAGTAGGTGTTAAGGGGGAGTGCTAAAAGTCAACACCAATTTTATGATCCAATCCAATTCCATTTCCCTAAGTTCAAGTTAAAAGCCCAATCTGTAAAAGATTCAAGAATTGTCTAAAGTATATGAGATATTTCTAAAGTTAAAAATATCTGAACCTAGATATTTCTTAAATATATAAAGACATGTATAAAATGTGACTGCCATATTTTTGCGATTTAAAATTTGTGTAGTTTGTAATAATTTTAGGTTACTATAAGTACCCTTGTGCTCTTTGTTGTAGGCATCAGGTGAGGAGTGAAGAATTAAAATAGAAAGAAGAGCAAGTCGTGAGTGTTGTAGTGTTTCTCTTATAAAATATCAATCAAATCCTTTGATTTAGTAAAATTCATCTATTGTCCAAAGAGTTTTACTTTTGAGCAGTTTAATCCTCCTTGGTTTTTCAACAATTAACAAAATTGATTTCCTTAAACTTACTGATCTTTTTAATTGAATCAAAATAATTTTTTCTTTATTTAACTACAAAAAAGGGTCTGTATGGCGATTGAAAAAATATCTCCCTAGAAATACAAAACACGATGATACAAAGGATATAAAAATGAAAACTATTTTATAATATAATTACGCAACAATGCCCCGTCATACACAAACTTTAATGAAAGACTAGTTAGAGAAACCAAAATACATATATCAAATAACCTCATTTCTTTTTCCCATTAACAAATAAGATAGAGAAACTAAAAATGCTTATAACCCAAAAGCTTCTATATGTTGTTATGACAACATTTACAGTCTTCATTGTGTCAGAGTAATCCTCTCTAATTTTGAATGATTATTGCGTGTTGTAACGACGAGTCATATATTACATTGTAACAATTTTGGATTTTATTTTACGAAAATAATAGTGACTTAATTTGTATAGGATTTGAGTGTCTCATTAAGAACAAGGACGGCGAAGATAATTTGTATATTACACATCAAATCTCTCTTTTTTTTTTTTTGATACACAACCCATAAATATTTAACAATAATTTTATACATTGTCAATTACTCCGTTGACAGTTTAGTTTTATATTTCATTTGATATGTCACTAATTATTTATATTATCATGCATATGACATTTTTTTAAATTTATTATTAATTATTTTTAAAGTTAGTTCTGTGTCTCCCGCAGCAGACACTCTTGCACTCTCTCAATTGCAAAGAGGAAGTAAAAGGGGAAGCACGCTGTTAAAATAATAAATACCAAAAGTACCTTGTGTGCACTTGGCCCACTTTAACTCCCAAATTATCTTCTTCTTCAGTTGACAGGCTTTTTAAGGATGTTCTTAGCCCCATCTACAATATTATCCGAAAGATTTTGACCTTGGCCTTGATCGTAAGCTTGCTCTTCTCCATTCTCCTCTATTGTCTTTTGGTCAGTAAACTCAATGCCCCTATCCTTGCCAAGTTGTAATCCTGAAAATAACTACAAACTTAAGTTTCTCAGAGTACTCCAAATATCAGTCTCGCATAAGGATGCATGAACTCGAATACACTAAAAGACAAAAAGGAAAAATAAAAAACATTCATTGCACTTGAGGATTATGAATGACATTTCCTTTAATCCGCCTTTCACACGCAATATTTCTATATCATCTTTTTCTTTAATTTGCAGGCTGAATAAATATAGTTTTTGCCCCTTGTACAATACTTGTACCTTTATCAGTCATACCAATAGCGTCATGAGGGTTGTGAATGACAATTCCTTGACCACAATCACTAGGTGCTTGGTCTCCTTCGTTTTCCTCCATTGCCTTTCTGGCGTCCTTGAAATATTGGCCTGATGCTCCTAAAATGATGCAATGGCAATATATATATATATATATATATATATATATATATATATATATATATATATATATATATATATATATATATATATATATTTATAAGAAAACTCTAAAAGCAGCAGTACTCTTGATGTATAATTCAATTGGATAGAGTTAATTCACAATAAATACTATAAAAATAATTAAATATTAAAAATCTTAAAAGCTCAGAAAAGCTCAAATGAGGAGAGGATTTTAATCCAATCGTTTTTACCTGTTACAGCATTCGATATTGTTGCTCCAAATCCCGGTTTATTACCTTTTGCAGCATTTGATTTTTTGTCCCCTGATCCCGCGGCCACCATCATGGACAGCATTGCCATGATCAACATCGAAAACAACACGATCTTCCCCATGATTCTCTATATGTCAATCGATCAAATTAATAACGAATTGAGTTGAAATCCAATATCTCTTATTAATTCCCATGTCTTTGTTCCTCTTTTATGCATAGCATATAGCTGTGTTGGGCCTATTTTTAAGAAGCATATAACTAGTTTTGTGCCTCATGTATCTTGACAATACCACTATTATACGCATTTTATGCATGCAACTGAATTGACTGCTTAATATTTCTTTTCGGTCTATTTTTTCTTTTTTTTCTTTTTTCTTACGGCTTTCAATCCTGAAATGTTAATGGAGGAGCTTCTTTACCGCTTGAAATTTTAAATCATTGATGAAAAGCAGTCATTATTTTCTTTCCCATGAAAAATTTTTACTCCAAAAAAAAAATATTTATATGTATTTTACAATCATTTAGGAAATGGTATTGATGTAGGAAACCTTGGTCTTCAA
The DNA here is from genome assembly GCA_030449875.1 of Aegle marmelos. Classification (NCBI taxonomy): domain Eukaryota; kingdom Viridiplantae; phylum Streptophyta; class Magnoliopsida; order Sapindales; family Rutaceae; genus Aegle; species Aegle marmelos. Next base: position 280,260 of record JASUUL010000026.1, on the reverse strand, counting down.
ATAAAATATCCTTTTACGATGACAAGATTTAGCTCAGCCATTAGGTTGGAACCTGGCTAGTGTTCTTGAGTTAATAAAAATATTAAACAACATTTCTTTAATTATGTAGTTTTTGATTTCGTATGTGGAAACATAATAATTAATTTCAAGCAGGGTAAACTATAAAATATCATTTTATATAAATAAAAATAGTGTACAAGAATTCACTTACCTCAAATAACAGTAATAATATCTAAACTCACAAAATTGTAAACACTTGCCCAAGATAATAGCCTATAAGATCGTTATGGTTTTCCTCAATATAGATTCTCTTGACTATGTAATTGCTTTTGTTTGGCTCTCTTTATCTTGTCCGTTAATGTTTTTGTGATCTTAATATTGGGAAAATATGCTCTTTAAAAGCATATTAGTTTATTTAATTGTAATAATTTTTTCTGATTAATAAAATAATTGAGGTATTTTATTCAAATATCTTATTTGCATTAACTTTTGATTAAAGTCTATTTAATCATATTATATGTATTTATGTGATCACTATGTGGATTCACAGAATACATAAATCCAAGTTATCTTATGATTTAATAAATTGAATTCGCAGTTGATAAATAAAGTTGGGCACTTTATTTAGGTATAAACTGTAATAAATTCATTGAATGATTTGTCTTAATCATATATGAATTTATTGATGTAGTACGATTACATTGAACAGGATCGCATATGAGATTTAATTAACTTTATAATAACAGTCAAACTTATTAAATCTCATAGGCATTGATTTTACTGTAATCTTAATCTTGAGTTAGTTATAATTTCATGATTGTGGTTGTTATTCCATTCGAGTTACCAATGGGCACGATACATACTTGTAGTCAAGATTACCCGGTATCTTAGTGGGAGCAATTATAAGTATTGAAGTTATAGATTAACAATATGGAATTTGTACAACACATCTCTTGATAGGTTTCGGTACTTGATCATAAAATTCTCTGGCCAGAGTGGATCGACATATTTAATATGTTGAAAATGATCATTAGAGAAAACCAGTAAGTATCAAGGAAAAAGAAGTTATTAAATTGATTGGACAGTTGAGATATCAATTTAATTAACAATGTGGTGCAAAGGATTATGCAGTAAAGAGATCATTGTGGCTTGGGACGAATTATTATTCGAGCATACAATTATGGAGGTCAGTTCCAATCTTATATTGGAATAGAATTGGAATTAAATAATTAAGCTAGTTTAATTACAGGCTTAATTATTGTAGCCACTATTGTATGTTCCCAAATGATCTCCGGGTTAACTTATTTAATTGACTGCACTACTGCTGGACTAAAAAATAATAAAACTTGCATATTAGGTGGTAAACCTAAATATAATATTTGTTAAGGCCCTATGTGTTATATTTAAGTGTAAATGGGGCCTTGTGATATTTTATAAGGTGGGCCCCAAAGTTGTTACATCTTATCTCTACTTTTACGTAAGTGGAGAGGAAAAATATTAAATATGACGTATTTAATATTTTCAATTATTATATAATAAGGATAACACAAATTAGGATTTTAACTAGGGTAATATTATATATAAGTATTCTTTTCTCTTTAAAAAAAGGGGAGACACCTTTTGATAAAAACACTGGAAAAAGAAAGGCCATGGATTTTTGGGAGTGGTGAAACGAACGGCCACACGTTCAGTGTGGATCAAACTTGAGTTATAGCCTAGAAGATCGTTGGGTGGCGGATTTATTGCCTAGTGTCGTTCATCTTGTCAGATTATCAAGATATGATTTTCTGGATTACGAATTTCTTATATATTATATGAGATCGGTCCTAAAATTTATTTTTATGAGAAAAATTATGATTTTTCACCAACACTTAATTCGTACCATCTTTATTTTTTGAATGCGTTTCTTCACTTAGTCGAGTGGTTCATTTTGAAAAAGTAGTAAAATGAAGACCACGCTTTGAATTCAATATTAAAGGTTCTTAAGACCATCACTAAATTAGAGCAATCAAAGAATAAACAATGTTTGCCTCGAGAACTCTGGAAGAAATGAGTTCCACGAATTGGATTCGGGTGTTCTAAAGGTATTCTGATGCTCAAGTCACTGATCTTTTTAGAGAATTTTTGGATTTGGAGATTTCACTTGAATTTTTCTGAATTAGTCAAAAACCCTTTCTCAATCATTTTCACCTTTTATTTATATATAGAGATGCAGAGTTGTAGAAGTAAAAGTTTAAAACAGCTATCAAACTATAAAGCCTAGATGGGGGACAAAAGTGATAACGTTTTAGCTTGGCAGTGTTTTGGTTATATTTTACCCGTGAGTGAGGTGCATGTGGAGGAGCTTAAAGAGACTTAGTTAAGCTAACTCTGATGCTCACGTGATTTCATAGCAGAAAATAGAAATATTCAAAACGGCACAGCTTGTTGCGTTATGGTTGTATCTTTCCCGTGAGTGAGGAGTTAAAGTCTAATAAGCCTTGTATTTTCTGTTTGGTAGATAAAAAAATAAATGGAAAATTTTATTGATTTTGTAGAGAAAGTTTACAAGCTTGATTTTATATATCGATTAATGAATTCAGAGTACAATGAATATATATATATATATATATATATATAGTTGTGTGTAGAAGCTTCTCTTATAACAAACTCATGAGTATGGATTCAAGTAACAATAACAACCTACTAGCTCTTAAATTGAAGGGAAAATAACAACTTTCTTAACCATTTTCCAACTTGGCTGTTGACTCATCAATATACTGAATACCTCAACAATTACTCTTAACATGCCTCTGTAAGCTCAAGGTTTTGGACAGACATTGAGCTTAGTCCTTAGATAGGCAAACTAATCAAAACTTAGAGGTTTAGTAAGAACATATCAGAATTGGAGACACGATCAACAAGTATTTTGTTGTTAGCAATATGCTCTCTAACAGAATGAAGATCTAACTCAATGTCTTTAGTTTGGGAATGGTATTTTAGATTGCTGGCTAAAGCTTCTACACTCTTATTATCACAATATAGAACAGGGGATTTACAAAGTTGCACTTTGAGTTCTCTCATGAGATAAGTGATCCATAAAACTTTAGATGTTGCCAAGGTAAGAGATCTATACTTAGATTCAGCAAAAGACCGAGAAACAATATGCTATTTCTTAGATGACCATGAAACAAGGTTGGAGCCAAGATAAACAAAATATCCTCCAACAAATCACTTATCACTTGGATCAAAACCCCAATCTACATCTGAATAGCCATCAAAGACAAGGAGCTAGAGTTGTAAAATTAAAGGCCATAGTGTTTTGTAGACTGTAAATATTTCAACACCCTTTTAGAAGCTTGCTAATGCAAAGTTGTTACAGTTGCTAAAAATTGGCTTAGCTTGTTAACCGTAAAGACAATGTCTAGTCTAGTTAATGTGGCATACTGAAGAGAGTACCACACTTTTATAGAGAGAAGGATTATTAAAAACAAGGCCTTTATCTTTCTGTAACTTGTCAACAATACTAATAGGTGTATTACAACCTTTTGCTGATGAGCATGTGTGCTTTCTTCAAGATATCCCCAATATATTTAGTCTGAGATAAGTGTAAACCATCAACAGAAGGAGTTACTTCCAAACCAAGAAAATAATTGAAATCTCTTAAGTCTTTAAGAGCAAATTTAGATCCAAGATGATTATAACCTCTTAAATATAAATAGTATTAAAGCCTGTTACTAGTATATCATTAACATATATTAGAACAATTAGGAAATCACTGCCAATGTGTTTAAAGATTAAGGATGTATCTGATTTAGAAGAGTGGAAACCCCATTGAACTAAAGATCCTTTCAACTTTTTATACTAATCCCTGGGAGCCTGTTTGAGGCCATAAAGAGCTTTATTAAGCTTGTAGATATGTGTGGGAAATTCAAGATTAATAAACCCTTTTGGTTGATGCATAAACATATCTTCTGTAAGCAGGCCATTGAGAAAAGCATTATTGATATCTAGCTATCTAATAGACCAATGATGCATGGTGGCCAAGCTGAGAATAATTCTAACAGTGTAAGGTTTCACAATAGGGCTGAATGTCTTAAAAAAATCCATACCATAAGTTTGATGAAATCCCTTGGCAATTAACCTGGCTTTATACTTTAAAATACTTCCATCCAAATTGTTTGATTATGAAAATCTACTTGTTGTCAATAATTTTAGTAGCTTCTTAAACTAAATCCAGAGTCTAGTACCATTTTTCTCTAAAGCAGTATATTCATCTTTCACAGCCATATGCCATTTTGGATTAGCTAAGGCTACTTTAACATTTACTGGTTCAAGATCTTCTGTAGCAATGAAATAGGTCTTTGGTTTGAAAATGTCAAATTTGGCATATGTGATCATTAGATGAGTTGAGACTGTTGGTTGGAAAGTTTGAGAGTACTTTGAATGTGAAGGAGATTGTTGAGAGAAGATAGGTGAAAAAGATGGAGAGTGATGTGATAAGGAATTAAAAGGTAATGAATGAGATGAATCATTGTATTGAGAAGAGAGTAGAGAAAAAGATGCTAGGAGCATAGCTGGTACAATTAATACAGCAAATGTCTGGATAGAGCTACTGTCATTAAGAACACAAAAAGGAGTAGGACAGATTAAAGTATATTCTAGAAAGATAAAAAAAAAAGATGGAAACAACTTAAAATAAAGAAAGTCTGACTCATTAAAAGTGACATGAATAGCTATATAAACTTTTCATAATCTATCTAGGCATATGTACCTTTTATAAAAAGGATTGTAGCCTAAGAATAGACATTTTTTGTGAATGGAATTCAAGTTTATGTTAGTTGTAAAGTCTAAAAAATAAATAGCAAGCACAGCCAAATACCTTAAGAAATTGATAATTTGGAGAATGATGATTAAGCTTTTGATAAGGCTAGATATTGTTGAGAACTAAAGTAGGCATTCTGTTAATGAGATAAAAGGCAGTATGAAAGCTTCCCACTAGAAATAAATGGGCACATGAGCTTATGCAATGAGTGTTAGGCTTATTTTAACAATATGCCTATGTTTTCATTCAACAACACCATTTTGATGATATGTGTAAAGAAAACTAAACCTGATTTGAATACTTTCTTATTGAAGAAAAGATTGAAAGATTCTAAACTTCCCTCTCATATTAGATTGCAATGCTTTAATTAAAAGATGAAATAATTTCTTAACTAGACTTTTAAACAGTTTGAATGTAAAAAGAGCATCTAACTTTAAAACTAAAGGGAAAATCCAACAATATTTAGTGAAATCAACAAATGATATGTAATATCTATAGCCTTCCAAGGATATAGTAGATCCTGGACCCCATAGATTCTACATGGATTAGTTCTAAAGGATATTTTGTCTTAATTTCAGTAACTAAAAAATGTAACTGATGTAATTTTCCAATCTGACATGCATCACAGAACTAAAAGTTAGAAGTATTACTATGAGCAAAAAATAAATTTTTATTCTTTAAGATAGTTTATATCACATGTTTGTTGGGATGACCAAGTCTATTATGCAAGATATTTACTAAAATAGACTTTAAAGTATAGAAGCTTATATGAGACTTTAATTTTAAATTGAACAATGAATCATTATTAAAGTTTAAAACATGATTGACATCCTTATTAAAAGAAATAACAAACAGCATAGGGCTAGGTTGAAATGATTGCATGGGAAAAGAAGAGATGAAGTCCTCAACTGACAGTAGCTTGTACAGACCATCCTTAGAAATCCTCTAAGCCAACAGAGTGCACTTCTCCTTATCATTTAAAAAACAAATATCAGATGAAAATTCAATGATAATGTCCTTACCAATAAGAAGTTTAGAAATACTGATAAGATTTTTTGCAATGTAAGAAACACATAAGACATTATTCAGGTGTAAGCAAATGCCAAGAGAAGTATAAGGCATGCATGACCTATGTGTGTAATTTGAAGACCTTGACCATTGCCTACAAGCAATATGTTTGAGCCAAAATAAGCCTTGCCATTATTCAAGTTCTGAATTACATTGGTTAAATGATGAGTGGCTCTACTATCAAAGTACCAGCCCTGATAAGCAATTCCTTCAGACGTAGTCATATACGCTACCCTTGGACTGATTTTGATCAGAGAACTGATATGGAGCTAGAAAGCTTAGGGCAAAGTTTTTATTGAATCTTTTTTTGTGCTCAGCTACCGTATGATTAAACTAGAAGCAAATCTAACATGTGATACCTCCTCTTTGAGTAAAGTTCTTTCTAACATCACCTGAGCCAAATCCACCTCTGCCATAATTATTAACTAAAACCTCATCTAAAATTGTTATTCTAGTTTCCTCTTCCTAAACTTTATCGCTGATAACTACCTCTACCAGCATTACTAAAGCCACTAAATCCACCTTTTCCTCCTTGATTAGAATTTTAATTACCATTTCCAGCCCTATTCTAATTTTCTTACATATTATTATTTCTTTTTTTTAGGAAAATTTCCATCTTCAGCTATATTTCTACAAAATTAGTCTTAATTTCTTTGCAGTCATTCATTTTGCTATTTTCAAGTCTAGCTTTATGTGTAAAACTATAGCATAAGCTTCACTAAGAACTATAGTCAATATGTTGGCTTCAATGTAAACAACAACAGGATAATATGACTGATCAAGACCAAATATAAGATGAGTAATTAGATTTATAATTTTGAGTTTTGTGAAGTACTTTGAGATTGACAATGATCCTTTTCTCAGGTTACTTACAAGCATATTCAAATGGACCTTTTCAACCATAGATTTAGATCCAAATTGATTTTTAATGTTTTTCCATAACTCAAAAGAAGTTTTAGAGCTTACTATTAGGCTGAGTATATCAACACTTATAGAGGACATAATCCAGTTGAGTAGAAGTTGATCTTGACATTTCCATGTAGCATACTCATGATTTTCTTGATATTATGAGTCAAATGAGTTGCCTTTAGATATGGATCCAAGAGGAAGAAATTCATTAAGACAAATTCTTGATCCATCAATGTAGCCTTCAAGACCATTGCCTTGGATTAATGAGAGCACATGTTGTTTCCAAATTGTATAACTTGAGTGATCCAATATGATTGGATTAGTAAAAGTGAAAGATGACATTATAGCAGCATTTGATTATTGATTTGAACTTATTATCGCTATTAGATCTAGCTCTAATACTAAGTTAAAGTCAAATAAGCTCTGTATTTTCTATTTGGTATATAAGAAAATGAATGAAAAATTTTAAATATTTTAAGGAGAAAGTTTACAAGCTTGATTTTGTGTATGGATTAATGAATTTAAAGTACAATGATATTGTAATACCCCAAACCAACACATGTAGAATACGTGATAAAAGAGGTTACTTACGGATGAAAAATTCTTATACTTTAAATATTGATTCAATTAAAACTACAAATCCATATCTAATACTAAATAAAAATATTTTCTAAAGACATAAATATATTAAATACTCGAACCTCTTAAATTTCAAATCCATAATAAAAATAAACTTAAAGGAATCACGAGTTTATTCCTCCTCATATTCCACTGGCAAAACAGAATAGATCTCTAACTCCATTGCTAAGCATACCTCTCAAATAAGAAACTTAATCTGCAAAAAGTAATGACGAGGGGCAAACCGTCAAATCAGTAAGTAAAACTATTCCTAACAGATTAGGCTTATAGTTATAAAAAATATTACAAGCCTTCTTTTTTAGTAAAACATATATTATAATTTATAACTTTTCTCAAAACAATATATCACAATAATAAATTCATAATAACTTCAAAATATCAAAAACACATAAATCATAAAAGCGAATTATATAACTTATACATAAATAATAAGAAATTAGTTCATTTCATATAGTGTCACCTATAATCTCGGTGATCCGGCCAGAATATAATCATAATCAGAATATCGTGTACACACTCAGAACATATACCAAGTACTGGTCTAGAACTTATATAAATTACATCTATTGCATGATACGATCAAAATCATAATCATAATAACTACAGATAATGATCTAAAACATAACTTAAAATCATACATGGGATAAAACTTTCGTATTATATTCATAAATATCTACAATAAAAGTTTAAGCTTGCAAGATAAAATCCACTCTAATATTTTACAAATAAATCCATAAAAGTTAATCTTGTAATAAAACAATTTACACTTTTAAAAGCATTAATAATATTCTATTAAAATCATAAAAAAATAAAATAAATTTCAGATTTCAAACCATTTTCATAAACTAATTTTGTTATGAAAAACAATATATTTTGGAAAAACTATAAAAATACATTTAGTTGTAGTAGTATTAAAATAATAATATTTATCCAGTATATTAGGAATGAAGTTACTTACTGTTGAGTATTAGAAACTGTATATTTATAAAGGAGAAAATCGTCATTTTACACTTTAAATCTCACTAACATTACTACTTTTATTTATTTAGGTATTTTGTTATTTAATTATATGTGTTTTATTATAACTATGTATTTTATGTATTTTAGGAGCATTACGATCGTTTCACAATGAACGAGTGATCAAACAGTAAAACGGACGTCATATTTGGACTCAGGACGGTCGAAAACCTTAAGAGGAGCATTAAAGGAAAAAAGTCACTGTTCACACAGACGGTACTGTTTATACGTACGGTACTGTTCATAGTACTGTTTATGGTACTGTTCATATATACGGACCGATGATGTGGCAACTACCTATGACGTGACAGTATCTGATTGGATGAATTATGTGGATTGACTGCTTATGTGGCGTTGACCGATGATGTGTCACGATCTTATTGGACTAAATTTCTTATGTACTGTAGATCGATGACGTGGCAGCATCTCAGTGGAGCAAAAATCGTGTGTACAGTACATGCGCTTACATGGGATTATTTACTATTCAGGCGGCATTACTGTACAAATGTTGACTGTTGACTATTGACTGTTGACTGTTGACTGATGACGTGGCGCAATCCTGAGCATCCGAATTATTTTTAATCCGATGGTCACGATTCACTCAATGTATCTATAAAAAGGGGGCTCTCCCCCCCTAATTTGGCACCCCTGAATTCATTTCTAAGCTTAGATTTCTGAAATTCCTTCTCTTTCTTGTAGTTTCTTTGTATTTTAATAAAATTTCCTTTTTTATCCTTAGTTAAAATATGAGTGGCTAATTTCTTTTGAGCTTGGGTTGAAGGTGAAGTCTCAACATGTTCCATGGGCTTAATTTGGTAAATTTACTTTCTCTTCCCCTCTAATATTTGTGGTTGTTTTGACTTTTCGTCGACAAATAATAATAGTCTTGTCTAGTTACAGCCCTGGTTAAACCGACACCCTAGTACAAGATTATTATTATTTGGCACGATAAGCCCTTGGCACCATACTTATTGGAGAGTGGTTCATGAGGTGTGGAATCCCCCCTTATGATTTAATTGGTATTAATATGGAATATTTAGCCCATGGAGCATGTTGATGCGGATCCGGATACCAAAGTGCTTTATTATAACATTTACATTTTCAATTATTCCTGCCATTTTAATTCACAATTTAGAATAAAATTACCATAATTGTTTCCATTAAAAGAAAATTAATTCGACATATAATTAAAATCAACCTCCTCGTGGGATCGACACTCGTCACCATTAATCTATTCTACAATAAATTCGTGCGCTTGCGAGTTCATTAAAATTTGCTCAACAAGTTTTTGGCACCGTTGCCGGGGAGGTAAGTTATTTTAATTTGTTGAATTAATTTTTTTTTGTTTTCTTGTATTTTTTTTCTTATAAAAAAATAATTCTATAATTTAATTTTTATAATTTAAATTTTTGCAATTTAATTTTTGTAATTTAATTTCTGTAATTTAATTTTTACAATTTAATTTTATTGTGTGATTTCTTTAAATTTCTGTACTTTAATTTTTGCTTTACTTTTCTGTGTAATTTGTTTTGTTTATCTTGTAATTTATTTTAATTTATTCGTAGAATTAATTCATAGAATTAGTCTTTTTTTTTAGTAATTTTTTTGCTTTCCTTAAAAATTATAAAAAAAAATTAAAAAAAAAAGTGAATCTGTAATTTAATTTTGGTAATTTAAATTTCTTTAAATTTCAATAATTTAATTTCTGAGTTATTTTTCTTTATAATTTTTATTTATTCTGTTAATTTATTATTCCATAGAATTAAATTTTTTTAAGTAATTTTTTTCTGTAATTTAATTTTGTTTCTTTTTCTCTTCTTTATATTCCTGTAATTTAATTTTTTTTATTTTTCGTTGTAATTTATCTTTTTATTTTATTTTTTTTAATTAATCTATTTCTTATATTTTCTTTTTAGCACTTGAGTGTATGTTCATAGTAAGGTTATAATAACGTCACAAGGTTAGTATCATAATTTCTCTCTCCTCTTTATTTCTATTTGTTTAATTTTCATTTATTTTATTATTTGCATGCATGGTCGAAGGTCATTATCACCTAATCTTGAACCTTTAGACCTTGATTTGGAAAAAACACTTCGCACTCACAAACACACTGTTTTTCAAAAGAAATTTGAAATGAATTTGCAACACCAGCAACCAGAACCACAAGAGAGGCCATTTAATGATTATTTTAGTCCTTTAGCTAATTTGAGCACATCATGCATAAGGTACCCAAATGTAGCTGTTAGGAGTTTTGAATAAAAACCTAGTGTGCTAAACTGTCTCCCCACATTCTATGGCCTAGAAAATGAGGACCCATATAATCATCTGAATGATTTTCATACTATTTGTCAAACTTTTAAATATGAGAATTTTTCAGATGATGATATTAAACTTAGACTATTCCCATTTTCATTAAAAGATAGAGCTCGTTCATGGTTTAATACAATGCCTGCTAATAGCATTACATAATGGGAACAAATGGTAACTAAATTTTTAAATAAGTATTTCCCAGTTCATAAAACCAATGCTATTCGCAGGGAAATTTCAGAGTTTACTCAAAGAGACGACGAGCAGTTTTTCGAAGCATGGGAGCGATTTAATGGGCTACTCTTGAAGTGTCCACATCATGGGTATGAGAAATGGCACCAATGCCAATATGTTTTGGAGGAATTATTGCCACATATGCAAGAATGGCTAATGGCAACCAGTGGAGGAGAGTTAATGTCCAAAAGCGCATCATAGATTTGGGAATTTTTCCAACGGCAATCGGATAATTCTCAACAACGGAGTCGATCACTTAAAAATACCAGGAGAATTAAGGGAGTTAATGAGGTTAACATTGGCGAGTCAAGCTCAGGAATTAAAGAAGTCAAAGAGATGGTCGAAGGCCTTGCTCGACAAATAGCATCTTTGACAACTGCTAAATCAACAGAGCCACATGACCATTACTCATATTCAGATCAAGCCAATGCCATAGGTATCATGAGAAAACCATCAAACTACAACCCTTACTCCAACACATATAACCCTGGATGGAGAGATCACCCCAATTTTTCATGGTCTCAAGGATTCCAACAAAATGGACCATCGGCTCCACCTCCACCAATGCAACCAGTTCCTCAAATGTCTCAAGCCTCTCAACCACCATTTAGACCATACAATCAGAATCCCAACCATTCTCAACCCAAACCATGGGAGGATACATTCCAAAATGTCAAAAATCTTACTAACTCCAAGATTGAGCAGCAGAACCGCACCATTGATGAATTACGAAATGAAATGAGAGTGGGCTTTAACTCACAAGCTCAATCAATTTCGAGTCTTGAGAAAATGGTGGGACAACTTACCTCTTCAGTTCAAACTTTGGCCATGACCGTTGAAAAAGGTAAATTCCCAAGTCAACCAGTGCCCAACCCTAAAGCAGTGAATGAAGTAAGTTCTAGTTCACCACAGCAGCATGGAGAGACACCCCAATTTTTCATGGTCTCAAGGATTCCAACAAAATGGACCATCAGTTCCACCTCCACCAATGCAACTAGTTCCTCAAATGTCTCAAGCCTCTCAACCACCATTTAGACCATACAATCAGAATCCCAACCATTCTCAACCCAAACCATGGGAGGAGACATCCTAAAATTTCAGAAATCTTACTAACTCTAAGATTGAGCAGCAGAACCGCACCATTAATGAATTACGAAATGAGATGAGAGCGAGCTTCAACTCACAAGCTCAATCTGTTTCAAGCCTTGAGAAAATGGTAGGACAACTTGCCTCTTCAGTTCAAACATTGGCCATGACCGTTGAAAAAGGCAAATTCCCAAGTCAACCAGTGCTCAATCCTAAAGCAGTAAATGAAGCAAGTTCTAGTTCACCACAGCAGCATGGAGAGGTCAAAGCAGTGATGACCTTGCGAAAAGGAAAAGAAGTTGACAACAAAGTAGAGATACCAAAATCAACTCAAGTTGTACCTGTGAACACGGAGGAATCATCATCAGAGGAGAAAGAGGAAACCAACCCACGAGAATATGTTCCTAAAGCTCCATTTCCTCAGAGGTTAGCTAAAGGGAAGAAAGGAAAATCCACAGGTGAGATTCTTGAAATCTTCAAATAGGTAAGTGCTAACATCCCTTTACTTGAAGCTATAAAATAAGTGCCATCATACGCCAAGTTTCTTAAAGACCTTTGTACTAAAAAGAGAAATATTCATGTTCAGAAAAAGGCCTTTCTAACAGAAAATATTAGTTCTATACTCCAACATAAAATGCCTCTAAAATGCAAAGATCCAGGCTCCCCCACTATCTCATGTAGTATAGGGAACCACACAATTGAGAATGCTTTGTTGGATTTAGGAGCTAGTGTAAATCTGTTACCTTACTCTGTATTTGTGAAACTTGGACTGGGCGAATTACACCCAACTCCAGTGGTGTTACAGCTTGCAGATCGATCTATGAAAATACCACGTGGTATTGTGGAGGACGTGCTTATCCAGGTTGATAAGTTTTATTTTCCTGTTGATTTCATTGTAATTGACACTCAACCAGTGCAAGATTCAAGGAAGCATATCCCCATTATCTTGGGTCGTCCATTTTTGGCAACTGCCGATGCTCACATTCAATGCAGGACTGGAAATATGCAGTTGTCATTTGGCAATATGACCATGGAACTAAATATTTTTAACATTGCCAAACAACCTCATAGTACTGATGATGAAATTGTAGATGTGGATTTAATTAATGAATTAGTTGATCACATCCTTTAAACCTTAGTGATGACCCTTTACTGACATATTTAACTCACTTTGGTTTGAATTTTAATATTGACAGGTCGATTGATGAGGTTAATGCCTTATTGGATTCATCGCCATGCATGGACATTGATAAGTGGAATAACAGGATAGAGCAATTGGCACCATTGAAAGAAAATCTCATCTCATTATCAGAATCACCCCCAAGAATTGAGCTCAAACTTTCACTCGACCCTCTGAATTCTACATTCTTGGAAGAAGAAAAAATATTGTCAGAAATCATCTCATCCTCTCCTGATGACAAACAAAAGAATGTAGACATCATTGAACCCATTTTTGGTTCAAAAAGGAGGATACAACTGGCAAAACCAGAGGAGATTCGTAACGACAAAAATGCTAAGAACTACAGAAAGCGAATGAAAATCCTCCGTGACAAGCGGAGCATTAGAAAATCTTTCACACAAGGTCAGAAAGTATTTTTGTTCAATTCTTAAGGGCACATTTCTCCAAGTAAGTTACGCTCTCAATGGTCTAGTCCATCTACTGATCATACTGTTTTTTCACATGGAGCCATTAAATTTAAGAATCCAAGGAACAGTGTAATTTTTAAAGTTAATGGTCATAAAAGTAAAGTCATATCAAGAATACCAACCATGTGGAGAAAACAGCACAAAACATTGAAGTGACTTGAATTTTTTTTTGTTTCTTTTTGGTGATTTAAATTTTTTTTAATTATGTTTTTGTAAGTTTAACTATTATTATTCTTTTTTTTTGAATAAATGTGCTAGAATGATATGTGATAAAAAAATCATGTTCTTTAAGAATGGTGTCTGATAACAGAGAAGATAAGATTCAATTCATTAGGGATGGCTTGAATAAGGAGTCATTGGATGATATCCTTTTGTCTCTTGAAACGCATCCCAGTGGATACGTCCAACATGCAATACTCCAGTTATGGCCATTATTCCAGAAAGAATGTGCAAACTATAGTCTCGGGAATCTGACTATAAAAGACCCTGTTTGCCAGTTTGTAAAAAAACTGGATGGGAAGCCTATCCTCGACCCACAGAGGGCGTTCAAGCCGTTTCTGGACGTAAAACCAAAGGAAGATGTGAGCCACAGTCGCAACTACTTCTTAATATTTTCTTCTGTATTGCAACATCCAAGTGATATCTTCTAATTTCTACTTCTTTCCTTTAAAACATTGAGGACAATGTTTCGTTCTGGTTGGGGGGAAGGAATAACTGATAATTTCTCCTTTATAAATATATGTTTTCAAGTTTTTAAAGTCGAAGATGGCTGAATATGGAGTGTAGTAACTCTAGAAACGCATCTTCTTTATAAAAAAAGAAAAAAATTCATTTTTCTTTAATTTTTCTGCATGTATGTTTTTTTTTATGTTTAGAATAGGTTGGGGGGAAAGAATTCTGTAAAAAAAAAAAATTTATGAGTTCTTGATATTGGATGATATGATGACTTTTGAATTTTAGTATTTGTATTATCTTTGGTCCTCAGTGATGTTACACCATATTTACTATTCTATATGTTGATATTGGGGACAAATATGAGTTGCTTGAAAGAATGCACATGTTATAATAAATTCCAAGTGAGTTTTTGAGCCTATTAATTTTTCTTGGAGAGTAACCCTTTTTACCCATTCTTCATGTAGCTTAGCAGTTTATTATTTCATACATGATCTCTAGATTTTCTTTAAGTCAACCCTTTAAAAAAAAAGTGTGTGTTACTGCATCTAAATGTCCACTTAATTAGTAGATATGGAAGATTATTTAGAGTCCTAAAAGATGATGGAATGCCATTTTTGACCCGTTTGAGCCTTTCTAGCCATCCCTATTATGTAATATCCATAGTTAGCCCTTTTGAGCCTTTTATTTAAAAAAAAACCCTTTTCTTTATTAACTTATCATCCTGACCCACTTCAATTTGGAGTATTACCTGATATCATACAAGTTCCATCCACCTATTCATGTTTGAGAAAAAAAAATGATAAATAATTATTTTGTTCAGCGAAGTTGTGCTACATATATAAAAAAAATTTCAAAAAAAAAGAAAAAAAAGAGAAAAAAAAAAGATGTACAATAGCAATAAAAATGTATCTTGTAAAAAGTTATTGAATTTTTTTCTCAAACATATATATATATATATATTTATTTTGTTTCCCTATTTTTCTTTCGTTGTTAGCCATGTCCCTAGCTACGTTACGTCCTAATAAAAGTCTTTCCTGATTTTAGGGAACTATAGTCTAACATAAAAGCTAGTTATATGGGTAATTAAGATGTAGTGATGCATATGCCAAAAAAAAAATGAAAAAAAATGATGAATCCATTGGATTGACTAATACTTTATTTGAGATCGTATTATTTCTAAGCTATGGGCATATTTTTCATCTTGGTGAGAGTGTATGATATTTCTTTATTATTTTCTCTCAATTTACCATTCATTGTAGTGACAAAATTTTATTGGGATTAATTTCTTTGTGAGAGTGTCACTACAACCGATGAGATTTTGGGGTTGGATATGTCATTCTTGAAAGTAGCCTCATTACTAATGCTACAATAAAGTCTGCTAGACTGATGCATATGGATGGTTGATGTGGGTGTAATATTCCTTTAGACTAGAGATAATTCTTGTACTTTTATTTGATTGCTATCATTAATCTGATTGAATAAACACATGTGTTTCCTTTCAAAAAAAAAAAAAAGAGTTTTGAATTTTATCTTCACTTTATTTGCTAGGGACTAGTAATAAGCTGGTTGGGGGGTGTGTTGAGTATTAGAAAGTGTATATTTATAAAGGAGAAAATCGTCATTTTACACTTTAAATCTCACTAACATTACTACTTTTATTTATTTAAGTATTTTGTTATTTAATTATATGTGTTTTATTATAACTATGTATTTTATTTATTTTAGGGGCATTACGATCGTTTCACAATGAACGAGTGATCAAACAGCAAAACGGACGTCATATTTGGACTCAGGACGGTCGAAAACCTTAAGAGGAGCATTAAAGGAAAAAAGTCACTGTTCACACATACGATCGTTTGTACGCACGTGCATCGTTCACTTCAGATTCATGTATACGGACCGATGATGTGGCAACTACCTATGATGTGGCGATATCTGATTGACTGCTTATGTGGCGTTGACCGATGATGTGTCACGATCTTATTGGACTAAATTTCTTATGTACTGTAGATCGATGACGTGGCAACATCTCTGTGGAGCAAAAATTGTGTGTACAGTACATGCGCTTACATGGGATTATTTAGTATTCAGCGCATTCTTTGTAAAATGTTGATTGCTGATCGCTGATTGCTTGATTGACTGACTGATGATGTGGCGCAATCCTGAGCATCCGAATTGTTTTTAATCTGATGGTCACGATTCACTCAATGTATCTATAAAAAGGGGGCTCTCCCCCCCTAATTTGGCACCCCTGAATTCATTTCTAAGCTTAGATTTCTGAAATTCCTTCTCTTTCTTTTAGTTTCTTTGTATTTTAATAAAATTTCCTTTTTTATCCTTAGTTAAAATATGAGTGGCTAATTTCTTTTGAGCTTGGGTTGAAAGTGAAGTCTCAACATGTTCCATGGGCTTAATTTGGTAAATTTACTTTCTCTTCCCCTCTAATATTTGTGGTTGTTTTGACTTTTCGTCAACAAATAATAATAGTCTTGTCTAGTTACAGCCCTGGTTAAACCGACACTCTAGTACAAGGTTATTATTATTTGGCACGATAAGCCCTTGGCACCATACCTATTGGAGAGTGGTTCATGAGGTGTGGAATCCCCCCTTATGATTTAATTGGTATTAATATAGAATATTTAGCCCATGGAGCATGTTGATGCGGATCCGGATACCAAAGTGCTGTATTATAACAGTTACATTTTCAATTATTCTTGCCATTTTAATTCACAATTTAGAATAAAATTACCATAATTGTTTCCATTAAAAGAAAATTAATTCGACATATAATTAAAATCAACCTCCTCGTGGGATCGACACTCGTCACCATTAATCTATTCTACAATAGATTCGTGCGCTTGCGAGTTCATTAAAATTTGCACAATACTTACCTCGATTCTCTAAATTGATATAACACACTTAAAAGTATCTAAGAGCTTTAGACACTCACAACACCTTAAATAAAATACAGGAAACAATTATTAATAGCTTATTCTAAGAATCTGATTTTCTATGCATACCGTACTAATCTAATTTCTAAAATTTTAACTCTTAATCTAGAAGTCAGAATGACATAATATTTTACATAACTGTTTTAGACATCCATAGGTATCTTTTGTAAAATTTTGAAGAAGATCCAAAACCAAAAAATTTTTTAAAACTATTTATATTTTGACAAATCCGAAACTGTTTTACAGTATCTTTAACTAAACAAAGTAGATTCCGAGAATTTAATAAAATCATAAACAAATCAGAAAAATATGAAATTAAAACTATGAATACTAGACGATTGTATCCGTCTTTATGTAAATTTTAAAAGTTTTAGACTTTGTTTTATGGTGAAAATAATTGTACAACTCTTGTTGTTCTGCTAGAATCGCAACCTTTCAATGTTACAGTGTCGGATTTGAAATTACATATAAAATTGAAAACGAAATCAAATTTGATGAAAAAAAATTTATTCCAGAAGCATTACGTGTCTACTTTGGCCTAATTGAATGGGTTCTCCAATCAATTTTATCTTATTAATGGTAATTTATACTAATTCTAGACCCAAAAGTTTTCTCTCACCAACTTTATCCTAACAGATGGGGGATCTATACTTTTTCCCATATAATGCCTCAAATGGTGCCATGCCAATACTTGTGTGGAAGCTATTATTATAAGCAAAATCAATCAATATTAAATATTTCTCCTAACTAGCACTTAAGTCTAGTACATAAGATCCAAGCATATCTTCAAGAGTTTGAAGAGTCTTTTCAAATTGCCCATCTGTTTGTTGATGGAAACTAGTGCTAAATCTCAATTTCATCCCCAACTCTTTATATAAGTTACCCCAAAATCCTTGATGTGAAATGTGGACCTTTATCAGATACTATTGACACTGAAACTCCATGAAACCTTATTATCTCTCTTATGAACAACTTAGCTAGTTGCATCACATTATCTGTACTTTTCCTTACCAAGAAATGAATCAACTTTGTTAATCAATCAACAATTACCCAAATACAATTGCATCCTCTTTTAGAACGAGGTAATCCAAAGACAAAATCAATTGCATGTGTTCCCACTTCCACTGCAGAATAGGAAGCATTTGTAAAGTTTCGACTAGTCTTTGATGCTCAATTTTCACTTGTTGGCAAACTGAATATCAAGACACAAAAATAGCAAAATCATTTTTTATATTCATTTATTAAAAACTCCCCTTTAGATCATTATACATCTTAGTACTACTAGGACACATACTATAAGTTGATTCATGAGCTTCCCTTAAGATCTTTGCTTTCAATTCATCATCTACTGGCATACAAAGTCTCTACCCAAACCATAAAAATCTTCATCGTCAAGTCTAAATCCAAACTTATGTCCTTTGTTTACCTCTTCACGAATTTTGTTCAACTCTAAGTCGTTCTTTTGAGCTATCTTAATTTTATCAATTAGAGTTGGTTAGATAGTTAAATGTGCCAACAAGTCTACATACTTATGAGTAACAACCTCGATCCCACAACTTCTCAAATCTTCTATCAAATAGGCTTGTGTAGTGATGTGCTATACACCCAGATGATTTCCTACTCAAGGCATTGGCTACTACGTTTGCCTTACCTAGATGTAATTAATGGAGCAATCAAAATCTTTCACTAACTTTAACTATCTCCTTTGCCTCAAATTCAATTTCTTCTTAGTAAATAAGTACTTCAAACTCTTATAATCAGTAAAGATCTCACAAATCTCCCTATATAAATAATGTCTCCATATTTTCAAAGCAAACACTATAATAGACAACTCTAAATCATGAGTCGGATAGTTTTGCTCATGGCTCTTTAACTATCTAGAAGCATATGTTATAACTTTTTCATATTGCATTAGAACACAACCTAATCCTTTTCTAGAGGCATCGCTATAAATAAGAAACTTCCACTGTTAGCAAGAAGAGTTAAAGTAGAGGTAGACACTAAATAACTCTTGAGTTCTTAGAAACTCTTTTAACATGTCTCATCCAAAGTGAACTTTACTTTCTTTTTAGTCAAATTTGTTAATGGTGCTTCCATGCTAGAAAATCCCTTCACAAAGCGCCTATAGCAACCTGTTAATCCTAAGAAACTTCTTACTTTAGTGACATTAATAGGTCTTTCCCATTTCACAATTACCTTCACTTTGGCAAGGGCCACTAAAATACCATCTTTCATCACAATATGCCTTAAAAATACCACCAATCAAGCTAAAACTCACACTTTTTAAATTATGTATACAATTTTTTCTCTCGTAATGTTTCCAACACAATCCTCAAATGTGTCTCATGCTCTTCATTACTCTTAGAGTAAACCAATATGCCATCAATAAAAACAATGGCGAACTTAGTAAGATAAGGTTGAAAAATCTTATTCATCAAATCCATGAATGTCATAAGAACATTAGTTAACCCAAAAGGCATAACTAAGAACTTATAGTGCCCATAATGAGTTTGAAATGTTGTCTTCAATACATCCTCACCTCTAATTTTCAATTAATGATACCCAGATCGTAAATCAATTTTTGAAAATACCACAGCACCTTATAATTGATCAAAAAGGTCATCAATTCAAAGAAGAGGGTATTTATTCTTGAAAGTAATTAAATTTAACTATCGATAGCCAATATATAACCTTATTAAACCATCTTTCTTCCTCACAAATAAGACAAGAGCACTCCAAGGTGACACACTAGCATGAATAAAACCCTTATCTAGTAATTCCTACAATTGGATTTTTAGTTCTTTCAACTCAACAGGTGCCATCTGAAATAACACCTTAGAAATAGGTGCAGTAATAAGGACTAGTTCTATTGTAAACTCAATCTCTCGATTTGGGGGGTAGTCTAGAAAGCTTTTCATGGAATATGTCAACAAACTCATTTACAACAAGTATTTCCTTAAGGCATGCCTTATCAGAGTAGTCAGCAACTACTTATGCTAAAAATCCTTCATATTCCTTTCTTGTTTTTAGCATTTTTGCTGCCTTAAGTATAGAAATCAAGCCTCTATGACTTTTTTAATTCCTATAAAAAATGAAATTCTTCATCGCTAAGTAAGCAAAAAAATAATTTTTTTAGCAAAGCAATCAACTGAAACATGATAAAGTCCTAACGAGTCCATCCCTAAAATCAAATTAAGGTTGTGCAACTAAGGATAAAAGATCTATAAAAATTTCCCTATCATATATTCAGATCACACAGGACTTATAAACACAATCTCCCAACTAGAAATTTCCTATAGGAGTATTAATTGACACTTGATCAACTAGTTGCGAGATGGCCATATTAGTATAATAGGCAAACATACAATAAGTAAATGAATGTGTAGCACCAAGGTCAAAAAGAACTTTGGCTTCACCTTGCTCTTAATTGGCACATTCCCTTATGGCCCATTCCTATCTCTAGCCATATCTTGTATTAGCCTACTCTACTGCTCGATCAGCCTTATTATTGCATGGATCATAGGATTACCTTCTTTAGCCATCTCGTGTAAGGTTAGGTCCGTATCATCAGTGATGCCTAAACCATCTCTCGAGTTAGAGGCATTCCTAGCACCTCCCTTACATGACATCTTTAATTAAATAATAAAGAATCAGAAAAATCACTAAAGTAGACGGAACATAATTTATTAGTAAGACTCACACTGACACACAAAGTACTAAGTAAGTGTAGGAAAGAGAAAAATATTCATAAAAAAATTTAAAAGTCGCCAATAAGGGCAAGAAAATAATTCATTCTATGTTAATACCAAAAGTTTCTTATCAGAAAAGTTATTACAATATCACAAATAGCCAGAAAGCCATTAAAACCAAAATTAAACTACTAGCTATAACAACTACTTTTATCTTTAAGATCTATTCCCTTTATTAATTTCACAAGGTTCATGAATCTCGTGCTTTTTCTCTGTAGTCATATAGTTCATAGGTTTACTCAATTGGAAAGGAAAAGGATCTAATTATGCTTTTCTCTCTTCTTTTATGATACTGGACATCTTATTTTCCTTAAGACTTTCATTAGATAATTTATCTAGACATGGATGAATCCATCCTTTATTATGGCAAGGCTAGAATTGAGGTCTTGTCCAAAACAAGTGACGTACTACAAGCTTACTTTTGTTAACTCTCTTGCCATAAACAAGTGGTCCTCGTATATCTTCATTAAATTTCTTTTTTGGAGTTATAGGCCTTAGAGAAGTATCTCTATAAACAATTTTAGTCTGTCTTAGTCTATCATCCATTTGCTCTTTATGAAGTCTTTTGAGATCTTTGACCAGAACTACCCCTAGCATAACCTGTTCAGTCTTGTCAATTTCTGTCCATCTCTTATTCCTAACATTTTTTATAACTATAATGTTCCTCTTCATGTCTATAAAACAAATGTGATTAATCCTATTAAAAAATCTGATTATACCTTAAAAGAAAGTCTACAGAATCCTAACCTAGTGCTCTTATACCACAACTATAACACTTCAAACCAATATGAGCAAAATAAGTGACCAAAGAGATTACTTAGAGATAAAAAATCCTTAGACATAAAATTTCAAACTAAAATACCTTGAATATTTATTCAATTAAAACTATAAATCCATGTCTAATACTAAATAATAATATTTCCTAAAGACATAAATATATCAAAGACTCAAAATTCTTAAATTACAAATTCATGACAAAAATAAACTTAAAGGAATCACGAGTTTATTCCTTCTCTTATTCCACTAGCAAAATGAAACAAATCTCTAACTCCATTGCTAAGCATACATCTCAAATAAGAAACTTAATCTATAACAAGTAATGATGAGAGGTAAGGTGTCAACTCGATAAGTAAAACCATTCTTAACAGACTATGCCTATCGTTACCAAAAATATTACAAGCCTTCCTTTTTAGTAAAACATATATTATAATTCATAACTTTTCTAAAAAAAATATATATTACGATAATAAATTCATAATAACTTCAAAATATCAAAAACACATAAATTATAAAAGCGAATCATATAACCTATATATAAATAATAAAAAATTAGCTCATGTCACATAATGTCACCTATAGTCCCGGTGACCCGGCCAGAATATAATTATAATCAGAATATTGTGTGTGCACTCAAAACATATACTCAGTACTAGTTCAAAACTTATATAACTTACATGTATCGTATGATACAATCAGAATCATAATCAAAATAACTACAAATAATGAGCTAAAACATAACTTAAAATCATACATGGGACAAAACTTTCGTATTATATTCAAAAATATCCACAGTAATAGTTTATACTTGCAACATAAAATCCATTATAATATTTTAAAAATAAATCCATAAAGGTTAATTTTATAACAAAATAATTTACACTTTTAAAAGCATTGATAATATTCTACTAAAATCATAAAAAATAAAATAAATTTCAGATTTCAAACCATTTACATAAACTAATTTTACTATGAAAAATAATCTATTTTGGAAAAACTATAAAAATATATTTACTTATAGTAGTATTAAAATAATTATATTTATCCAATACATTAGGAATGAAGTACTTACCTAGATTCTGTGAATTGATCTAACACACTTAAAATCTCTAGGAGTTTCAGACACTCTCAACACCTTAAATAAAATATAAGAAACAACTATTAATAATTTATTCTAAGAACTAGATTTTCTATGCCTACCGTACTAATCTAATTCCTGAAATTTTAACTCTTAATCTAAATGTTAGAATGACATAATATTTTATAAAACTATTTTTGACATCCATAGGTATCTCTTATAAAATTTTGAAAAAGATCTGAAACCAAAAAAATTTTTAAAACTATTTATTTCTTGACAAATCCGAAACTGTTTTACAGTATCTTTAACTAAACAGAATGGGTTTCAAGAATTTTATAAAATTAGAAACAAATCAGAAAATTATAAAATTAAAACTTTAAATACTAGATGACAGATATAGTCTCTATGTAAAATTTCAAAATTTTTAGAATTCGTTTTGTGGTGCAAATAATTTTACAACTCTGGTTATTCTGCTAGAATCGTAACTTTTTAAGGTAGCAGTGTCGGTTTTGAAATTACATATAAATTGAAAACGAACCCAAATTTGATGAAACAAAATTTATTCCAGAATCACTATTTGTCTAGTTTCCAAAAATATAAATTTCTTAGAAAATCATTAGAAAATAGGAGTTTAAAATTCGAGATACTCATACTGTCTAGAATTGTCCATGTGTCTAATGTATTAGGGATTGATTATCACGATTC
Source organism: Aegle marmelos (assembly GCA_030449875.1). Lineage (NCBI taxonomy): Eukaryota > Viridiplantae > Streptophyta > Magnoliopsida > Sapindales > Rutaceae > Aegle > Aegle marmelos. The sequence goes on along the minus strand of JASUUL010000026.1, from coordinate 256,614 downwards.
AATAATAAATTAGAATCCTAAACAGAATATCAACATGTCCTAAATCATGAATTAGCATTTGAAATAATCTATAACCATGATAATTCAAAACCTTAATAAAAGTGATAGAAAGATTATGGAGAATAAGAAGAGAAAACTTACAAAAATTACTTTGATTCTCTTATTAAACCAAAGTTTGAATATTAGGGTTTGGTAAAAGCGTTATGAGCAACAGAAAATAAGAAATAAGCATCGTAGACTTAACGTTATAGAATAAGAAAAAGTATGTATTTATAAGAGTCTAAGAAACGCTATTGGATTTGAAAAAGTAATCCTATAAATAATCCTAGTTATAATTTTAATATCCTTATTAATAAAGGTTATAGAGTTATATGTGTATCCTAAAAAAAGTCAAATTTTCATAATTAAGGATTATGGAATATGGCATTACAAATATTTATATTAAGCTATGTGTAAAAGCTTCTCTTATAACAAACTCGTGAGCATGGATTCAGCTAACAATAACAGCCTGCTAGCTCTAAAATTGGAGAGAAAATAACAACTTGCTTAACCGTTTTCCAACTTGGCTGCTGACTCATCAATATACTGAACACCTTAGCATTCACATGAGGTGCATGTTAAGGAGATTAAAGAGAGGTACTTAAGTTTGTTGGGCACTTTACTTTGTTACGATTGTTAGAGCTTCTAAAATTTTATATAAGCTGATGAGTGAGACAGTTTGTTTACAATTTCGAGAGCATCGTAGAGAGACAGATTTTAGTGGGAAGAAAGTTCTAGCATGTTCGGTGTAGTTTCTTCATTGATTCATCAATAAAGCTCACATTGATAACTTTTCCTGTAGATGTAGGTTATAGAATCATAGCTGAACCACGTTAAATCTGCTATGGTTTGGTTAATTATCTTTGTTGATTCTTGTTATTCAGATCTTGCTGATTGTTCTTGTATGACTATCGAACCATCTCTGATCTCCGTTTGGTTTGTACAACTTGATTGATCTGTCCAATGATCTTGGGCAATGGATGTTCTTTTTAAGGCTACACATCGGATACATCACTGCAAAAACAATGCTCAAAATCGCACGATAACAATTTAAAAATTCATAAGCATTGAAAATTCACATCTTTAGGTGTACACAAAAATTAGTCAAACGATTTCGGAAACACAAAAGACAAAAGAAGATGTAAAGCAATTTGATGCCGATTCAAGGTTATTCTCAGCACTGCAGACTACTAATTAGCCTACTGACGGACTAACAAAGGAGGTCGAAGATTCGAGTCTCTCTATTTAGGCTGTGACTTGTGAAAGTAATTTGAAGGAATGGCGTTAAAACTCTGAAAGGAAAAATTATCTTGGAAGCATAAGGAACTATACGTATTGAATGATGAGCAAAAATATTTTCATTGAGAACAAAATGAGGCAAAAACTAATCAATGAACAGGTTGGACAACTAGTCTCTATATGGGTAACGTTCCCCATTGGATCATATCCACTGTGAAAACAAAGAAAAATGAATTATACAAGAATTAGCAAAATTGCCATGTCACCAATCATTGCTTCTTATATCGGCATCATGATCCATTCAAGCGAGAAGTAAGATTAATGAAGATGTCTTCTCTGCAGGGAATGGTGAGACCACCCATTGGATGATTGTAACCAAATTCTTCCTCAGCTTTTGATAACAATTCTTGAAATGAAGGCTGATTCAAGAATGACACAGGAATTATGAATCTCTTCTTTTGTGCACCAACATAGACTGCGAGGTATCCTTTTGGCACATCTGCAGACACCGAAGCTGCTGCTTGATTCGCTAACAACTGTGATCGTCGCAGAACGTGCTTAGCATGTAAAACACTTGGAAAACGGATTGTCATGGCTTTGCTGGTGATGATGAAGATTGACGATCACTCCGGGAGAGGAAACCGAAGATTTCTTGGACAGATATTGGAGAAGACTGGATTTTGGTTGTGGGATATGATGCATGTATTTGTATATGTAGATAAAATGGTGTCCTGGAAAATCTATTGAATTTAGAAATGAGTGGTGATCAGAGGTATTATGGAGCTTGCCAACAGACATTAGCACATGAATGATCACGTTCTGTCTTTCAACTCATAATGAAGAAATTTCTGCGTGATTCAAAGTGTAAGTTTGGTGGCATACATTATAAAAAGCTTGTGCTGAATGTCCTGTTGGTCAGTGACGTCCTCTAATTTTTCAAGTGATAGTGGCCAAGAATCACATGGACTTGACTTTTAATTAATCAGCATGTATGATAAGGGACCAGAGATCAAACCGGAGCTAAGCAAATGAATGGTTGGTCCTACAAGCTACAAATTTGGATATGAGCCACTCATCGACCAGATAGAGATTACAAATGGTCTGTTGGGTATTTAATGTTGATGTAATTGTAAACCTTACTGAGCCTTTGACTAGAGACACGCATAAGACATCTTTAATAACGTTGCGTATGCGCACAAGTGAAGGGCATTGATCGACGATAAGGGAAGAGTAGTTACAATGGCTAAATTGATGAAGGAAAGAAAAGAACTGACTACATTATTTCTTGATAATGAGGTGGAAGACAGCACCATGTGATAGCTCAGGTGCTGATGTCTCTAAACAAACCCCACACAAATGCCTTTTCACCACTCATTTCAGAGTCTCAAATACAGCCTTTCGTCTTACACACACACACACACACACGATATCTCATAAGCAAACCAAGTCCTCATAATCATCTCTTCTAGCACGCATTTCTTTATTGATGTTCATCACCTTCTTAAAGCAATAGCATTAAAAATAGCCATGGCTATTCGTTCCCCCATTGTCGAGCATGCTAAGAACATCTTACGCCAATCAAAATTGATTGTGACTTCAGGAACTTCAACGGCCAAAGACGTACCAAAAGGCTACCTTGCAGTTAATGTTGGAGAGAGCCAGAAGAAGCGAGTTGTAATTCCGGTATCATTATTGAGTCAGCCTTCCTTACAAGAATTGCTAAGTAATGCTGAGGAAGAATTTGGATTCAATCATCCAATGGGGGCTCTAACAATTCCCTGCAGAGAAGATATCTTCATTGACCTAACTTCTAGCTTAAGTGTAAACTATTAATGGGGCGAGGCGTTGCGGATAGGGTTTGAAAACTAGGAAGAGAAATTGAGGTGTAAGAAACATTAGATATCGTTATAATATTGGATCAAACCGACACAATTAGGTTACGCTCTAATCGAAGTGTAATTAGATATCATTCTAATCAAAGTGACTTGATGAGATTTTTAACGACATGCAATATAAGATTAGATTATGCTCTAATCAAAACGACTCTATAAGAGAGATTTTGATAAATAATCTCAGAGGAAATTATAAAAAATGGGTTTTACTGAATAATTAAATTGAGGTTATCAAAATAATTATAAGATCTTTCTATTTATAATAGAGGAAATCCACCTTCCTAAGTTAACTTAAAAAGAGAAACTAAAATACAATTATAATGGAAACATTATATGCTTTCCCTAAGCTAACTTAAAAATAGGAAACTAAATCACAATTAAAATAGAGATAAAAGATACCTTCCTAAGTTATTAATCTCATATCTTAATTGACTCTAATAAAAATAAAAAGTCCTAAAATAATAAAATACAATAATTGACTCTAAATAAAATGGAAAGTTTTAAAATAATAAAATTCTAGAATCTTAAAATTCCTAAAATAATATCTTACATCAGTCTACTCCTCTTAAAAGAAACTCATTCTCGAGTTTGAATGTAGTCTGGAGGATAAAACTTATAGTGTAGGAGCAAATCATCTTGTAAGTTAAACTTGTAGCCTTGGTCATTAATCTTCTTTGAAACTTTAAAGTATCCTTATTTCATTAACTTTCTTCACATGTACATTCTTTAGGCAATGAAGACTTCCAAGAATGAGTAATGATCAAATAACTATTACCTTTTCCTAGTTGACGTTCAATCTACTCCCCAATAAGTTTCACCTTCTCAATCAAATCTTCTTCAAGCACAGTCTTCTTACCTTCAATGTGAATAAGTAGAACCACTTCAATCATTTCAACTTCTTCAACTTGATTTTGTTGCACATCATTAATCGTACTATTAGGCTCAATGTGCAAATCAAGTATAGGTTGTTCTTCTTCTTTAAAAATCATAGATAGATAAAAAACATCATCATCTTTAATACTAGTCTTGTCCACTAATGAAACATCATGCAAATTATTGCTCTTATTCTTCAAGAAAACATCAAGCAAATTCTCGCACAATTTGTTAGATTGAAACTTTAAATCCATAATGAATTGTACTTTTTCTTTTAGAATCTCACATGAGTCTTTTTCCTTAATGATAGCAGAACTCATTGGTACATATCTTGACACTTTCATAGCGACACGCCATTCCTTGATTAAATCTTGGACTTCGTTAATTTTTTTAATCACATCATCAAAATTTCTTTGTCACTATGACTCAATTTACGATTTGATTTGCTTGGCTAAATCAATTGCATAATGTAAATTGTAGATAATATATGTAGGCATCCTTTCTTGAATATGTACATCAAGCCCTTTCACAAAATCTTATAATTGTATTTTCTTTAGGCTCATAATAGTATTTGCATTTATAAAATTGTTCAAACTCACAAGCATAAGCAGAAACAGATCTCATACCTTGTTGTAGCAAATAATAATCAAGAGGAATAAACTTAGATTGCAAAACATGTTTTATACGGCTCTATGATTGAACTTTGCATCTGCCTTAGTCAAGTCAAGAAGTTTGCAACTCATCCCACTATTCTGAAGCACTTATACTTAATCTACTAGCAACAAATGATACTTGCTCTTCTTTAGGAGTATGCCAAAATAAAAACTAATGCTCAATCTTGTCCAACCAATTAAAAAAGTTATTTAGACGAGTGTTTGTATGTAATTCCAGTACATGATAAATAGGAGAGTAAGGATGGTAGTTTTCCATTTAAGTTTCCACACAATGGTAAAATTGTAATTAAGACCCAACTCTTGAGTTTTGGTATGGTTGGTTGAATGGCAGTGGTTAATGGTCGTAAGTGGCGATGATAGTAGTGGTTACCAGGTAGTAGCTAAGGTTTTTAATTATTTTTTTTATGACGGATTTGGTGAGAATGAATGTGAGTTTCTAGGAAAGTTGTGTGATTAACAACAAAACCGCTCTAATACCACTTGATGGGGCATGGCATAGTGAAAGCAAAATTAATACGTTATGAAAACTAATAAGCAAACATTGTTCTAGCATCGAATCAAACTAATATGTTATGAAAACTAATAAGCAAAATTAATACGTTATGAAAACTAATAAGCAAACATTGTTCTAGCATCGAATCAAACTAATATGTTATGAAAACTAATAAGCAAAATTAATACGTTATGAAAACTAATAAGCAAAATAGAGAGATAAGAAGTACCAAACATTGTTCTAGCATCGAATCAAACCAATGCGATTAGGTTACACTCTAATCAAAATATAATTAAATATCATTCTAATCAAATTAGGTTACACTCTAATCAAAATATAATTAAATATTATTCTAATCAAAACGACTCAATGAGATTTTTAACAATGCTAATGCAAAATTAGATAATGTTCTAATCCAAACGACTTTACAAGAGAGATTTTGATAGATAATCTTAGAGGAAATTATAAAAGAACAGTTTTATTGAATAATTGAATATAAGTTATCAAAATGATTACAAAATCTCTCTATTTATAATAGTAAAAACCTACTTCCCTAGGTTAACTTAAAAAGTGAAACCAAATTACAATTATAATAGAAAAAATATATATACTTTTCCTAAGCTAACTTAAAAATAAGAAACTAAATCACAATTCCAATAGAGATAAAAAATACTTTTCTAAATTAATTAATCTTATACATTAATTGACTATAATAAAAATAAAAAATCCTAAAATAATAAAAACAATAATTAACTCTAAATAAAATAGAAAGTTTTAAAATAATAAAATTCTAGAATCTTAAAATTTCTAAAATAATGTCCTATGTCACTGATGTTGCACGAAAGACTATAACATTCATCAACAAGTTACAGTTATTTGGTTTCTGAGTTGCCAAATTGAAATTTCTTCAAAAGGATTTACCAGTGATATTTCGCAGGTAAGAAATTCTTGACAAACACGATGCATTATAGGTCGAAGCTTTGGCTTGGAGTGCAAGCAAGCCAATGCTACCGTGGTAACAAGAACAATATCTTGGATGACCGTTCGATCCACAGGAGGTGAAAGGCGTGGATCTAGCACATCAATTAGCATTATATTCTGATCAGATGATGGTGATGACAACGACGAGAGGAGTTCTCCTGGATGCCTTCCCATTAATACTTCTAATGCCACCACCCCAAAACTATAAACATCACATTTCTCTGTCACAACCATAGTGTATGCGAGCTCTACGAGAGAGAAAAAATTAGATGAAATGATGTTGTCTATATGTCTTAATGTCAAAATTGAAGGTGATAAATAAAGCATGAGAAGAATAGGGAAGATAGTTGATCACCTGGAGCAATATATCCATTAGTGCCTGCTACTATAGTTCTATTGGATGAATCAGAATCTAAAAGTCTAGCCGTACCAAAGTCGCCAACAAATGCTTCTAGTTTTGAGTTTAGAAGAATGTTGTTGCTTGATATGTCTCGATGAACTATCGATGGCATGCAGTCATGATGCAAGTATGACAAAGCATTAGCCACACACTTGATGATGTTCACTCTCATTGTCCAATCCAACACAACAGCTTCATAATCATTGCGTAGAAAGCAGAACAAGCTTCCCCTCTTCATGTACTTGTAAATTAAAAACATGCATTTTTTGTGTAAACAGAAACCATAAAGCTTCACAATATTTCGATGTGCTATTTTGGATAGTATATGAGCTTCATTCTGGAAGCTATTGAAAAAAGTCGACTCCTCTGTTTCTGCACGATGAAGCTTCTTCAAAGCCACTACTTTGCCATTGGGTAACTGTGCTTTGTAAACGCTGCCATAACCTCCGGTTCCAATGCAATATTTGATATCAAAGTCCTCTGTCGCTTTGACTATATCTTCGAATGCAATTCTACCATCATAATTCCATATTGAGAACACGTCTCCACTCTTGGTTGGTCCCATCACGAGTTTAGCTATTTCATTCTTATTTAGAAGAAAAACCACGGTTGCAAGAACAACGAAGATGACACATGCAGTGATTGGGAGAATAATGTTCATTACGCGAAGGACCATATTCGGTTTCTCTTCCAAAATTTTGGATTTTGAAGGTGTAGGCGTATGGAGTGTAGGGCAAGCAGAAAAATCATAACAGAGACCCTGGTTACCTTCAACATTGTGTAGGGAATCCCGAAAATAGCCTGGGATTTCACCTTCCAAGTCATTGTATGACAAATCCAAAGGAAAGCTATGATACAGAAATGGAGGGATGGGGCCGTTAAGTTTATTGTGAGAAAGATCCAAGTATTCTAATTTCATTAATCCAATCTCGGGTGGAATGCTTCCTCTTAAATTGTTGTTTCTTAATGTTATGTTCCTCAACTCTGAGCTTTTGCCAATCTCTGGTGGAATGGGACCGCTAAGTTTGTTATTAGAGAGGTCTAGACCCTTTAGGCTGACGAGCCCAGCAATTGTAATTGGTATTTGGCCAGAAAGCAGGTTTGATGAAATGTTGAGATATAGAAGTTGAGATAATCTGGTGAGCTCAAATGGAATGCTACGCTCTATGTTGTTCATTGACATGTCTACTTTTAATAGGCCACTCATAGTTCCTATCTCTGGTGGAATTGAGCCATTGAGATAGTTAGAATGAAGATACAAATAGGTCAGATTGGTCAAACGAAACAGAGTTGAAGGAATAGGTCCGCTTAATTTGTTACCTCCCACATTCAATGCAACCAAATTCTTTAGTTTTCCAACTTCTTGATGGAGCATACCGCTGAGTTTGTTGGAAGCAAGACTCAGGATCATCAAGTTGTTTAAATCACCTATAGCTGAAGGGATTGGACCTTGAAGCTCGTTATGAGACAGGGCCATGGTTATCAACTTAGTTAATTGACAGAGACTTGAAGGTATTGCCCCACTGAGGTTGTTTCCTTTTAGGTTCAGCATCTCCAGGTTCCTTAAACTCCCAAGCTGTGGAGGAATAGAACCTATAATGTCATCAACTAATGTATGTCAATAATTTTTTACCTTTTGATGAAGGGATAGGTTGCAGCTAGCTTAATTAGTAAGTTATGAGCTTAATTTAAAAATTTATGTGAGAGAAACTGTCCAATTCAAAAGTAGAAGTTGATAGGTAAGGATTGATAATAATATTTAAGACAAGTTTAAATGGATATTCTAATGTGAAATAGAAATTAAACTTAAAATAGAGATTGACCATCGATATATTGACCAAAAAATGAAGTCAAAAAGAAATAATTAAAAGAGTTTGCACACAAAGGACAGTTAAATTAGAGGCCTTAACTCTAATATTACTTTACATAAATCACTTTAACCCAAAAGTTTAACCACAAGAATAATATTTAGATCGAGTTCCAAGACTTACCAGTAAAATTGTTAAAAGAAAAGTCAAGATATCTGAGTTTTGAAAGAGCTCCAACTTGAGATGGAATGCTTCCGAAGAGATAATTGAACCGAAGACTGAGAATTTCAAGGCCTGGAAAGCAACAGAAGTTGAACTGGCTAAGCTCCCCTTTCAGTTGCTTTTTGGGTAAATTTATCTCAATGATGCTCCTTACTGTATTGCAAGCTACACCGTCCAACTTGCAATGATTCGAAGAATTGCTATCAATCAAATTGCTCCACCAACTGATATTAACTAAAGCTTCCCTTTCTAATTCGAATGCTGCAACAAATATGCCATCAGTAGTAGCCCCAAAATGGCTTGCACATACCAAAAGTGTAGCCCCTATTACAACCACCCTGGCAATGGAGAAAGACAACACCATGTTTAGCATCATTTCGTGAGATTAACGTAACTGGAATTGTACCTCAGCATTGATTTTGGGCTATTATTAAAGATTACTGTACAACAACTGAACGCGCAAAACAAATGTCAAGGTCCTCGCCTTGGGCTCTTTTAAAAGGAAAATCTTGAGTTGAATGTTGAAAACGAGTACAAGTCTAGGCCTTTCCCTATCAAGTGGTTTTCAAATTCAAATAATAGGGGTGGTAGAGGGATTAAAAAAAATGATTTATTCATATTCAAATGAAGAAAGGTTCCTTTTTTGTTTTTTTTATTCCAAATACACTTTATTCCAGGAAAAGGAATACAGATGAACCTTTAACACGTAATCATGTGTTATTGCGTCTTCGTAGACTTTTCAATCATTTGTGGGATATAAATAAGGACTTTTCGTAATCATGTTTGTGTGGATAGTCATAGTCAAAGAGGGTGCTAGACCCAAAGAGGAGTAGATTGTGACATCATCTTTAAACTAACGAAAAGTCTTTTAAGTGAATTTGGTTGTGTTTGTTATAACATTTTGAATAAAAATAAAATTTTTATTTATAGAATTTTTTAAATAAGACTTTTATAAATAAAGTGTTATATCATCTTTAAACTAACAAAAATTTTTTTGGGTGACTTGACTCTATTTAGTATAAATTTTAAATATAATTTATTTAAATAGAATTTTTGTTAATAAAATTTTCACAAATAGAGTTTTTACTAAAATAATTTTAGTTTTTTAGTTTGTCAATGAGGGATTCTATTAAATTATAAAGTTATATTAATAGGCAACTTATTTATATTATACTATACAAAAATAAAATAAGATTATTAAATGAATAAAGAATATTAAATTTTAAATTTAAAAAAAAAGCTTTTCAATCTTTATTAACAAAAATCCAAATTTTAAATTTTTTCCAATAGAAATAAAATAAATTATTTAACTTTAGAAACTCAATTTAAAAAATAACAAAACAATAAAAAAATTAAAAAGAAAAAAACTTAAAAGATTAAATAAACATTTATAACTATTAAATAAACCATACCAATTGAAACTTATACTTATACCAAGAACAAAAATGTAAAAAAACTCACTATTAATTAAGATTTAACATTTTAAATCTCATTGCTACATTTAAAAAAATTAAATAAAACTCATTGTTAATCAAGCTCCAAAGAACCTTGCGTTCCTACATCAAATCAATAACTTCAAAATGCTACCATAAATCATGCATAAAACATAATTAAATATTACACCTGCCTTAGTTTTTGCTATTCAAATGTTAATAATTTTTTAATCTTTGTATGTTATTAATATTTAATTAATCGTATTATTTTTTTATACTCAAGCTTTTTAATAAATAGAATTGAATATGTATACAATTGTTATATATTTGGATAGAGAGTCTTTTGCTGAAATCAATATACACCAGTTACCCTTTATTATTTTAATAATATCCAAAAATGCATTGTGCTTAAGCGTATGAATCTATCGAAGTATAGATTCATAGAGAATTAATGATGTTGAATCGACATGGCTTGTCTATTAGAAGAGAAAACACTAAATCAATGTAATTCTAACCTAGTTGACAATCATTGTTTTAAGATGGAAAATGGTATTAAACTCAACAAGAAAGTAAATAAAATAAAATAATAACTAGGCAACTCAAGGTAGGGATGAATTGAGTTTCTAAAAAATTAAGCAATTAAAAGTTAATGCAATTTAAATAAAGCAACTAAAATCAAAATAAAAAAATCAATGTGCAATGAAAAATAAAGAGAGAGCAGATACACAATATTAAGAGGTTCTGCTAACAGTGTCTATGTTCATGTCTTCTAGCTCACAAACTTAAGGATTTCAATAAGCAAACCTCTAAGGATCCAACAACTCTTTCAATTAACTTTTAAGATATCAATAGACATTTATAACAAGAGATTATTCTCAATCTTTTAATCCAAATATATCTTAACACTTAGAACCTCTCTACAAATGATTACAAATAAATTTTCCTCGCACAATATGTTTGATTACAAATAATAGCTCAATGTGTGAATAAATATAATGAATATACAAATTTTATGCTTAAATTACAAAGAAATGCTCAATGATAATAGTTGTTATCCACTCTTGATTTGAATTAGATTTTAGTCATTTTATAGTTGAAATTGAACTAGCGAAATTAGCTGTTATTGATTTTCTAGTGATAATCGACTTATAGATATATTAACCAATTTACTGCTTTATAACAACTGGTTTGCCACTTTTATGAATCCAGGCAGTTGTTTTCACTCAGAAAATTTCTACTTCACAATTGGTATATTGCTTTGATAAATCTAGTTAGTTGCTTTCATTAAGAGAGTTTCTACTTCATAACCAATCTGCCACTTTTGTGAATCCAGCTAGTCGCTTGCTACAGTTCTCTTTTCTAAAATTATAGTTTTGCCTTAAAAATTTATAAAATTATATTATGACCTACATATTTATAAAATTTTATAAATTGGTCCATTTTAGAATTTTAAAGCAATACTTGTTGATTTCAAAAATTCTCAAAAATTTTCAATTTAAACCATAAACTTGAAAACAATCAATTTCATAAAATTATTTTATTGTTTCAAAAACATGATATTTAATTCCTTGATTATTCAAAATATGTGATTTATTATCATTAAATCAACATTTTATAATCATACAGACTAATATAAAAGTGAGGAAAAAATGCGAGTGATAAAATACTAAGAGTTTGGAATCCATTACTATTAATGCCAGCCATTTATCTATTAAACCAAGTGAGAGTAACAATCTAGAAATCAATTCATTGTTTAATCTTGAAATTTATAAAGTAAATTCTTCATTCTTGAAAAGTATTAACACTAAGTATCCGATGCATCCATTTTGAAAAACACAAAATCAAAGAGTTAATAATTAAAAATTATATAACTAAGCTTAGCTTAATTAAAATTATTCTTTAATTACCAATAATACATGATATTAAAAGTGAAAAAGAGTTTCATTTTTATATATTATATGAACAAAGATTATAAACATTAAAAATATAATAGAGGGATCAATAATAAGAATTGAAATTTATTTTTGTACAAGATTAAAGTACTTAGAGATTGCTTAGCAATTCAATCACTGAATTTGGTATCAAAGTAAGGTTAACAGATCAAGATGCAAGTATGAGCACACTAAAAATAGACCTTGAGAAGTTTAATGAAAAATGACTTTAATATATGGAAAGTGAAAATAGAGACTTTGCTGGCTACACAACGCCTTAGTAATGTTATTTAACCAATGTCTACAAAAGAGAGTGAAGAGGTTTCTTCATTAAAACTCCTAAACAAGTTGTTGAGATTGGTAGGAACGCCAGAGAGGCTATGATCTTGAATCATGTTGATTCTATGATAAGGAAAGTTGTAAGATAACCCAATGTTACTGATTTATAAGCCAAATTAAAGAGCATTTATATGACAAAAAAACTTTTACAAATAAACTATATATAAAGAAGAGGATGTTTACATTAAAAATGATAGAAGGGTCACTTTTTGATGATCATCCTGATAAGATCAACAAAGTGAGTGACACTTTGGAAACAACTGATGTAGCTCTAAATGATGAGGATAAAGCCCTATTATTAATAAGTTCTCTAGCTAAAACCTATAAGCATTTTATTGATCCCTTGATGTATGAAAGTTAGACACTATCTCTAAATGAAGTTAAGTCAACATTTAATACAAAAGAACTATAGAGAAAGCAACATCATCTGAAAAATAGATCATGTAAATGTTTAATAGCAAAAGCAAGACCTAAAAAGAGAAAAAAAAGCAAGCAAAGAACAAAGAAAAGCCTGAGAATCTAAAGTGTTTTCTATGCCATAAGAAAGATATTTTAAGAAAGATTTTCTAGAAAAGAAGCTAAAAAATAAAGGATAGAATGGAGATATAACTATAGCTGAAGAAAAGGGTTATTAGTTTACTGAAATATGCATTACAACATATAACAAAGACAATGATAAATAGGTTTCAGATTCATAGGTCCATTTAAAAGCTACTTTACTGAATATAATTACTATAATGGTTGCCGAGTGATGATGAAGGATAATACTATGTGTAAAGTCATAGTTATTAGCAATGTTAATCTTAAGCACATGATGCTACTATTAGAAAGATAAAACATGTCAGACATGTGCTTGATTTAAAAATAAATTTGATTTCTTTATAGATTCTTGATCAAATAGGATGTAGTGTTAAGATTGAATTAGTTGTGATGAAAGTTGTTAAAGGTTCAGAGCTTGTTATGAAGGGTAATAAGAGAAATGGTGTATTTATCTTAAGTTATGTAGTTAATGGTAATGCTGAAATATCTTCTAATGTTATCATTGATAGGATGAAACCATGACATGTAAAGTTAGGTCACATAGGAGAAAGGGGTTTTAATGAACTAGAAAAATAAGATATATTTAGAAATGATAAGATTGGAAACTTTAAATTTTATGAAAACTGTGTACTAGGTAAGTCAATAAGAGCTAGTTTTAATAGGTCAATTCATAAGTCCAAGGATAAACTAGAATACATTCATTCTGATTTATAGGAGACCTATACAACAGATATCTCTAAAAGATAACAACTACTTTTTATCAATCATTGATGACTTTTCAAATAAGGTTTAGGTTTATGTCTTAAAGAGTAAACATCGAGTGTTTAATAAGTTTAGAGTATAAAAGAGCTTGGTTGAGAATTAAACTAGAAAAAAGATAAAGAAAGTCAAAACAAACAATGACTTCAAATTTTGTAATCAAAGGTTTGATAGTTATTATACAAAGGAAGGAATTTCAAGAGAGAACTATTAGATTGACACATCCACAAAATAGCTTGGCAAAAAGAATGAATAGGACACTTATAGAAAGAGTTAGGTTTATGGCTGTTCAAACAAAGCTTCCCAAGACACTATAGGCAAAAATACTCTTACCAGCCTATTATCTAGTTAACTTAAGTCCATCTACAATGATAAATTTCAAGATAACCTATGAGATATAAACAATTAACTTGCAAATTATGCAGATCTAAAAGTCTTTGGCAGTTTAGCTTATGCTCACATAAGCTAAGGAAGCTAGCTTCTAGATTTTTAAAAGGTATCTTTACAAATATCTGGAAGGGGCTAAGAGTTATAAAATCTAGTATACAGACTTAGTCCTTTAAAATGAATAATTAATAGAGATGTAATATTCAATTAAGAAGATTTGTAAACAAAAAGTCAACTTAATAGGTCTTTGAGATTGATTTTAAAGGCACAAATAAACTTTCAATTAAGGTGGGGTTATCTAATCAAGATGATACATATGAAACTAGAAATTCAAGTGATATCATTGACAGGTTAGAGGAATAAGAAATATCATAACCAAAGTAAGAATATCATTCTCAAACTTAGGCTTATCAACTATCAAAGATAGATTACAAAGGCAAATCAGGCCACTTGGAAGATATAGATGTACTAATCTTATTGCATACATTTTAGTAACTGCACAAGAAGTTGATCATGATAAATTAAAACCTTCAATGAAGTAATCTAGAGCATGTTCAAAATAAAATGAAAAAAAAAGCTATGAATAATGAAATCTTGTCTCTACAAAACAATAATACCTGGGAACTAGTTGTAAGAACAACAATATAAGAATTATGGGCTACTAGTTGATTTATAAAATTAAAGAAGCTTGACAAGCTCAAAACAAAAAAGATTCAAAGTAAGGCTTATGACAAAGGGTTATACATAGATGGAAGAGATTGATTTCAAAGAGATGTTCTCCTTTATAGTCAAGTACGGATCAATAAGAGTAATTTTATCACTTATAGTAGTACTGTTGAGTGTTAGAAAGTGTATATTTATAAAGGAGAAAATCGTCATTTTACACTTTAAATCTCACTAACATTGCTACTTTTATTTATTTAAGTATTTTGTTATTTAATTATATGTGTTTTATTATAACTATGTATTTTATGTATTTTAGGGGCATTACGATCGTTTCACAATGAACGAGTGATCAGACAGCAAAATAGACATCATATTTGGACTCAGGAGGGTCGAAAACCTTAAGAGGAGCATTAAAGGAAAAAAGTCACTGTTCACATATACGGTACTGTTCATGGTACTGTTCACGACACTGTTCATGTATACAGACCGATGATGTGGCAACTACCTATGACGTGGCAGTATCTGATTGGACGAATTATGTGGTATTGACTGTTTATGTGGCGTTGACCGATGACGTGGCATTGACCGATGATGTGTCACGATCTTATTGAACTAAATTTCTTATGTACTGTAGATCGATGACGTGGCAGCATCTCAGTGGAGCAAAAAAGCGTGTGTACAGTACATGCGCTTACATGGGATTATTTACTATTCAGGCAGCGTTACTGTGCAAATATTGACTGTTGACTGTTGACTGTTGACTGTTGACTGTTGACTGATGACGTGGCGCAATCCTGAGCATCCGAATTGTTTTTAATCCGATGGTCACGATTCACTCAATGTATCTATAAAAAAGGGGCTCTTCCCCCCTAATTTGATACCCCTGAATTCATTTTTAACCTTAGATTTCTGAAATTCCTTCTCCTTCTTATAGTTTCTTTGTATTTTAATAAAATTTCCTTTTTGTCCTTAGTTAAAATATGAATAGCTAATTTCTTTTTAAGTTTGGGTTGAAGGTGAAGTCTCAACATGTTCCATGGGCTTAATTTAGTAAATTTACTTTCTCTTTCACTCTAATATTTGTGGTTGTTTTGACTTTTCGTCGATAAATAATAATAGTCTTGTCTAGTTACAGCCCTGCTTAAACCGGCACCCTAGTACAAGGTTATTATTATTTGGCACGATAAGCCCTTGGCACCATACTTATTGGAGAGTAGTTCATGAGGTGTGGAATCCCCTCTTATGATTTAATTGGTATTAATATGGAATATTTAGCCCATGGAGTATGTTGATGTGGATCCGGATACCCAAGTGCTTTATTATAACAATTTCGTTCTTAATTATTCTTACCATTTTAATTCACAATTTAGGATAAAATTACCATAATTTAATTGTTTCCATTAAAAGAAAATTAATTTGGCATATAATTAAAATCAACCTCCTCGTGGGATCGACACTCGTCACCATTAATCTATTCTACAATAGATTCGTGCGCTTGCGAATTCAATAAAATTTGTACAACAAGTTTTTGGCGCCATTGCCGGGGAGGTAAGTTATTTTAATTTATTGAATTAATTTTTTTTGTTTTCTTGTATTTTTTTCTTATAAAAAATAATAATTCTATAATTTAATTTTTGTAATTTAAATTTTTTCAATTTAATTTTATTGTGAGATTTCTTTAAATTTCTGTACTTTAATTTTTGCTTTACTTTTCTTTGTAATTTGTTTTGTTTATCTTGTAATTTATTTTAATTTATTCGTAGAATTAATTCATAGAATTAGTTTTTTTTAAGTAATTTTTTTGCTTTCCTTAAAACTTATAAAAAAAATTAAAAAAAAAGTGAATCTGTAATTTAATTTTGGTAATTTAAATTTCTTTAAATTTCAATAATTTAATTTCTTTGTAATTTCTTTAAATTTCTATAATTTAATTTATGAGTTATTTTTCTTTGTAATGTTTATTTATTCTATTAATTTATTATTCCATAGAATTAAATTTTTTTAAGTAATTTTTTTTTCCTGTAATTTAATTTTGTTTCTTTTTCTCTTCTTTATATTTCTGTAATTTAATTTTTCATTTTTCATTGTAATTTATCTTCTTATTTTAGTTAATCTATTTCTTATATTTTCTTTTTAGCACTTGAGTGTATGTTCATAGTAAGGTTATAATAACGTCACAATGTTAGTATCGTAATTTCTCTCTCCTCTTTATTTTTATTTATTTTATTTTCATTTATTTTATTATTTGCATGCATGGTCGAAGGTCATTATCACCTAATCTTGAACCTTTAGATCTTGATTTGGGAAAAACACTTCGCACGCACAAACACACTATTTTTCAAAAGAAATTTGAAATGGATTTACAACATCAGCAACCAGAACCACAAGAGAGGCCATTTAAGGATTATTTTAGTCCTTTAGCTAATTTCAGCACATCATGCATAAGGTACCCAAATGTAGCTGTTAGGAGTTTTGAATTAAAACCTAATGTGCTAAACTGTCTCCCCACATTCTATGGCCTAGAAAATGAGGACCCATTTAATCATCTAAATGATTTTCATGCTATTTGTCAAACTTTTAAATATGAGAATTTTTCAGATGATGATGTTAAACTTAGATTATTCCCATTTTCATTAAAAGATAGAGCTCGTTCATGGTTTAATACAATGCCTGCTAATAGCATTACATCATGGGAATAAATGGTAACTAAATTTTTAAATAAGTATTTCCCAGTTCATAAAACCAATGCTATTCACAGGGAAATTTCAGAATTTACTCAAAGAGACGATGAGTAGTTTTTCGAAACATGGGAGTGATTTAATGGGCTACTCTTGAAGTGTCCACATCATGGGTACGAGAAATGGCACCAATGCCAATATTTTTTGGAGGGATTATTGCCACGTATGCAAGAATGGCTAATGGCAACCAGTGGAGGAGAGTTAATGTCCAAAAGCGCATCAGAGATTTGGGAATTTTTCCAAAGACAATCGGATAATTCTCAACAATGGAGTCGATCACTTAGAAATACCAGGAGAATTAAGGGAGTGAATGAGGTTAACATTGGCGAGTCAAGCTCAGGAATTAAAGAAGTCAAAGAGATAGTCGAAGGCCTTACTCGACAAATAGCATCTTTGACAACCGCTAAATCAACAGAGCCACATGACGATGACTTATATTCAGATCAAGCCAATGCCATAGGTATCATGAGAAAACCATCAAACTACAACCCTTACTCCAACACATATAACCCTGGATGGAGAGATCACCCCAATTTTTCATGGTCTCAAGGATTCCAACAAAATGGACCATCAGTTCCACCTCCACCAATGCAACCAGTTTCTCAAATGTCTCAAGCCTCTCAACCGCCATTTAGACCATACAATCAGAACCCAAACCATTCTCAACCCAAATCATGGGAGGAGACATCCCAAAATTTTAGAAATCTTACTAACTCCAAGATCGAGCAGCAGAATCGCACCATTGATGAATTACAAAATGAGATGAGAGCGAGCTTCAACTCACAAGCTCAATCTATTTCAAGCCTTGAGAAAATGGTAGGACAACTTGCCTCTTCAGTTCAAACTTTGGCCATGACCGTTGAAAAAGGCAATTTTCCAAGTCAACCAGTGCCCAATCCTAAAGTAGTGAATGAAGTAAGTTCTAGTTCACCACAGCAGCATGGAGAGGCCAAAGCAGTGATGACCTTGCGAAAAGGAAAAGAAGTCGACAACAAAGTAGAGATGCCAACATCAACTCAGATTGTACGTGTGAACACTGAGAAATCATCATCAGAGGAGAAAGAGGAAACCAACCCACGAGAATATGTTCCTAAAGCTCCATTTCCTCAGAGGTTAGCTAAAGGGAAGAAAGGAAAATCCACAGGTGAGATTCTTGAGATCTTCAAACAGGTAAGTGTTAACATCCCTTTACTTGAAGCCATAAAACAAGTGCCATCATATGCCAAGTTTCTTAAAGACATTTGTACTAAAAAGAGAAACATTCATGTTCAGAAAAAGGCCTTTCTAACAGAAAATATTAGCTCTGTACTCCAACATAAAATGCCTCTAAAATGCAAAGATCCAAGCTCCCCCACTATGTCATGTAATATAGGGAACCACACAATTGAGAATGTTTTGTTGGATTTAGGAGCTAGTGTAAATCTGTTGCCTTATTCTGTTTTTGTGAAATTTGGACTGGGCGAATTACATCCAACTCCAGTGGTGTTACAGCTTACAGATCGGTCCACAAAAATACCTCGTGGTATTGTAGAGGACGTGCTTATCCAGGTAGATAAGTTTTATTTTCCTGTTGATTTCATTGTAATTGACACTCAACCAGTGCAGGATTCAAAGAAGCACATTCCCATTATTCTGGGCCGACCTTTCTTGGCAACTGCCGATGCACATATTCAATGCAGAACCGGAAATATGCAGTTGTCTTTTGGCAATATGACCATGGAACTCAATATCTTTAACATTGCTAAATAACCTCACAGTGCAGATGATGGAATTGTTGATGTAGATTTAATAGAAACACTAGTTGATAACAATTTTCTTTCAAACCTTAGTGATGACCCTTTGCAAACTTGTTTAACTCACTTTGGTTTGAATTTTGATATTGACAGATAAGTTGACGAAGTCGACGCTCTACTTGACTCAGCACCATCCATGGACACTAATAAATGGAAGTCAAGAGTTGAACAACTAGTGCTGTCAGAAAAGAAACTCAGCCCATCATCAGAATCACCACCAAAACTCGAACTCAAGCCATTACCCAACACTTTGGAATACGCATTCTTGGGAGAAGAAAGTACCTTACCAGTAATCATCTCTTCCTCTCTCAATGACGAATAAAAAGGTAAGTTGTTGGATGTTTTAAAAGAACATAAAGGAGCATTAGGATGGACCATAGCAGATGTTGTGCAAATTTTAATGAACTCGCAAGCGCACGAATCTATTGTAGAATAGATTAATGGTGACGAGTGTCGATCCCACGAGGAGGTTGATTTTAATTATATGCCGAATTAATTTTCTTTTTAATGTGAACAATTAAATTATGGTAAATTTATCCTAAATTGTGAATTAAAATGGCAGGAATAATTGAGAATGAAACTTGTTATAATAAAGCACTTGGGTATCCGGATCCGCATCAACATGCTCCATGGGCTAAATATTCCATATTAATATCAATTAAATCATAAGGGGGGATTCCACACCTCATGAACCACTCTCCAATAAGTATGGTGCCAAGGGCTTATCGTGCCAAATAATAATAACCTTGTACTAGGGTCTTAGGTTTAACCGGTCAGAATTGGGACAAGACTATTATTATTTGTCGACGAAAAGTCAAAACAACCACAAATATTAGAGGGAAAGAGAAAGTAAATTTACCAAATTAAGCCCATGGAACATGTTGAGACTTCACCTTCAACCCAAGCTCAAAAAGAAATTAGCTACTCATATTTTAACTAGGGATAAAAAGGGAATTTTATTAAAATACAAAGAAACTACAAGAAGGAGAAGGAATTTGAAATCTAAGCTTAGAAATGAATTGGGTGCCAAATTAGGGGGGAGAGCCCCTTTTATAGATACATTGAGTGAATCGTGACCATCGGATTAAAAACAATTCGGATGTTCGAGGATTGCGCCCGTCATCATCAGCGATCAACGATCAGCAAATCAACATCAACATCAACATTTGTGACGATAACGCGCCTGAATAGTAAATAATCCCATGTAAGCGCATGTATTGTACACCCGATTTCTACTCCAATGAGATCTTTGCCACGTCATCGATCTACGATGACATAAGAAATTTAGTCCATAAGATCATGACACATCATCGGTCAACGCCACGTCACGGTCAATGCCACATAAGCGGTCAATCCACATAATTCGTCCAATCGAGATCTGCCACGTCGTAGGTAGTTGCCACATCATCGGTCCGTATACATGAATTAAGTCGTGAATGATCAGATCGCATTTGCGTATGAACAAAGATCTGTATGTGTGAAACGATCTGCGTATGTGTGAGCGATAACTTTTTCCTTTAATGCTCTTCTTAAGGTTTTCGACCGTCCTGAGTCCAAATATGACGTCCGTTTTGCTGTCTGATCACTCGTTTATTGTGAAACGATTATGATACCCCTAAAATACATAAAATACACAATTATAATAAAACACATATAATTAAATAACAAAATACTTAAATAAATAAAAGTAGCAATGTTAGTGAGATTTAAAGTGTAAAATGATGATTTTCTCCTTTATAAATATACACTTTCTAACACTCAACACACCCCCCAACCAGCTTATTGCTAGTCCCTAGCAAATAAAGCGAAGATAAAATTCAAAACTTTTTTTTTTTAAACACACGTGTTTATTCAATCAGATTAATGATAACAATCAAATAAAAGTTTAAGCATTATCTCTAGTCTAAAGGAATATCACACCCACATCAACCATCCATATGTATCACCCAAAGAGATTTTTGTTGTAGTAATAGTAATCAAGCTACTTTCAAGAAAGACATATCCAACCCCAAAATCTCACCGGTTGTAGTGACACTCTCACAAAGAAATTAATCCCAATAAAATTTTTGTCACTACAATGAATGGTAAATTGAGAGAAAATAATAAAGAAATATCACACACTCTCACCAAGATGAAAAATATGCCCATAGCTTAGAAATAGTACGATCTCAAATAAAGTATTAGTCAACCCAATGTATTCATCATTTTTTTTTTGATTTATGCATCACTACATCTTAATTACCCATATAACTAGCTTTTATGTTAGACTATAGTTCCCTAAAATCAGGAAGGACTTTTATTAGGACGTAACGTAAGCTAGGGACATGGTTAACAAAGAAAAGAAAATAGGGAAACAAAATATATATGTTTGAGAAAAAATTAAAGAACTTTTTACAGGATACATTTTGCTTATTTATTACTTTTGTACATTTTTTTTTTGTTTTTTTTTTTCTTTCTTTTTTTTTCTTCTTTTTTTTTTATATGGCACAACTTTTCTGAACAAAATAATTATTTATTTATTTTTTTTCTCAAACATGAATAGGTGGATGGAACTTATATGATATCGGGTAATACTCCAAATTGGAGTGGGTTAGGATGATAAGTTAATAAAGAAAAGGATTTTTTTTTTTTTTAAAATAAAAGGCTCAAAAGGGGTAACTATGGATATTAAATAATAGGGATAGCTAGAAAGGCTCAAACGGGTCAAAAATGGCCTTCCATCATCTTTTAGGACTCTAAATAATCTTCCATATCTACTAATTAAGTGGACATTTAGATGCAGTAACACACACTTTTTTTTTTTTAGAGGGTTGACTCAAAGAAAATCTAGAGATTATGTATGAAATAATAAACTGCTAAGCTACATGAAGAATGGGCAAAAAGGGTTACTCTTCAAGAAAAATTAATAGGCTCAAAAACTCACTTGGAATTTATTATGACATGTGCATTCTTTCAAGTAACTCATATTTGTCTCCAACATCAACATGTAGAATAGTAAACATGGTGTAACATTACTCAAGACCAAAGATAATACAAATACTAAAATTCAAAAGTCATCATATCATCCAATATCAAGAACTCACAAATTTTTTTTTTTTTTAAATAGAATTATTTCCCCCCAACCTATTCTAAACATAAAAAGAAAACATACATGCAGAAAAATTAAAGAAAAATGAATTTTTTTTTTAATTTTTTTTTTTGTTTTTAATTTTTTTTTTGTTTTTTTTTTTACAAAAGGAGATGCGTTTCTAGAGTTACTACACTCCATATTCAGCCATCTTCGACTTTAAAAACTTGAAAATATATATTTATAAAGGAGAAATTATCAGCTATTCCCTCCCCCCAACCAGAACGAAACATTGTCCTCAATGTTTTAAAGGAAAGAAGTAGAGATTAGAAGATATCACCTGGGCATTGCAATACAGAAGAAAATATTAATAAGTAGTTGCGACTGTGGCTCACATCTTCCTCTGGTTTTACGTCCAGAAACGGCTTGAACGCCCTCTATGGGTCGAGGATAGGCTTCCCATCCAGTTTTCTTACAAACTGGCAAACAGGGTCTTTTATAGTCAGATTCCCGAGACTATAGTTTGCACATTCTTTCTGAAATAATGGCCATAATTGGAGTATTGCATTTTGGACGTATTCACTGGGATGCGTTTCAAGAGACAAAAGGATATCATCTAATGACTCCTTATGCAAGCCATCCTTAATGAATTGAATCTTATCTTCTCTGTTATCAGACACCATTCCTAAAGAACATGATTTTTTTTTTTGCATATTATTCTGGCACATTTATTCAAAAAAAAGTAATAATAATAGGTAAACTTACAAAAACATAATTAAAAAAAAAATTTAAATCACCAAAAAGAAACAGAAAAGAAAAAAATTCAGGTCACTTCAATGTTTTGTGCTGTTTTCTCCACATGGTTGGTATTCGTGATACGACTTTACTTTTCTGACCATTAACTTTAAAAATTATATTGTTCCTTGGATTCTTAAATTTAATGGCTCCATGTGAAAAAACAGTATGATCAGTAGATGGACCAGACCATCGAGAACGTAACTTACTTGGAGAAACGTGCCATTGAGAATTGAAAGAAAATACTTTCTGACCTGGTGTGAAAGATTTTCCAATGCTTCGCTTGTCACGGAGGATTTTCATTCGCTTTCTGTAGTCCTTAGCATTTTTGTTGTTACGAATCTCCTCTGGTTTTGCCAGTTGTATCCTCCTTTTTGAACCAAAAATGGGGTCAATGATGTCTGTGTTCTTTTGTTTGTAATTAGGAGAGGATGGGATGATTTCTGACAATATTTCTTCTTCCTCCAAGAATGTAGAATTCAAAGGGTCGGGTGAAGGTTTGAGCTCAATTTCTAGTGGTGATTCTGATGATGGAATGAGATTTTCTTTTAATGGTGCCAATTGTTCTATCCTTGTCTTCCACTTATCAATGTCCATGCATGGCGATGAATCCAATAAGGCATTAACCTCATCAATTGATCTGTCAATATTAAAATCCAAACCAAAGTGAGTTAAACATGTCAGTAAAGGGTCATCACTAAGGTTTAAAGGAGATGTATGATAAACCAATTCATCAATTGAATCCACATCTACAATTTCATCATCAGTACTGTAAGGTTGTTTGGCAATGTTAAAAATATTTAGTTCCATGGTCATATTGCCAAATGACAACCGCATATTTCGATCTGCATTGAATGTGAGCATCGGCGATTGCCAAAAATGGACGACCCAAGATAAGGGGGATATGCTTCCTTGAATCTTGCACTTTGGTTGAGTGTCAATTACAATGAAATCAACAGAAAATAAAACTTATCTACCTGAATAAGCACGTCCTCCACAATACCACGTGGTATTTTCATAGATCGATCTGCAGTTTGTAACACCACCTGAGTTGGGTGTAATTTGCCCAGTCCAAGTTTCACAAAAACAGAGTAAGGTAACAGATTTACACTAGCTCCTAAATCCAACAAAGCATTCTCAATTGTGTGGTTCCCTATACTACATGAAATAGTGGGGGAGCCTCGATCTTTGCATTTTAGAGGCATTTTATGTTGGAGTATAGAACTAATATTTTCTGTTAGAAAGGCCTTTTTCTGAACATGAATGTTTCTCTTTTTAGTACAAAGGTCTTTAAGAAACTTGGCATATGATGGCACTTGTTTTATAGCTTCAAGTAAAGGGATGTTAACACTTACCTGTTTGAAGATTTCAAGAATCTCACCTGTGGATTTTCCTTTCTTCCCTTTAGCTAACCTCTGAGGAAATGGAGCTTTAGGAACATATTCTTGTGAGTTGGTTTCCTCTTTCTCCTCTGATGATGATTCCTTCGAGTTTACAGGTACAATTTGAGTTGATTTTGGCATCTCCACTTTGTTGTCGATTTCTTTTCCTTTTCGTAAGGTCATCACTGCTTTGACCTCTCCATGCTGCTGTGGTGAACTAGAACTTACTTCATTCACTGCTTTAGGATTGGGCACTGGTTGACTTGGGAATTTGCCTTTTTCAACGGTCATGGCCAAAGTTTGAACTGAAGAGGCAAGTTGTCCCACCATTTTCTCAAGGTTAGAAATTGATTGGGCCTGTGAGTTGAAGCCTGCTCTCATCTCATTTCGTAATTCATCAATGGTGTGGTTTTGTTGCTCGATCTTGGAGTTAGTAAGATTTCTGAAATTTTGGGATGTCTCCTCCCATGGTTTAGGTTGAGAATGGTTTGGGTTCTGATTGTATGGTCTAAATGGTGGTTGAGAGGCTTGAGACATTTGAGGAACTGGTTGCATTGGTGGAGGTGGAACTGATGGTCCATTTTGTTGGAATCCTTGAGACCATGAAAAATTGGGGTGATCTCTCCATCCAGGGTTATATGTGTTGGAGTAAGGGTTGTAGTTTGATGGTTTTCTCATGATACCTATGGCATTGGCTTGATCTGAATATGAGTCATGGTCATGTGGCTCTGTTGATTTAGCGATGTCAAAGATGATATTTGTCGAGCAAGGCCTTGACCATCTCTTTGACTTCTTTAATTCCCGAGCTTGACTCGCCAATATTAACCTCATTCACTCCCTTAATTCTCCTGGTATTTACGAGTGATCGACTCCGTTGTTGAGAATTATCCGATTGCATTGAAAAAATTCCCAAATCTACGATGCACTTTTGGACATTAACTCTCCTCCACTTTGGTTGCCATTAGCCATTCTTGCATATGTGGCAATAATCCCTCCAAAAAGTATTGGCATTGGTGCCATTTCTCGTACCCATGATGTGGACACTTCAAGAGTAGCCCATTAAATCGCTCCCATGCTTCGAAAAATTGCTCGTCGTCTCTTTGGGTAAACTCTGAAATTTCCCTGCGAATAGCATTGGTTTTATGAACTGGGAAATATTTATTTAAAAATTTGGTTACCATTTGTTCCCATGATGTAATGCTATTGGCAGGCATTGTATTAAACCATGAACGAGCTCTATCTTTTAATGAAAATGGGAATAATCTAAGTTTAACATCATCATCTGAAAAATTCTCGTATTTAAAAGTTTGACAAATAGCATGAAAATCATTCAGATGATTATATGGGTCCTCATTTTCTAGGCCATAGAATGTGGGGAGACAATTTAGCACACTAGGTTTTAATTCAAAACTCCTAGCAGCTACATTTGGGTACCTTATGCATGATGTGCTCAAATTAGCTAAAGGACTAAAATAATCCTTAAATGGCCTCTCTTGTGGTTCTGGTTGCTGATTTTGCAATTCCATTTCAAATTTCTTTTGAAAAACAGTGTGTTTGTGAGTGCGAAGTGTTTTTTCCAAATCAAGGTCTAAAGGTTCAAGATTAGGTGATAATGACCTTCGACCATGCATGCAAATAATAAAATAAATGAAAATTAATGAAAATAAAACAAACAAAAATAAAGAGGAGAGAGAAATTACAATACTAACCTTGTGAAGTTATTCCTTACTGATGAATATACACTGTTTCAAGTCTTTAAAAAGAAAATACAGAAATAGATTAACTAAAAAAATAAAATAAAAAGATAAATTACAATGAAAAATAAAAAAATTAAATTACGAGAAATATAAAGAAGAAAAAAAGAAACAAAATTAAATTACAGAAAAAAATTACTTCAAAAAATTTCATTCTATGGAATAATAAATTAACAGAATAAATAAAAATTACAAAGAAAAATAACTCAGAAATTAAATTATTGAAATTTAAAGAAATTTAAATTACCAGAATTAAATTACAGATTCACTTTTTTTTTTAATTTTGTAATTTTTTTAATTTTTTTATAATTTTTAAGGAAAGCAAAAAAAATTACTTAAAAAAAACTAATTTTATGAATTAATTCTACGAATAAATTAAAATAAATTACAAGATAAACAAAACAAATTACAAAGAAAAGTAAAGCAAAAATTAAAGTACAGAAAATTAAAGAAATCACACAATAAAATTAAATTACAAAAATTTAAATTACTAAAATTTAAATTACAGAAATTTAAATTACTGAAATTAAATTACAGAAATTAAATTACAGAAATTAAATTGCAAAAATTTAAATTACAAAAATTAAATTATAGAATTATTTTTTTTATAAGAAAAAAAATATAAGAAAACAAAAAAAAATTAATTCCACAAATTAAAATAACTTACCTCCCGAAAAATGGCCAAAAACTTGTTGTGCAAATTTTAATGAACTCATGGCGCACGAATCTATTGTAGAATAAATTAATGGTGAAGAGTGTCTATCCAACGATTAGGTTGATTTTAATTATATGCCGAATTAATTTTCTTTTTAATGTGAACAATTAAATTATGGTAAATTTATCCTAAATTGTGAATTAAAATGGCAGGAATAATTGAGAATGAAACTTGTTATAATAAAGCACTTGGGTATCCGGATCCGCATCAACATGCTCCATGGGCTAAATATTCCATATTAATACCAATTAAATCATAAGGGGGGATTCCACACCTCATGAACCACTCTCCATAAGTATGGTGCCAAGAACTTATCGTCTTGAAATAATAATAACCTCAGACTGGGTCTTGGTTTAACAGGTAACTAGAATTAGAACTAGACAAGACTATTATTATTTGTCGACGAAAAGTCAAAACAACCACAAATATTAGAGGGGAAGAGAAAGTAAATTTACCAAATTAAGCCCATGGAACATGTTGAGACTTCACCTTCAACCCAAGCTCAAAAGAAATTAGCTACTCATATTTTAACTAGGGATAAAAAGGGAATTTTATTAAAATACAAAGAAACTACAAGAAGGAGAAGGAATTTCAGAAATCTAAGCTTAGAAATGAATTCAGGGGTGCCAAATTAGGGGGGGAGAGCCCCCTTTTTATAGATACATTGAGTGAATCGTGACCATCGGATTAAAAACAATTCGGATGCTCAGGATTGCGCCCGCGTCATCGATCAGCGATCAACGATCAATATCAACAATCAACATTTATGCATAACGCCGCTGAATAGTAAATAATCCCATGTAAGCGCATGTATTGTACACCGATTTTCTACTCCAATGAGATCTTTGCCACGTCGTCGATCTACGATGCATAAGAAATTTAGTCGATAAGATCATGACACATCATCGGTCAACGCCACGTCATCGGTCAATGCCACATAAGCGGTCAATCCACATAATTCGTCCAATCGAGATCTTTGCCACGTCGTAGGTAGTTGCCACATCATCGGTCCGTATACATGAACGGTGTCGTGAACGATCAAATGCGTATGAAACGATCTGCATATGTGTGAACGATCGATCTGAGTATGTGTGAGCGATAACTTTTTCCTTTAATGCTCTTCTTAAGGTTTTCGACCGTCCTGAGTCCAAATATGACGTCCGTTTTGCTGTCTGATCACTCGTTTATTGTGAAACGATTATGATACCCCTAAAATACATAAAATACACAATTATAATAAAACACATATAATTAAATAACAAAATACTTAAATAAATAAAAGTAGCAATGTTAGTGAGATTTAAAGTGTAAAATGATGATTTTCTCCTTTATAAATATACACTTTCTAACACTCAACAGCAGACATAAAAGGTATAAACCCAGTGGATTGCATGCATTATATTCATCTTGATGAAAATGCTGAACCTACTAGAGAAATGCAACGTCGGTTAAATCCTAACATGAAAGAAGTTGTTCGCACTGAAGTCCTTAAGCTATTAGATACAGGTATCATTTACCCATTTCTGATAGTTCGTGGGTCAGTCCTGTGCAAGTTATTCCTAAAAAGTCAGGAGTTACAGTAGTCATCAATGCTGATAATGAATTAGTACCCACTAGAGTAACTATAGGATGGCGTGTATGCATTGATTACAGAAAGTTGAATTCTGTCACACGTAAAGACCATTTTCCTTTACCATTTATCGATCAAATGCTTGATAGATTAGCAGGTCATGAGTTCTATTGCTTTTTAGATGGTTATTCAGGATACAATCAGATTCCTATAGCACCAAAAGATCAAGAGAAGACCACCTTCACTTGTCCTTTTAGCACTTTTACATATAGAAGAATGCCATTTGGATTATGTAATGCACCTGCTACATTTCAATGATGCATGTTGAACATTTTTTCTGATATGGTTGAACGATTCCTTGAGGTTTTTATGGATGACTTTTCTGTTTTTGGAGATTCGTTTGATCAATGTTTACATCATCTAACACTAGTTCTGTAGAGATGTATCGAGAAAAATTTAGTCTTGAATTGGGAGAAATGTTATTTTATGGTTAAACAAGGTATTGTTCTCGGTCACATCATTTCAAGCAAAGGTATTGAGGTTGATAAAGCCAAGGTGGATCTCATTTCCAATCTTCCTCCACCTAAAACAGCCAGAGAATTAAGATCTTTCCTTGGGCATGCTGGTTTTTATAGACGTTTCATTAAAGATTTTAGAAAGTTTCTAGACCCTTATGCAATTTACTTGCTAAGGATGTATCTTTTGTCTTTAATGATTCATGTCTTATGGCATTTGAAAAACTAAAGCAGTTGTTGACATCATCACCCATCATTCAGCCCCCAAATTGGAACTTACCATTTGAGCTTATATGTGATGCATCTGACTATGCAGTAGGAGCAGTATTAGGACAAAGAATTGATCGAATTCCCCATGTGATTTACTATGCTAGTATGACATTGAATGATGCATAGTTGAATTATTCAACCACTGAAAAAGAAATACTAGCAGTTGTGTTTGCATTAGAAAAATTTCGATCTTATCTCATTGGTTGTAAAATAATTATATTTACAGATCATGCTGCTCTTAAATATCTTCTCACAAAGAAAGATGCAAAAGCTAGACTAATT
Source organism: Aegle marmelos (assembly GCA_030449875.1). Taxonomy (NCBI): domain Eukaryota; kingdom Viridiplantae; phylum Streptophyta; class Magnoliopsida; order Sapindales; family Rutaceae; genus Aegle; species Aegle marmelos. Next base: position 227,057 of record JASUUL010000026.1, on the reverse strand, counting down.
CGTTGGGTGCTACTCTTGCAGAAATTTGACTTAGAATTCAAGGACAAGAAAGCAACAGAAAATGTTATGGCTGATCATCTCTCCCGCCTCCATTTTGACACAACAAAAGAACATTTACCTTTGAATGAGTCATTTCCAGATGAACAATTAATGAGTGTAGAAGTAGTACCATGGTATGCTGATATAGTTAATTATCTTGTTACAGGTCAACTTCCAGAGCATTTGACTAAACAGGATAAGGCCAAATTCTTTGCAGAAATAAAGAATTTCTTTTGGGATGATCCTTATCTATTTAAATACTGTGCAGACCAAATTATTAGACGATGTGTCCCAGAGAATGAATTTCAGAATATCCTTTCTTTCTGGCATGAACAAGCTTGTGGAGGCCACTTCAGTGCTAAGAAAATAGCTACTAAAATTTTACAATGTGGTTTCTATTGGCCAACTATATTTCGAGATGCTTACACCTTTTGTTCTTCATGTGATAGGTGTCAAAGAATGGGCAGCATTACACGAAGGAATATGATGCCACTAAACCCAATTCTAGTGGTTGAAATTTTTGACGTATGGGGTATCGATTTCATGGGACCCTTTCCCCCATCTTTTGGCCATCAATACATATTGGTCGCTGTTGATTATGTTTCGAAATGGGTAGAAGCTATTCCATGTAGGAATAATGATCATAAAGTGGTAATAGGATTTTTGAAAAGCAATATTATTTCCGCTTTGGATTCCCTCGAGCAATAATTAGTGATGGTGGTGCCCACTTTTACAATAAATTTTTCAAAGCACTTTTGACAAAGTACTCTATCACTCATAAAGTGGCGAACCTATATTACCCACAGACCAGCAGCCAAGTTGAGATCTCCAATCGAGAAATAAAGTACATTTTAGAAAAAACAGTGAGGCCCGATAGAAAAGATTGGTCGTTGCGGCTTGATGATGCATTATGGGCATATAGAATGACTTTTAAGACTCCGATTGGGATGTCACCTTACAGGCTAGTGTATGGAAAAGCATGCCACCTACCTGTGGAACTCGAGCATCGTGTGTACTGGGCCATCAAGAAATTCAATTTTGACATACAGCAAGCTGGCTCAGAAAGAAGATTACAGTCGGCAGAACTTGAAGAAATTCGAAATGATGCGTATGAGAATGCCAAAATCTACAAGCAACGAATGAAAGTCTTTCACGACAAGCAAATTATGCAAAAATCTTTCACTCCAGGTCAGAAAGTACTTTTATTCAATTCTCGCTTACACTTATTCCCAAGTAAGTTACGCTCTCGATGGTCTGGCCCATTTATTGTTCATACTGTTTTTCCACATGGGGCAATTGAAATTAAGGATCCAATGAATGGTGTCACTTTCAAAGTTAATGGTCAAAGATTAAAGCAATATCTAGAATACCAACCACATGGAGAGGACAGCGAAATAAATTTGAGTGACCCACCTATTTTAAATTGAGGTTTTAGTTTTTGGTGATTTGATTATTTATTTTCTTTCTTTTATTCATTCTTTTACTGATTGAAATTATTTTTGTTTAAGTGTGTTTGTTTAACTGTTAAGTTTTTCTTATCAATTTAATCATGAGACAGTTCCTCTTAAACATTCTTAGACAATTTCGACGTATCCAATCTCATCTCAAAGGTCAGATACGATTTTGTAAAACACATCGTATCTGGCAGCTACAACCACCAGAGTTAGTAGCCCATGTTGAGGATTTAGAAAGCCAACTCTGAGAAATTGAGAGAGGCATCTACAACATCCAATTGGAGCTTGAGGTAAATTCAATAAGAGGACGATTTTAGTTTGTTTTGTGTGTTTTAATTTATTTTCTTGTTTGTATGTTTTAGTTTGCTTTGTGTGTTTAAAGTTTGTAACCCCGGTCAAAATGGCGGATAACGGTACTCCGTGACAATTAAGTCGGTTACTTCAGTTTTCCCACAATAACTGATATTCTGAGACGAAGGTATGGACAGAAATGAGATTTTAGAAAAGCTTCACAAACGATTTCCTTCGCTTCCTTAGAATGCCCTACTTTTAATTTATAAAGCCCGGTCCGAACGCATGTGATTGCTTATGAAGAATAACATCCCTGCTGACATCCGTTGGTTAATTGAGGCAAAAGTTCGCTTAGCAGGTGAGTTACCTCCTAAATTTATCGCATACATGCCTGGTTGTGGTAAAGGAAATTATGCGAGAAAACGACGAGCTCGAAGACTTTCTGTTACTTGTCATAAATGTGCTAGAATGGTATGCAATAAAAAATCATATTCTTTAGGAATGGTGTCTAATAACAGAGAAGATAAGATTCAATTCATTAGGGATGGCTTGAATAAGGAGTCATTGGATGATATCCTTTTGTCTCTTGAAACGCATCCCAGTGGATACGTCTAACATGCAATACTTCAATTATGGCCATTATTCCAGAAAGAATGTGCAAACTATAGTCTCAGGAATCTGACTATAAAAGACCCTATTTGCCAGTTTGTAAGAAAACTGGATGGGAAGCCTATCCTCGACCCATAGAGGGCGTTCAAGCCATTTCTGAACGTAAAATCAGAAGAAGATGTAAGCCACAATCACAACTATCTGTAAATATCCTTTTACCTCTCAGTTCTTTTATTTCACTGTTATTTTACTATTTATATTATTATTTTTAATAATTTCATTTACTTTTTCTTTTTACTATTTTCTTTTTGACTTTTTGAGCCATGTGCCTTACACGTTAATTGACATAATGTCCCATACAAAGCTGTAACCAATTGTCACCAAGGTCTTTAAATATGATTCTCTTTTTACTGAGCACTCACAAGTTGTTTTTGAGCATTATCTTAATGGCAGCTACTTCCAGTAAATAATTCAAGAACATTTGTGTGCTCTCTGGGTTTCATTATGGCAAACATAAAGAGTTCATGGAGGCAGCCATAGATCTTAGTCTAAAAATAGCAGAGAGAAAATTGCACTTGGTGTATGGAGGAGGTGACCGAGGGTTATCCAAAATGGTATCAGAAGCTGATTTTTTCAGAGGGAGCCAAGTGTTAGGCATCATCCCTCAAATCCTAAAACCTTTGGGTTGTTTGTCTCATTCACCAACTGGAGAAGAGTTAATCGTCTCAGGTATGCAAGAACGAATAACTGAAATGTTAAATCATGCCGATGCTTTTATTTTCCTTCCAGGTGATCTTACAACTCTTGAGGCATTAATGACATTAGCATCTTGGTCCCATCTGAACATTCATCAGAAACCCATTGGTTTGTTAAATATCAATAATTTTTATGATAGCTTTCTCGCATTTCTTAACCATGTAATAAAAAATTATTTCATTCCTTCCTCAGTGAAAAAAATCTTTATTTGTGCACACACTGCTAATTCGCTATTTGATCTGTTACAAGCTTATCAACCAGAGCCAGATCCCAAGGCTATTGTGTTGGAGTGTTCAAATAATGATGGTAACAATAGCGGCAGTAAAAAGTACAAATTAGATTTAACTTTCCGCTTGTAAATATTTTCTTCTGTGTTGCAGCACCCAGGTGATGTCTTCTAAACTCTACTTCTTTCCTTTCAAACATTGAGGACAATGTTTCGTTCTGGTTGGGGGGAGGGAATAGTTAACAATTGTGGAATGTTGAACTAACCATGACTAACTTTTTTAATAGAAGATGGCTGAATATGGAGTAAAGTGACTCTAGAAACGCATTTTCTTAGTTAAAAAAATAAAATAAAAACAAAATAAAAAATATCTATATTTGTGTGTGTTTCTTTTCTAACCTTTCGTTTTTCTCCTTTATAAATATATGTTTTCAAGTTTTTAAATTCTTTATAAAAAAAATTCATTTTTCTTTAATTTTTCTACATGTATAGTTTCTTTTTATGTTTAGAATAGGTTGGGGGGAAAGAATTCTGTAAAAAAAAAAAAATTGTGAGTTCTTGATATTGGATGATATGATGACTTTCGAATTTTAGTATTTGTATTATCTTTGGTCTTAAGTGATGTTACACCATGTTTACTATTCTATATGTTGATGTTGGGGACAAATATGAGTTGCTTGAAAGAATGCACATGTCATAATAAATTCCAAGTGAGTTTTCAAGCCTATTAATTTTTCTTGGAGAGTAACCCTTTTTGCCCATTCTTCATGTAGCTTAGCAGTTTATTATTTCATACATGATCTCTAGATTTTCTTTGAGTTAACCCTTATAAAAAAAAAGTGTGTGTTACTGCATCTAAATGCCCACTTAATTAGTAGATATGGAAGATTATTTAGAGTCCTAAAAGATGATGGAAGGCCATTTTTGACCCGTTTGAGCCTTTCCAGCCATCCCTATTATGTAATATCTATAGTTAGCCCTTTTGAGCCTTTTATTTAAAAAAAAACATTTTCTTTATTAACTTATCATCCTGACCTACTCCAATTTGGAGTATTACCCGATATCATACAAGTTCCATCCACCTATTCATGTTTGAGAAAAAAATATATAAATAATTATTTTATTTAGTGAAGTTGTGCCATATAAAAAAATCAAAAAAAAAAGAAAAAAAGAGAAAAAAAAGAAAAAAAAGGAAAAAAAAAGTACAATAGTAATAAATAAGCAAAATGCATCTTGTAATTTTCAAAAGTTCTTGAACTTTTTCTCAAACATATTTTATTTTCCTATTTCTCTTTCTTTGTTAGCCATGTCCCTAACCTACGTTACGTCCTAATAAAAGTCCTTTTTGATTTTAGGGAACTATAGTCTGAAATAAAAACTAGTTATATAGGTAATTAAGATGTAGTGATGCATATACAAAAAAAAAGAAAAAAAAATTATGAATACATTGGGTTGACTAATATTTTATTTGAGATCGTATTATTTCTAAGGTATGGGCATATTTTTTCATCTTGGTGAGAGTGTATGATATTTTTTTTATTATTTTCTCTCAATTTACCATTCATTATAGTGACAAAAATTTATTGGGATTAATTTCTTTGTGAGAGTGTCACTACAACCGGTGAGATTTTGGGGTTGGATATGTCATTCTTGAAAGTGGCCTGATTACTATTGCTACAATAAAGTCTGCTGGACTGATGCATATGGATGGTTGATATGGGTGTGATATTCTTTTAGACTAGAGATAATGCTTGTACTTTTATTTGATTGCTATCATTAATCTAATTGAATAAACACATGTGTTTCCTTTAAAAAAAAATTTGAATTTTATCTTCACTTTATTTGATAGGGACTAGCAATAAGCTGGTTGGGGGGTGTATTGAGTGTTAGAAAGTGTATATTTATAAAGGAGAAAATCGTCATTTTACACTTTAAATCTCACTAACATTGCTACTTTTATTTATTTAAGTATTTTGTTAATTAATTATATGTGTTTTATTATAACTATGTATTTTATGTATTTTAGGGGCATTACGATCATTTCACAATGAACGAGTGATCAGACAGCAAAACGGACATCATATTTGGACTCAGGACGGTCGAAACCTTAAGAGGAGCATTAAAGGAAAAAAGTCACTGTTCACATATACGGTACTGTTCACACGTACGGTACTGTTCACGATACTATTTACGATACTGTTCATGTATACGGACCGATGATGTGGCAACTACCTATGACGTGGCAGTATCTGATTGGACGAATTATGTGGTATTGACTGCTTATGTGGCGTTGACCGATGATGTGTCACGATCTTATTGGACTAAATTTCTTATGTACTGTAGATCGATGACGTGGCAACATCTCAGTGGAGCAAAAATCGTGTGTATAGTACATGTGTTTACATGGGATTATTTACTATTCAAGCGATATTACTGTATAAATGTTGACTGTTGACTGTTGATTGTTGACTGTTGACTGATGACGTGGCGCAATCCTGAGCATCCGAATTGTTTTTAATCCGATGGTCACGATTCACTCAATGTATCTATAAAAACGGGGCTCTCCCCCCCAAATTTGATACCCCTGAATTCATTTTTAACCTTAGATTTCTGAAATTTCTTCTCCTTCTTGTAGTTTCTTTGTATTTTAATAAAATTTTCTTTTTGTCCTTAGTTAAAATATGAGTAGCTAATTTCTTTTTAAGCTTGGGTTGAAGGTGAAGTCTCAACATGTTCCATGGGCTTAATTTGGTAAATTTACTTTCTCTTCCCCTCTAATATTTGTGGTTGTTTTGACTTTTCGTCGACAAATAATAATAGTCTTATCTAGTTACAACCCTAGTTAAACCGGTACCATAGTACAAGGTTATTATTATTTGGCACGATAAGCCCTTGGCACCATACTTATTGGAGAGTGATTCATGAGATGTGAAATCCCCCCTTATGATTTAATTGGTATTAATATGGAATATTTAGCCCATGGAGCATGTTGATGTGGATTCGGATACCCAAGTGCTTTATTATAACAATTTCGTTCTTAATTATTCCTGCCATTTTAATTCACAATTTATGATAAAATTACCATAATTTAATTTTTTCCATTAAAAGAAAATTAATTCGGCATATAATTAAAATCAACCTCCTCGTGGGATCGACACTCGTCACTATTAATTTATTCTACAATAGATTCGTGCGCTTGCGAGTTCAATAAAATTTGCACAACAAGTACAAGACGTAAAGCTTAATAAATTTAATGTCAAGAATATTTAATGTACAAGATGTGAAGCTTGATCAATTTAATGTCAAGAATATATTCTTACATTTCAAGACAACGTTGAGGAGTATAAAGATCCAAATAAGCCTAGACATGTGTGCTTGCTTAAGAAACCTCTTTATAAATTAAAATATTCTCCTAAGTAATAGTGTTTCAGATTTGATGAATTTATGATTACCCATGAATTCAAGAGATGCAATTATGATTTGTTGTGCCATTCAAGAATGATCTCTACATATATTTCTTTCTATATGTAGTTATAGGAAGATGACATGATAATAGCTTGCAAAAAACATAAAGAAATAAAAGATTTGAAGCAAATTCTGAGCTCTAAGTTTGATATAAGGAACTTGGGGATTGCAATGAAGATTTTATGGTAAACACTAAAAGAAACAAATTAGTTGGTCCTATATTTCTATTATAGAAAAATATCTGAAGAGGTTACTTGACACATACAACATGTTGAACTTTGAACCAGTATTGACTCCCTTAGTAGCTCGTTTCAAACTTAGTAATTTGCAATGCCCAAAAACAAAAGCTTAAAATAAAAATTATACCTTATACAAATGTAGTAAGATGCTTAATGTATGTAATGGTTTTAGTGAGACCAATATATCACATGTAGTAAATGGTATGAGTAGATATATGCCATCACCTACAATGAAGCATTAGAAAGTAGTCAAATGGATAATAAGGAATTTGTGTGGCATATTGAGTTGTAGTCTGGTGTATGGTAAAAACAAAGGAAGTTGTAAATGTTTGTTAGGATATGTGGCCTCATATTATGCTAGAGACTTAGACATTAGGAGATCTTTGATAAGTTATAGTTCACATTTAACAGTTGTCTCATTAATTAGAAAGCTACTTTACAACATGTGGTAGCCTTATCAACTACAGAGTTAGAATATAGAACTACTACTAAGCAATAAAAAGGCATTATGGCTTAAAGGACTAATAGAAGAATTAGGTGTTAAGTAGAGGACTATAATAATTCTTTGTGACAACTTTAGTGCCCTTCATTTGTGTAGAAATCCTACACATCATGAAAGACAAAGCACATAGACATTAAACTTCATTTTATCAAGAATCGAGTGGCAAAAAACTGTGAAAATAAACAAAGTGCTTATAGATAAGAACCCTATAGACATGCTAACAAAAGTGGTTGCAAGAGCTAAGTTCAAGATGTGCTTAGACCTAGCTGGCTTGGATGATTGTTGATTACATGAGGATTGGAGAATGAGACAGTGTGAGAGGTTTTGAATCGAGGTAGAGAAATATGAACTAAAATGATAAATTTAAAAGTTAGGTTAGTTAAATGGCAACATTTCAATATGTTTGATTAGTTCGGGATATCATAAGCCAAACATGCGGCTCACTTTAAGTTCAAAACGACAAAGGATTTAGGTGATGCATGTGATCAGCACATGAAAGGAGAATGAAGTTAGTTATGAAGTTGTTATCCATGTGGCAACAGACTATGCAATATGGATTCAATAAGCTGATTAACATTACAAGTTATGCATGAATTTATGAAAAGCATTCTAGATAAATTGAGAGAGGGAAAATGTCATCTTATTCCTTGTAATTCTTTTTATTGTTGCTCTATAATCTTCATAAGAATCATTAATAAGTCTCATTTTGATGGCTTCTCTTATCGATGTAGATTGTGTATTCGTGCACAATCTAACATGTAAATTTTCCTCTGTTTGTTTGTGAATGATCCTTGTTTTCATATTAATTCTATTTCTAATCAGAGTTGGTTCTCATATCAAATTGTCATTAACTCTCAAGGCTGGTTAGTTCGGTTTTAAACTTCTTGTTCTAATCTTGGTTTTGATCTTGGGCAATGATTGAATTGCTAAGCACTCTCTAAGCATTCTAATCACTACAATTTTATTAAAAGGACTTCATTCTAAAGTTAATAAAAGAACATTAATTCATAACTAAATAAATAAACACAATAGAGAACTTATAAAATTGCCAATTATTACAACTTCGCTTTTCTAGCTTATCTCTCAAATGAAAAAAAAAAAAAAAGACTTCTCTATTTATAGAGGATGGAAAATACAACAATAAACAACTGGCATGACAGCTTGGATTTGTTGTACATTTGGTGGCAACAAGCTTGATCTTTGTGGGTATGGCAACTTGTTCTTCATTCTTTTGCTTTAAATGTGATAGTTGGAAGCTGAACAATTTCATGGAACTTCGAGAACACCTTATCAATCTATTCACAAAAAACACGAAGGCAAAGAGTATGCTTTCAAATTGGCTTCTCCAACTTCGCAGTCGACTCATGTAGGCAGAGAAATTGCAAGGAAAACGGGCTATTGGATTGGGCCGCTATAGGTGTATGTTGCTAACATTTGGCTGGTTGATAACTACGTTACAAGTGAATGCCTTTGCCAGTACACACCGTACACGAAGTTGGGTAACAAAAATGTAAAGCATATTTAATAGACTTGTGATAATTAACGCCCTCTGTGTATTTCAAAGCCTCCCACTCAATTAAGCATACATAATTACCAAAATTATCCGAACATTTTTATGAGGATAATTAATATTTTTATTTTTATTTTTCTACCCCCATCAGTTCTCTTTTTCAAGCATCACCATCATCCCCATCACCACTTGTCAAACAGAGTCCGTGTCTATTATTGAATTTATTTAATTTTATAAAAAAGTGATAAATTTTATTGTTATTGATTGCATGAATTTTGAGGCGTGATGAATAAATAACGTAGCCTCAGTTTTTTCTCACCTCTTCAAACTCCTCATCATTATAAAAGCCAAAAGATAAAATTATGAAAAACCCAATTTTGACTTAGTTTTTACTTTTCTTATTTTTATTATTTAATTTTTTTATGTTTCCTTTGCTCTTGAATTTGACTTAGAAAATTATTAATCATGGTACCATAAATATTGAGTTTGGTTCATTAAAGAAGCAAAGTAGGCAATTCCAAAAATTAAAAGAAAAAAAATAACAGTGCATAAGAGAGGAAAAAAATTATTTTAGAAGTACCCAAACTAATTAAGAAGTCATGGTTGCTGAGACATCGAATGGTAATTGTTGAAAGAGAGGAATTGCGCAGAATACAGAGAAAAGAAAAATTAAAAAATAATTACTTTTTTAATTTTTAATGAGGGTAACTTTAGAAATAGAGCAAATAAATGAGAAAAAGCGGGTTACTGGGATAAATAGTGGGGCAAATATGCCAGTGCTCTATTGTATAACCTAATGCTAAAGCCCAAATTTATTTAGTTTATCCCAATTTTTATCACAATTCTTCATTTATACTCTATTATAAAATAACTACTAGTGGTAGTTAATTACTAAATATAATTAACTAAGAAATATAAGTTAAGGGCAATAAATGTGGTATAAATTATGTCCATCAACTTTCTGGCATCAAAACAAAAAAAAAAGAAAGAAAGAACAAAGAGGAGTATATAGGTCATTTGAATAATATTTTACCTTAGGAAATATATATATGTATGTGTGTGACTGAGTTATTTGCACTCTACAAAGTACTTTGCACACTTCATTATCCAAAACACTCGTCTAATAAATTTTAAAAATAAAATTTTGGTCCCTATTGAAAATTTTAAAACAGTCCTCAATTTATTTTCTTCTTTTTTTATGATTACATGAGGCTAATATTCAGATTATAACTCATATTACATGAGAATATAACTGATATTTATAAATCAGACTATTATTAAAATTTTATATCAATTCTATGAAGTATTATCAAGATTTTTAACCTCACTAATATTCGAGAATATTTAGTCCACTCATACTTGATAAGAAAGAAAATTATCTTCACTCTATTATATATTATAATTAGTAAAAGAATTACCCTTATAATGCGTTTATAAGAACTGCCGCGCTCAAAATTGGAGGGTAGTAGCCTTAATCACCAGGCCAAAGGCCTAATGGCAATTTATTTCCTTCTTAAGTCCACTGAAAAAAAAAAAATCAAATCAAGAGCTCATTAAAAGTTGAATACATAAACTTGTTTCACATCATTTACAACATTTATTTTTTGTCTGAATGCTTAAGAAAATTAATTGGATATTACATAGTTCATCATTGCCCTCCTCTTCTGCATTTGGTCAAGACCATTATTACAGGCAACAATGGAAAACAACTTGTAGCTCTTTGATTTAATTCATTAACGATTTTATGATATCACTTGAGAGTTGTCGAAAGTCGTGAATAATTAGATAGTTTATTCAAATAAGAATATTAACCAAAATTAAGCTTTATATTTTGTTTAACTGAATTTTAAATAAATGAGTGTTAAATTTAATATTTTATTTAATTGTAGAAATTTTTCTTGAATAGTGAATTTAACTATAGACATTTCAGTGATATAATTTTTTTAAAAAATTAGACTGTTCTAACTAATTTTAGATTGTAAATAATCCAACTTAATATATATTCATTATAAAAATGTATAACAAATAACAAAAAGTATAAGAAAAATAAAGTATGAGAATAATAACTCATTATTATTTTTTTATTCACATTCTCTAATTTTTTTATTTTAATTTCAATTTATACGATTGATTTAATTTACAACGAAAATGAATAAAAGTAAATTTGAAACTAAAAGTAATATTATAAAAATATAATACTCAAAATGTTATTAAATATTATGAAAACAATATACTAATAAGTTATATGCATGTGCTTATTAATTTTTATATAAAAAGATTGACAATCCCCTTATATAGGTAATGACGTATACAAAACACGTATCTGTTATTGATAAGCGAGACTGTAGATCTAACTAATATGAAAAGTGAAGCCTATATTGCAGCTTTCCGTAACTTATAGGTTTTGGCATTTTTGTGATAAATTTCATTAAGCCCCCTATAGTTCATGTTATTTATATTTTATTTATAAATATTATAATTTTTTTATTTACATCTATTATAAAATTTCATTAAAACCCTTATTTTTTTTATTTTATTTAAATATTTAAAATATTTAACTAACCCCTATAATTTTTAATTTTATAAATATAATTATTTAAATTAAAAGAATAAAAATTATTGAATAAATTATAATTATAATTATTATATTAAATTAAATTATTATTATAGTAAAAAGTTATTATAATTAATTAATACATTAAAAATAATTAATAATATTTTTACTTTAAATTAATAAAAAATAATTATTATTCATAATTAATTTTTGATAAAAAGATTACTAAAATAAAAATAAATTATAAAAGTATAAATGAAGAATATTTTTATAAAAGATTAATTTAAATGAAGAGTATTTTTAAATTCTAAAAATATATGTAAATAAAAGAGTTTATAATATTTACAAATAAAATATAAATAACAATAATTAAATTATTTTGATACTCATAAAAAATTAGTAAATGAAAAAGAGTGTAAAAAAATAAATTAAATTTTTAATCAAAAATTAATTAGTAATAGTAATTATTGTTAGTTATTATTATTAATAATTTAAATAAAAATTATTATTAGGTAACAATTACTACTTTAATTATTTGTAAATATTTTATTTGTAATTTTTATCATAATTACAACTTTTATTTTAATTATGTAATTTTTATTATTTTTATTCAAAAATTAATTATTAATAATAATTATTGTTAGTTATTATTATTAACAATTTAAATAATTATTATTAATAATTATTATTAATGTATTAATTAATTATAATAAATTTTAACTGTTATAATAATAATAATTTGATAGAATAATGATAATTATAATTATAGTTATAATCTATTTAATAATTTTTATTCTTTTAATTTAAATAAATATTATTTTTAGAATTTAAAAATTATAGAGGTTAGTTTAATACTTTAAAAAATAATTTAAATAAAAATTATTATTAATTATTGTTATTGTATTAATTAATTATAATAAATTTTTATAATAATAATAATTTAATATAACAATAGTAATTATAATTATAATCTACTTAATAATTATTATATTTTTAATTTAAATAAAGAGTATTTTTAGAATTTAAAAATCATAAGAGTCAATTTAATACTTTAAAGATTTAAATAAAATAAAAAATATAAAAATTTTAATGAAATTTTATAATATATATAAATAAAAAAATTTATAATATTTATAAATTAAGTATAAATAATATAAAATAAATGGGATTAAATGAAATTATGTCAATAATTATATAGGACCAAATGATAAATTTAAGAGGTTGAATGAAATTATATATACAAAAAAACAAAATTACATAACTTACCGTGACTGTAAGTTAGACAGATCCATATGAAAAACGAAAAATGATGGGCTGTTATGTGGGGCGCGATGGCTGATGATTTTTTAAGAAGCTCATTGTAAGAATAAGGCAACTAATAACATTAAAAAAGATTAAAAAAAACAAAAAACAAAAATAGCTAGGCCATGATGCGTGGCACCTGGCATCTCCGTTGTCACACATCACTACTTTCAAAACAAAAATTTTTTTTTGCATCTATTTAATAAAATTTAACCCAAAAAATTGAAGGCGGCAAATTGTGCTATGTGATGCTAGATGAAATATTACATTACAAAGTTGAAAAGAAAAATGAAGCATACTTTCAAGTTTACTACTTAGTTTCTGATGTACAGTAAAATTTGGTGCAGAAGAATGTTAGATGTCTGTTTCTTGAATACGATTGAAACATATAGCTTTCTCATGCTTGATTATCATCGATTGTCCTTCATGATCTGTGAGCATGCGCAACACTAGATGTCTTATGCATGTTCTTAATCAAAGAGTCATTAAGGCTTTGAAATTACTTATATCAGCATTAGAAACCCCACCAGACCATTTGTAATATTTACAGCTGGTCATTGAGAGGCTTTGATATAATATCCATAGTAGTAGGATCAGCCAATCATTCGCATAGACACAGTTTGATTTCTGGTCTCCTACCATATATGCTGATCAGTTAATAGACAGGAAGGACTAAGATGATTCTTTGCCACTTATTGAGAAATTAGAGGACATCACCAACTAGAATGACGTTCTGCAACCAAACTTACACCTTCAACCACTCGGAACTTGATGAAGACGAGTTGAAAGACAGAACCATGTGATCATGCGGGCCTGCGGGAGCCAATGTTATTGAATTTTTTAATTCAATATTGTTAGATCTTTAATCTAATGTTGCTCTTATATATGAATAATTATATATTGTAAATTTTTATATATAGTGAATATAACAATCTAAATCAACACGTGCAGAATAAGTGATGAAGGATGTTACTTATAGATAAAAAATCTTTAGACATAAAATTTCAAACTAAAATACCTCAAATATTTATTAAATTAAAACTACAAATGTATGTCTAATACTAAATAATAAAATTTTCTAAAGATATAAATATATCAAAGACTCAAATCTCTTAAATTACAAATTCATAACAAAAATAAACTTAAAAGAATTATAAGTTTATTCCTCATTTTACTCAACTAGCAGAATGAATTAATTTTTTAACTCCAATGCTAAGCAAATCTCTCAATAAGAAACTTAATCTGTAAAAATTAATGATGAGGGGTGAGCTATCAAGTCGGTAAATAAAACTATTCCTAACAGATTAGGCCTATCATTACTAAAAATATTGCAAGCCTTCCTTTTTAGTAAAACATATATTATAATTTATAACTTTTCTTAAAACAATGATAATAAATTCATAATAACTTCAAAATATCAAAAACACATAAATCATAAAAGCAAATCATATAACTTATACATCAATAATAAGAAATTAACTTATGTTATATAATATCACTTATAATCCCAGTGACCTAGTTAGAACATAATCATAAACAAAATATCGTGTGTACACCCAATAACATATGTCCAGTACTGATTCAAACTTATATAATTTACATGTATTGTATAATACAATCAGAATTATAATCAGAATAATTACGGATAATGAGCCAAAACATAACTTAAAAACTTACACGGGATGAAATTTTTGTATCGTATTCATAAATATTCATAATAACAATTTAAGCTTACAACATAAAATCTATTATAATATTTTATAAATAAATTCATAAAAGATAATCTTGTAACAAAAAAATTTACACTTTTAAAAGTATTGATAATACTTTTGTTAAAATAATAAAAAATGAAATAAATTTCAAATTTCAAACCATTTACATAAACTAATTTTGTTATGAAAAACAATCTATTTTAGAAATAAGTGTTAAATTTACATTTACTTATAGTAGTATTAAAATAATTATATTTATCCAGTGCATTAGAAATGAAGTTACTTACCTCGATTCTCTAAATTGATATAACATACTTAAAAGTCTCTAAGAGCTTTAAACATCCCTAACACCTTAAACAAAATATAAGAAACAGCTATTAATAGTTTATACTCAGAACCTGATTTTCTATGCATACCATACTAATCTAATTCATAGAATTTTAACTTTTAATCTTGAAGTTAGAATGATATAATTTTATACAAAACTATTATGAACATCTATGGGTATCTCTTGTAAAATTTTGAAGAAGATCTGAAACCAAAAACATTTTAAAAACTATTTATTGCTTGATAAATTTGAAACTGTTTTACAATATTTTAAACTGAATAGAGTGTGTTTCAAGAATTTTATAAAATCAAAAATAAATCAAAAAATTATGAAATTAAAACTATAAATACTAGACAACTATAATAGTCTCTATGTAAAATTTTAAAATTTTAAAACTTCATTTTATGGTGCAAATAATTTTATGCCTCTAGTTGCTCTGCTGGAATTGCAACTTTTTAATGTAGTAATATTGGTTTTGAAATTATATATAATTTGATGAAAAAAATTTATTCCAGAAGCATTACATGTCTAGTTTTGAAAAATATAAATTCTTAGAGAATCTTTGAGAAAACAGGAGTTTAAAGTATAAGATACTCATACTGTCCGGAATTGTCTAGTGTGTCTAATATATTAGGGACTGATTATCACGACTGAATAATAAATTAGAACCCTAAACAGAATCTAAACATACCTTAAATCATGAATTAGCATATGAAATAATCGATAACATGCTAATAAGAGTGATAGAAAGATTATAGAAAATAAGGAGAGAAAACTTACGAAATTACTTTAATTTTATTCTTAAACTAAGATTTGAATATTAGGGTTTGGCAAAAGTGTTATGAGCAGCAAAGAATAAGAAATAAGTGTCGTAGACTTAGGATTTTGGAATAGAAAAAAATATGTATTTATAGGAGTCTTAAAAAACCTTATGCATGAAAGAGTTCAGGATATTTCTTCAATATTTCTATCTCTTACTTCCATGTAGCTTCTTCAGTAGAATGGTTCATCAAACGCACCTTAACTAAAAGGATAACTCTAGTCCTCAATACTTGTTTTTTACGATCAACAATCTCAATAGACCGTTCCTCATATGTCATGTCTTCTAATATCTGAATTGGTTGGTAGTCCAGCACATGTGAAGAGTCTGAAATATACTTCCTCAATACTAACACATGGAATACATTGTAAAGCCTAGATAGATCACGTAGTAATGCTATGTGATAGGCCACAGGACTAATTCTCTCTAAAATCTCAAATGATCCAATTAATCTAGGGCTCAACTTTCTTTTCTTTCTAAATCAAAACACTCTTTTCTATGATGATACTTTTGAGAAGACGAAGTCTCCTTCTTCAAATTCCAACTCACATTTGTAAAGGTTTGTATGACTCTTCTATCCACTCTGGGCTACTCGAAGGCATTCTCTAATCAATTTGATTTATCAATGGTAATGTGTACCAATTTTGGACCCAAAAGTTTTCTTTCGCTAACAAGGTTGAAGCATATCCTCAAGGGTTTGGATAGTCCTTTTGTTGTGCAAATTTTAATGAACTCGCAAGCGCACGAATCTATTGTAGAATAGATTAACGGTGACGAGTGTCGATCCCACGAGGAGGTTGATTTTAATTATGTGCTGAATTAATTTTCTTTTAATGAGAACAATTAAATTATGGTAACTTTATTTTAAATCGTGAATTAAAATGACGGGAATAATTGAGAATGAAACTTGTTATAATAAAGCACTTAGGTGTCCGGATTCGCATCAACATGCTCCATGGGCTAAATATTCCATATTAATATCAATTAAATCATAAGAGGGGATTCCACACCTCATGAACCACTCTCCAATAAGTATGGTGCCAAGGGCTTATCGTGCCAAATAATAATAACCTTGTACTAGGGTCTTAGGTTTAACTGGTATGTAACTAGACAAGACTACTATTATTTGTCGACGAAAAGTCAAAACAACCACAAATATTAGAGGGGAAGAGAAAGTAAATTTATCAAATTAAGCCCATGGAACATGTTGAGACTTCACCTTCAACCCAAGCTCAAAAGAAATTAGCCACTCATATTTTAACTAGGGATAAAAAGGAAATTTTATTAAAATACAAAGAAACTACAAGAAAGAGAAGGAATTTTAGAAATCTAAGCTTAGAAATGAATTCAGGGGTCCAAATTAGGGGGAGAGAGCCCCTTTTTTATAGATACATTGAGTGAATCGTGACCATTGGATTAAAAACAATTCGGATGCTCAGGATTACGCCACGTCATCAGTCAACAGTCAACAGTCAACCGTCAACAGTCAACATTTGTACAGTAATGCCGCCTGAATAGTAAATAATCCCATGTAAGCGCATGTACTGTACACCCGATTTCTACTCCACTGAGATGCTGGCACGTCATCGATCTACAGTACATAAGAAATTTAGTCCAATAAGATCATGACACATCATCGGTCAACACCACGTCATCGGTCAACGCCACATAAACAGTCAATCCACATAATTCGTATAATCAGATACTGTCACGTCGTAGGTAGTTGCCACATCATCGGTCCGTATACATGAACAGTGTCGTGAATAGTACCGTACGTATGAACAGTACTGTATGTGTGAACAATAACTTTTTCCTTTAATGCTCTTCTTAAGGTTTTCAACCGTCCTGAGTCCAAATATGATATCCGTTTTGCTGTCTGATCACTCGTTTATTATGAAACGATTATGATACCCCTAAAATACATAAAATACACAATTATAATAAAACACATATAATTAAATAACAAAATATTTAAATAAATAAAAGTAGCAATGTTAGTGAGATTTAAAGTGTAAAATGACGATTTTCTCCTTTATAAATATACACTTTCTAACACTCAACACCTTTCAGATTGCCCATCTGTTTATGGATGGAAACTAGTGTTAAATCTCAATTTCGTCTGTAACTCTTTATGTAAGTTAGCCTAAAATCTCGATGTGAAAAGTGGATCTCTATCAGATACTATTGACACTGGAACTCCATAATGCCTTACTATCTCTCTTATGAACAACTTAGCTAGTTGTCCCACATTATTTGTACTTTTCCTTGCCAAGAAATAAGCCGACTTTGTTAATCAATCAACAATTACCCAAATACAATAACATATTCTTTTAGAATGAAGTAATCCAGAGACAAAATCTATTGTTATGTGTTCTTACTTCCATTGCGGAATAGAAAGCATTTGTAAATTTCTTGCTGGTCTTTGATGCTCAATTTTCATTTGTTGGCAAACTTGATATCGAGGCACAAAAACAACAATATCTCTCTTGATATTCCTTTATCAAAAACTCCCTTTTAGATCATTATACATCTTAGTACTACTAGGATGCACACTATAAGTTGATTCATGACCTTTCCTTAAGATATTTGCTTTCAATTCATCATTTGCTGGCACACAAAGTCTCTGCCCAAACTATAAAACATCTCCATCGTCAAGTCTAAATCCAGACTTATGTCCTTTGTTCACCTTTTCATAAATTTTTTTAAACTCCAAGTTGTTCTTTTGAGCTATCTTAATTTCATCAATTAGAGTTAGTTGGACAGTTAAATGTGCCAACAAGTCTACTTGCCTACGAGTAACAACCTCGATCTCACAACTTCTTAAGTCTTCTACCAAATGAGCTTGTGTGATGATAAGGTGTGCCATGCACCTAGATGATTTCCTACTCAAGGCATCGGCTACTACGTTCGTCTTGCCTAGATGGTAATTAATGGAGCAATCAAATCTTTCATTAACTTTAACCATCTCATTTGCCTCAAATTCAATTACTTCTAAGTAAATAAGTACTTCAAACTCTTATGATTAGTAAAAATCTCACAAGTCTCTCTATATAAATATTATCTCCATATTTTCAAAGCAAACACAATAGCAGCCAACTTTAAATCATGAGTCGAATAATTTTGCTCATGGCTCTTTAACTGTCTAGAAGCATACATTATAACCTTTCGATGTTGCATTAAAACACAACCTAATCCTCTTTTAGAGGCATCGCTATAAATAACAAAACCTCACCATTAGTAGAGAGATTTAAAATGAGGGCAGACACCAAACGACTCTTGAGTTCTTTGAAACTCTTTTCACATGTCTCATCTTAACTGACTTCACATTTTTCTTAGTCAAATTTGTTAATGGTGTTGCCATGTTAGAAAATTCCTTAACAAAGCACTTATACTAACCTGCTAATCCTAAGAAACTTCTTACTTCAGTGATATTAATAGGCCTTTCCCATTTCACGATTACCTCTATTTTGGTAGGGTCCATTAAAATACCATCTTTCATCACTAAATGCCCTAAAAATACCACCAGATCAAGCCAAAATTTACACTTTTTAAATTTTGTATACAATTTCTTCTCTCGTAATGTTTCCAATACAATCCTTAAATGTGTCTCATGCTCTTCATTACTTTTAAAGTAAACCAATATGTCATCAATAAGAACAATGGCGAACTTATCAAGATAAGGTTGAAATGTCTTATTCATATCCATGAATGTTATAAGAGCATTAGTTAACCCAAATGGCATAACTAAGAACTCATACTGCCCATAACGAGTTTGAAAAGTTGTCTTTAATACATCCCCACCTTTAATTTTTTATTAATGATACCTAAATTGTAAATTAATTTTTAAAAATACCGCTGCATCTCATAATTGATTGAAAAGGTCATCAATTTAAAGAAGAAGGTATTTATTCTTGATAGTAACTAAATATAACTGTCGGTAGTTAACACATAATCTCATTGAACAATCTTTCTTCTTCACAAATAAGACAGGAGCACCCCAAGTGACACACTAGGACGAATGAAACTCTTATTTAATAATTCTTGCAATTGAATTTTTAGTTCTTTCAACTCAACAGGTACCATCCAATATGACGCCTGAGAAATAGGTGTAGTGCTAAGGATTAGTTCTATTGTAAACTCAATTTCTTGATTTGGGGTAGTCTAAGAAGATCTTCGGGGAATACATCAGCAAACTCACTTACAATAGGTATGTCCTTAAGACATACCTTATCAGAATGGCCAGCAACTACATGTGCTAAAAATCATTCATGCCTTTTTCTTAGCAATTTTTTTCTATCTTAACCATAGAGATTAAACCTTTACAACTCCTTTTATTCCTATGGAAATGAAATTCTTCCTTGCTAGGTAGGGGAAAAATAATTTCTTGAGCAAAATAGTCAACTGAAATATGGTAAGATCTTAACCAGTCCATCCCCAAAATCAAATTAAAATCATGCATCTTTAAAGGAAGAAGATCTACGAGGAATTTCCTACCACCTAACTTCATCATATAGGATTTATAAATACGATCTACCAATTGGCAATTTCCCATAGGGGTACCAATTGACACATGAATATCTAATAGAGTGATGGGTACATCAACGTAACAAGCAAACACACAAGAGATAAATGAATGTGTAGCACTAGGGTTAACAAGAACTTTGGCTTTTTTAGAGAATAAGGACAAGGTATCTGAAACCACGTTGTTGAACACCTCAGCATCTTTCTCTGTTAGTACAAAGACATGTCGTTGGACCTTTGGTTTCTTTCTCTGCCCTTCATTAGTGCAGGTGCTTGCAATCTCACTATATCTTTGGACAGTCCATTATCCTATGTCTAATTTCTCCACAAGCAAAACAAGCCCTAGTTTTCCAATGACATTTACCAAGGTGTTTCCTTTCACAATGTGGACACGTAGTATAGTCCTTCTGAGCAGTGGTATTAAAAGCACCCTTGTTATTTAATTTGCCACCTCCTCCAATAAGCTTCTATGACTGGGTTCCTTACTTATGAAAACTCCTATTTTAAGGTCCACCTTGTTTATTCTTTTTGTTTTTTTGATCTCTTGTAGCATGAGCTTCAAGAATATCCTTTTCAGCAAGAATCACTCGATCCACTAGATCCGTAAAATTATTAAGTTGAAGAATAGTCAATCGCCCTTTGATGTTTAGACGTAATCCTTCCAAGAACTTCCTATACTTACTACCTTTATTAATGACCAAGGTAGG
Source organism: Aegle marmelos (assembly GCA_030449875.1). Taxonomy (NCBI): domain Eukaryota; kingdom Viridiplantae; phylum Streptophyta; class Magnoliopsida; order Sapindales; family Rutaceae; genus Aegle; species Aegle marmelos. Next base: position 206,022 of record JASUUL010000026.1, on the reverse strand, counting down.
AGTAAATTGAGATAGGGCTGTAAATTACTCCCATACTCTATACTAGACTTAGTCCCTTGTGTCAATTTCAAGAAGTCAGCTTCCATCTGATGTCGAACTCGCTCAGGGAAATACTTTCATGAAATGTTTCTAGAAATAACTCCTCAGTAATAGGTACATCTTACAAACTAGACCTTAAAAGATGAGATTTAGCATCCCACCAGTAATCTTCCTCACCCTGTAAGACAAATGAGGCCAAAATCACTCTTTGGTCATCATTATAACCCATAGCCATAAATATTCTCTCTATCTGTTTTAGCCATGCCTCTACAATCATGGGATTGGCAGTTCCCTGAAAGTTAGGTGGTCCCAACTTCTTAAATCATTCCAAGTTCACCATAACCCCTTGATCTCTCACACCACCTTACCTTTCAACTGGTACATTCCCTTATGGCTTATTCCTATCTTTCGTCATATCTTGTATCAGTCTACTCTGCTATTCTATCAACTTTATTATTGCACGCATCATTGGGTTACCTTTATTAACCATCTCACGCAAGTTTGGGTCAGCATCATCAATAATACCTAAACCATCTCTCGAGCTAGAGACATTCCTAACACCTCCTTTATTAACCATCTCACGCAAGGTTGGGTCAGCATCATCAATAATACCTAAACCATATCTCGAGCTAGAGACATTCCTAACACCTCCATTACGTGACATCTTTAACTAAAAAACAAAGAACTATAAAAAAAAATTCACTAAATTAGACAGAGCATAGTTTATCAGTAAAACTTCTACTGACACACAAAGTACTGAGTAAGTGTAGGGAAGAGAAAAATATTCATAACAAAATTTAGAAGTCGCCAATGAGGGCAAGCAAATAATTCATTCTATATTAATACAAAAAAATTTCTTATCAGAAAAAGTTATTACAACGTCACAAATAGCCAGAAAGTCATTAAGACCAAAACCAAACTACTAGCTATACCAACTACTCTTATCTTCAGGATCTATTCTCTCTATTAATTTTATAATGTCTAAGAGATCTCATGCATTCTTTTTGTAGCTACATAGTTTATAGGTTTACTCAATCAAATAGGAAAAGGATTTAATTCTATTTTTTTGTCCTCTTTTATGATATCGGACATCTTATTTTTCTTAAGACTTTTATTAGACAATTTATCTAGATATGGACAAACCCATCCTTTGTTATAGCAAGGTTTGAATTGAGGTCTTGTCCAAAACAAGCAGCGTACTATAATATTACTTTTGTTAGCCTCTTTGCTATAAACACGTAGTTCTCGTATAGCTTCATTAAATTTCTTCTTTGAAGCTTTAGGTCCTAGTGAAGTATCTCCATAAACAATTTTCATCTGTCTTAGTCTATCATTCATTCGCTCTTTATGAAGTCTTTTAAGATCTTTGACTAGAACTCCCCCTAGGATAACCTGTTCAGTCCTGTTAATTTCTGTCCATCTCTTATTCCTAGCATTTTTCATAACCATAATGTTCCTCTTTAAGTCTACAAAACAAATGTGATTAATCCCATTAGACAATCTAATTATACCTTAAAAGAAAGTCTACAAAATCCTAACTTAGTACTTTGATTCCACAGTTGTAACGCCATAAACCAACACGTGTAGAACACGTGATGAAGGAGGTTACTTATAGATAAAAAATTTTTAGATATAAAATTTCAAACTAAAACTACAAATCCATGTCTAATACAAAACAATAATATTTTATAAAGACATGTATATATCAAAGACTCAAATCTCTTAAATTATAAATTCATAACAAAAATAAACTTAAAGGAATCATAAGTTTATTCCTCTTTGTACTAAACTAGCAAATTGAATCAAATTTTTAACTTCAACGCTACGCAAATCTCTCAATAAGAAACTTAATCTATAAAAAGTAATGACGAAGGGTGAGCCATCAACTTGGTAAGTAAAACAATTTCTAACAAACTAAGCCTATCATTACCAAAAATATTGTAAACCTTCTTCTTTAGTAAAACATATATTATAATTCATAACTTTTCTTAAAACAACATACTACGATGGTAAATTCATAATAACTTTAAAATATTAAAAATACATAAATCATAAAAGTAAATAATATAACTTATACATCAATAATAAGAAATTAACTCATGTCACAAAGTGTCGCCTATAGTTCTGGTGACCCAGTCAGAATATAATCATAAATAGCAAATCGTGTGCATACTCAGAGCATAAACCCAGTACTGGTCCAGAACATATATAACTTATATGTATCTTATGATACGATCAAAATCATAATAAAAATAAGTACGAATAATGAGCCAAAACATAACTTAAAATCATACATGAGACGAAACTTTCGTATCGTATTCATAAATATTCATAATAATAATTTAGGCTTTGAACATAAAATCTATTATAATATTTTATAAATAAATTCATAAAAGATAATCTTGTAACAAAATAATTTACACTTTTAAAAATATTGATAATAATTTTATTGAAATCATAAAAAATAAAATAAATTTTAGATTTCAAACCATTTATATAAACTAATTTTGTTATGAAAAATAATCTATTTTAGAAAAACTATAAATATACAATTACTTATGGTAGTATTAAAATAATCATATTTATCTAGTACATTGGGAATGAAATTATTTACCTTAATTCTCTGAATTGATTTAACACACTTAAAAGTCTCTAAGAGTCTCAAATACCCTTAACACCTTAAACAATGTACAAGAAACAACTATTAATAGCTTATTCTAAGAACTTGATTTTCTATGCATACCATACTAATCTAATTCCCAAAATTTTAACTCTTAGTCCAGAACTCATAATGATATAATATTTTACAAAACTATTCTGGAAATTGATAGGTATCATTTGTAAAATTGTGAAGAAGATCCAAAACCAAAAACATTTTTAAAACTATTTATTTATTAACAAATCCAAAACAGTTTTACAGTATCTTTAACTCAACAGAGTGGGTTTCGAGAATTCTATAAAATCTAAAATAAATAAAAAATTATGAAATTAAAACTGTGAATACTAGATATCTATATCAGGCTCTATGTAAAATTTTACAAGTTTTAGACTTCGCTTTATGGTGCAAATAATTTTATGACTCAGTTGTTCTACTAGAATTGTAACTTTTTAATGTAACAATGTGAGCTTTGAAATTACATATAAAATTGAAAACGAAACCAAATTTGATGAAACAAAATTTATTCCAAAAGCACTACATGTCTAGTTTCCCAAAATATAAATTTCTTAGAGAATCATTGAGAAAATAGGAGTATAAAATTTGAGATACTCATATTATCTAGAATTATCTAGTGTGTCTAATACATTAGGAATTAATTATCACAACTCAATAATAAATTAGAACCCTTAACAGAATCTAAACATACTCTAAATCATGAATTAGTATATGAACTAATCTACAAACATGGCAATTCAAAACCCTAATCAGAGTGATAAAAGGAGATAAAACTTACAAAAATTACTTTGATTCTTTTCTTAAACCAAGGTTTGAATACTAGGGTTTAGTAAAAGTGTTATGAGCAGCAGAGAATAAGAAATAAATGTCGTAAACTTAGAGTTATAGAATAAGAAAAGTATGCATTTATAGGAGTCTTAAGAAATCTTATTGAATGCGAAAAAATAACCCTATAAATAACCCCAGTTGTAATTTTAATATCGTTATTAATAAAGGTTTAGAGTTATATGTGTATCCTAATAAGAGTCAAATTTCCTTAATTAAAGATTAAAGAATGTGGCGTTATAATAAAGACTAATAAAAGTGATTAATTAAGATTTTCGGTATTATGGGCTTTAATGTATCTAATAAGATATAGGCTTTTAATGTGTAGAAACCTAATAGTATTTTAATTGTCTGATTAGTAGAATTAGGAATACTTAGTGACAACAGAAAAATGTTATCTATATAAGTGGTTATGCTCCCCAGGTCACACGTGTTCTTTCTATTATTTTTGATATCCCATCATTAAAGAGAGATAGAGAGAGAGAGCACAGAGAGAATTAAAGGACCCTTCTGGAGAATGTGTAGATCTAAAAGACCAACCACATAATCTTGATTTTTAGTGATATACATGATATTCTTAGGCTATAGGTAATGTTTTCACCAAAGGTTTTATTTGTCCCAACAAATGGTATCAAAGCCAATTCATGTTGAATCATTGAGAATCAAATTTATTTTGATTAATGATCAAATATTTTAGTGTTTTTAAATCTAGAATTCATGAATTTGAGAATAAATCTATAGTCGTTTTCTTTGGTATTACAAAATAATAGAAATCTAGAATTTAAATTTTTGTTAAATTTAAAAATTTGGGATTAAAAAAAATTTACAGTTTAAAGCATGCGAAAACCCAACCACTACCAACATTTAGAAAAGTAAGCAACGACCACTAGGTTGTGGTTGATCTAATTAGAGCGGTGGCCATGGACTGCCGCATCAAGAATAAAAAAAGCCAAAAGGAATTAAAAATAATAAAGAAATAAAAAATGGGAAGTGGACGGATTCTAGCCATTTGGCCATGCTGGAAGCCATTGCTTAAAAGCAGCAGCCACCTTGGCTGCATAAATAAAAAGAAAGCAATGCAATGGTTATTGTTGCAATATAAGAAAAAAATAAAAAAGGAAGAATGGTTTTCTTGGTTAATTACTTAAGGATCCCTAAGGTTATATAAAATTGGTTTTCTTGTAAAATAGTTATGAAAACTTTCATTTCAACCCTGAACTTATTTGAGCTTAAAAAATTGTAGGCTTAATGGATTGAAATCAATGGGTTAATTTAGAACTTTATATTAGTCCATTATAATTGTGATTTAGCCTACTTAAAAAAAAATTGTAGGGTTGGTTTAATTGGTGGCTGGTTCAGGATTCGGTTTAGGTCAACCCAAATTGGTTTGATCCTGACCTGATCAATAGTTGACCGGTCAATGATCAACATTGACTGTTGACTTTGATTGTTGATAAACTTTGACCCAATTTTTTTAATTTTGGATTATTTTTTAAGTATAATTTTAAATTCAAATATTGCTTGGTTTATATGTATTTTGAGAGGAATTAATTGAAACAACATATTACCAAATTGACTTCTCTTGTGAACATTAATTTATTTTGGAATATAAATAGTTTTTTATTTGTATAATTTTTATGAATTTCGATTGGCTCAAATAAAGGTCCATACTTAACAAAATTACATATGCACCTGTAGTATTAAACATGTGATGATTATTCGATTTTACATGTGAACAATAAATCAACCTAAAGGAAGATTAATTGTTTGACATATTTTTTTTTATCAATGTTTGATTACTACACCAAGATATCACTTACAAGTTAATATTTTATCCAAAGATGGAATGTTAATAAAGTACTCGGTATTTTTGAGATGAGATTTACCTTTATTTGAATTTATTTTTATTTAAAGACTCATATGAGCTTGTTTCATTTGTTTATTATTCTCTGTTCATTTATGTATGCTGCTAATATTATTGCCAATATCAATTCAATTCCTATGCTAAATGACTCTAACTTCAAATCATGACATGAGAATCTTTCAATAGTTCTCGCGGTTATGGACCTTAATCTTGCGTTAAGGGTTGATTCTCTCCCACCTCTTATGGATGAAAGTACTCCTAATGATAAAAGAAAAATGAAAAAATGAGAGAGATCAAATTGCATATGTATAATGATCATGAAGAAGGCCATTCAAGAAGCATTTAAGGGCTCAATCACTGAAAAAATAACCACAACTAAAGGAGTTTCTTGTACAAATTGATCAAAGGTTTAATAATAATGAAAATGCTAAAATTAGTATGCTGTTAACAAGCTTAATTTCAATGAGGTATACGGGTAAAGGCAATATTAGGGAGTACATTATAGAGATGTTTCATCTTGCTTTTATATTAAGAACAATTAAGTTTGAACTCTTTGAGGACTTCTTAGTGCATTTAGTTTTGATATTCTTACCAATACAGTTTAATAAGTTTAAGATGAGCTATAATTGTCAGAAAGAGACATGGTCTCTGAATAAGCTCATATCACATTGTGTTTAAAAAGAGAATACATTAAAGAAAGATAAGACAAAAAGTGCTCACCTACCCTTTACTCTTAAGAGCAAGAATAAGGGCAAAAAAAGGAAGAAGGATAAAGAAGCTGCACATACAGTACCTCAAAAGAAACAACAAAAGAAACCTAGTGTTTCAAAAGGTATTGGTTGTTTCTTCTATGGAACTGAAGGGTATGGTTTGGTTTGTTTTGAGGTTAATTTAATTATGGTACCTAGACACATGTGGTGGATAGATTCTAATACAACAGCTCACATTAGTGTGTTTATGTAGGGTTATTTGAATTATTGAAAGCCCAATGATGGTGAAAGATATATCTATGTGGGTGATGGTAAAAAGGTTAAAGTTGAAACAATTGGAAAATTTAGATTATTATTAAAGATTGGTCTTTATTTGGATCATGATGAAACATTTGTTGTTCCATCTTTTAAACGAAACTTGATTTCTATTTCTGCTTTAGACAAATATAGTTATTCTTGTTTATTTAGAAACAGAAAATTTAGTTTGTTTCATTATTCAAAATGGAAGGCTCTGGATCTTTATGAGGAGATGATAATCTTTATTTGATGGATTCAATTATTTCAATTAATGAATCCTTACAATTAAGTATATGAGGTCTAAAAAGAAAATTAACTAATGAGAATTCAGCTATGTTATGGCACAGGAGATTGGGTTATATCTCTAAATGGAGAATAGAAAAACTTGTGTTAGACAAAATTATTGACTCTTTAGATTTCACAGATTTCGATATCTATGTCAACTGTATCAAGGAAAAATAAATTAATAAAAGGAGATTTGAAGCCAATAGGACTTCGAATGTCTTATAACTCATGCATACAAATATTTGTGGGTCATTTCCTACAACTGCTTGGAATGGTCAATAATATTTTATGACATTCATAGATGATTTTTTTAGATATGACTACATATATCTCTTCTATAAAAGGGCACAATCTTTTGATATTTTCAAAAATTTTAAGGCTGAAGTTGAGAATCAACTTGGTAAAAGAATTAAAAGCGTTAGATCTGAATGTGGTTGTAAATACTATGGTAGATACGATGGTTCAAGTGAACAGCGACAAGGGCCATTTGCTAAATTCCTAGAGGAATGCAACATCGTCCCTTAGTACACTATGCCAAGTTCGCCCACTATAAATAGTGTTACTGAGAGACCGAATAGGACACTTAAAGATATAGTAAGGAGTATGATTTGTCATTCTACTTTACTAAAATAACTCTAGGGAAAAGTATTAAAGACTGCAACATACATCTTTAATAGGATTTCAATTAAAGCAACTACAAAAATCTCTTATAAGTTTTGGATAAAAAAAAACCTAATTTAAAGCACTTACATGTTTGGAGATGTCCAGTTGAGGCAAGGCTATATAAGCCTAATAAGAAGAAACTGAACACAAGGACAGTAGTTGTTATTTTGTTGGATATTTAGAATGATTAAAGGAATATAAGTTTTATAATTCCTATGACTAGGTTGATTTTTGTGTCAGAAAATGCTTGGTTCTTTAAGGATGTCAAGTTTGTAGAGAAAATATAGTTAGAGACATTATTTTTGAAGAGGAATATATTGATATTTGCATAGGTATTATTAGCATTAATTACGGTTTCATTCTTAATTTTGTTCAAGACACAACAAATCAAGAAAATGTCAGAGAACCCCTTATATAAGAAGTTATTCCCAAACAACAAACTCTACCACCTCAAGAACCTATGCCATTAAAAAGATCTAGTAGAGAAAAGTGAATTATATTGCAAGATGATTACATTGTATTTCTCTAAGAATATGAGGCAGACATTGAAATGATAAAAGATGATTCAATCAATTTCCATCAAGCCATAAAAAGTTTAAATCCTCAAAAGTGGATTGATGCCATGAATGAGGAGATGAACTCCATAAAAGAGAATAATGTATGAGATCTTGTCCAATTGCCAAAAGATGCTAAACCTATTGGTTGCAAATGGATATCTAAGATCAAGAGGGATTCAAAAGGCTATGTCAAGAGGTACAAGACACGTCTTACCATAAAATATTTTACACAAAAAGAAGACATTGACTCTAAAAAGACTTTATCTCCAGTATCTTTGAAAGACTTTTTTAGGATTATAATAGCATTAGTAGCGCATTTCGATCTTAAGTTACATCAGATAGATATAAAGGTAGTATTTCTCAATGGCGATATTAATGAGACAATCTATATAGTCCAACTAGAAAACTTGTGTCTAGAGACCTAAAAAATATAGTTTATAAACTTAAAAAATCCATCTATACACTCAAATAAGCATCTTAACAATGGTATTTTAAGTTTCATCAAGTGATCATTTCATTTGATTTTGAGATGAATTTGGTAAATGATTGTATATACCATCAGTTTTTGGAGAGCAAATATATTTTTTTGATTTTATATGTCGATGACATTTTGCTTGCTAGTAGTGATATAGGCTTATTGCACGAAACCAAGAGATTTCTAGCTAAGAAATTTGAGATGAAAGATCTTAGTGACGCCTTTTGTGTATTAGGCAGAAAGATACACCAGGATCAATCCTAAGGTATTTTGCGATTATAACAAAAGAGCTATATCAAAACAGTTCTTAAGAGATATGACATATAAGATTGCAAACTAAGTGATGCCCTTGTGGCTAAAGGAGACAAGTTTAGTCTTAATAAGTGCCTTAAGAATGATTTTGAGAAAAAAAATACATAAGATTCCTTATATGTTAGCAATAGGAAGTCTGATGTATGCTTAAGTTTGTACGCAATTAAATATTATATACGTTACTGGGATGTTGGGTAGATACATAAGTAATCCAGGATTAGACCATTGAAAAGCAGCCAAATGCGTCTTGCGATACTTATATATAACAAAAGATTACATGATCATATATCGAATGTCAAATAAGCTTTAGATCATTAGGTATACTAACTTTAATTTTGTTGGATGCTAAGATAGTATGAAATATACTTTGGATTACATTTATCTACTAGCAGGAGGTGATATCTCTTGAAAGAGTGCTAAATAGTTTCTTATAGCATCTTCTATGTTGGCAGCAGAATTTATAGCATGTTATAAGGCATCCAATCCTGAAATATGGCTACAGAATTTTGTCACAGGGCTACGTATAGTAGATAGTGTTAGTAGACCACTTAAATTATTTTATGACAATAAGTCAGCAGTACTATATATTAATAACAACAAGAACTCGACTAAGTTGAAGTATATAGACATCAAGTTCCTAGTTGTTAAAGAAAAAATCCAAAATGGATAGTTGTCTATTGAGCACAATGACACAAACTCCATGATTGCAAATTTGCTTACTAAGGGATTACTACCCAAGATGTTTCATAAGCACATTGCTTGTATAGGGGTCATGTCACTTAAAGATATTTAGTTTTAGTAGGGGTTTGTGATTTTAGATGCTCTTAAAATATATACATTTTTAGTTATTTCAATTTATGGATATTTAGGAGTTATTCACACTCTAATTTTTTGATATGGTTTGATCTCACTAAGGCTTAAGATGGACTAGTTGGAAATAGATATATTAATATCACACTGTATGAAATTTTTATACTACACATCCACATCATGATCCATGCCATCCACTTATATTAATATAGTGACCATTGATAGGTCGAGTTACGATAGATGTAACGAAGGTTGCTTCCATCCTATATTGATATGATTGATGAATCGGATTAGTTATAGATACATTCTAGTAATGACAACAAGGTTGAGCTCATACGATTATTTTTTACAAAATATAATTATAAGATTACATATATAGCTCAAGTGGGAGATTGTTGGATTTTTTAATCCATATTGTTGTATCTTTAATCCAACGTTGGGCTTATATGAATATTTATATATTGCAGACTGTCATATAAAATGAAACCTAATAAAAGTGATCAATTAAGCTTTTTGATATTATGAGCTTTAATGTATCTAACAGGATATAGGCCTTTAATGTGTAGAAATCTAGTATTCTAATTCTATGATGAATAAAATCAGGAATACCTAGTGACAATAAGAAAAGATTGTCTATAGAAGTGGTTATGGTCCTCAGGTCACACATATTCTTTTCATTTATTTTTATATCCCATCATTAGAGAGAAAAAGATAGCACAGAGAGAATTAGAGGACTTTTTAAGAAAATGTGATGATCTGGAAGAATAACCACATAATCCTAGAGATTAATTCAGCATTATAGATTCAGGTCTTCAACATAATTTTATTATTAATTCTTAGTGATATAACATGATATTCCTAGGTTATAGGTGATGTTTTCACCAAAGATTTTATTTATCCCAATAAAATTCTATTGGCAAACCCCACAAATTACATTTGATCACTAACCATTTCTATATTCTATAGATTTTCCAAAACACCATTTTATCTACAAACACCTAGCAGTCTATGTTGAGAGAAAAAAAAGAAGAGAGTCAAACATTCATCATTCCTGTATCATCTTGAATCAGCTTTCATTTCAAGAATTGTTAACTAAAGCTGGGGAAGACTTCAGGTACAATTATCTAGTGAGTGGTCTCATCATTCCCTACAGAGAAGATGCCTTCATTAACCTCACTTCTCGCTTGTCACGACGCTAGCTGCTCCTAAGCAATAAGTGATGACATGATCATTTTGTTAATTCTTATACATTCATTTTTCTTTTTTAAGGCAATAGATTGAATCACTTGGAAATGTTACCCATATGAGTATTAGTTGTATACTAAAATTTTTGTCAAAAGGTTGTAAAATGAAAATTCTTAGTATCATTAAATACATATAATTGTTCTTTTACTTCCATCATAATGAGAGTTTTTTCCAACTCCTACAAATGGGCATGACCTAATTTCAATTGAAATCTACTCCAAAGATTTGAGCCACTTCATGGCTGAGTTATGTGCACCTCTTTGTCCTCCCCTTGTTTTCAAGTTTGAGGTTCGAGCCATCGCGAGTGTTCTAGAAATATTTTCTTAGAATTTTTAAGAATCGAGCATGGGCTTCAGCTATGGTTTTTTGGGCTGGGCTTTTTTTTGGGGCAATAATTGTAATGTGTCAATGTTAATACAAAAGAGAAAAAAAATTGATGTAGAGCAAAACTTCCCTATAGTAATATTCTTAACATAAATAATCTTTATGTAGTTATAAATTATTTTGGTCCTAGTTTGAGCGAATTATGAAGAAGAATAAAGTCTACATTGTTATAAATTATAATTTTTTAAATCCCATCCTAAGGAACTTGCCTCCTTATAGTAATAATTATCTATACTTTTCAAAAAATATATGTACATTACATTAAAGGAATTTGCCTTCACATAGCACAATAAGAAAATGAAAGAAAAACATTAAAGGGAGTGTAAAAGTTTAGTGACTTATATAGATAATTTTGTATATTAGCAGAACTATATAGAAACATGTACTAGTTTTTTAAAACTATGTATATGGCTCTATCAATGTCTATACATTTAATTTGACATGCTTTGTTAACAAATTGTAACTACAACTCTATTACATTATAATAATAGTAAATTACTTTAGTCCCAGCATTATAACTATAAAAAGATTTTATTGTAATACCAAAAAAAAAAGTTGGAAGAAAAAAGAAAACAGAAAGGAATTTAAGAAAAGGGAGGATTTAGACTTTCCTTTTCTTCTTTTTAGAACATTAAAGAGTGGAGTTGCTGATCAATCTATCTAAGAGATTGTTGAAAGTTCATTATCAACAAAATAAATAAATAAATAAATAAATTAGATTAAATGTTTTGGCCTCATTATTGTCCTGTGTCATCAAAAGCGCATACTATTAAGAGCTAATGTTTCTTAAAGTTCTATACTTATTAAATTTTCTAGATTCGAGCTTCCATAGATATTGAATTAAAATTTAGAATGTTTATCATTATTATCATTTTTTTAAATGAAAGTTTGAAATATTTGAGCAAAATTGTGCAAAATCAAGAAAGAAATATTTCAGCAAAATTGTGCGGGCAGGTAAATTGACATAATCCCAATTCTGCAAAAACAATTGGCAGCGATCAATTCAATGGCATGCATAAGAAGCGGACAACAGCCTTGTTTTATAAAAAAATACGAGCGCCAAAAATAGTCATTACAAATTTACAACGGCCATCCATTGCCGCGTTACTCGGAATAATGAAGCATATATAAGAGCCATAAAGGCATTGGAATTAACAACAGATATTGAATCTCTAACTTAATAATTAATTTAATTTGATTGGATTGACATTGATTGACATTGAAATCATGGGGAAGAACGTGCTTGTTTCGATGTTGATCATGTCAATGCTATTGAACGTAGCTGTTGGAATCTTCGATCCACTCAAAAATGTTGCAAACCGTATGTAATCATTAATCAATTTAGAATACTTTTTGTGTTTTGACCTCATATATTCAGTTTAATTTTATATATGCAAGAGTACTAATTTTACAGTTCTTTAAAAAATTGTGTTTTTCAAATATTATTTCAGAGGCACAAAAAGAGGTACAAGACATTGCTAAGCAGGCTTTTGGCAGAAAGACGATGGAGGAGAATGGACAAGTACATAATGCAGCGAAAGTAAACGAGGCTAAATTCTTTTTTAACCCTCTTGACCCTATTGGTAATTTCAAGCAAGGTATGAACGTTTAATGCAAATGGGGCAATAACACTTTTTAATTAATCAGATGGTGATTTAAACTCCTGTGCTTTGAATTTTTTTTTATTTTTCTTTATTTTTAATAAAGATTTAGTATATTGAAATCTCTCTGTCCGTATGAGAGAATAAATATTTCTGCATATTTTCAGAAGGCAACAACAACGTCATTTCCAGAAAGACAATGGAGGAGGATGATCATGATTGTGATAATGATCATGAAAGCGAAAATAATGAAGAGAGCAATGAAAATGAAAATGGGGACAGTGACGATGCTAATGACACTGGTGATAGAGATGAAGGTCAAGATATGAAGGAGACCATGGTAAATGCGGCCAGAAAAATTATTAATGAACATGCTAACTGAAAGAATTACGAAGTTGATTCGAGATTAATTAATGTGACCCAAGTTCACACAGTGTATCTTAGTATTTATTTGCTTATTCCTTGTGATTGGGTACCTGAGTGGCTTCTGCGGAGACACCAAAGGTTACTTATATGTTCCAATCAAAATAAATAAATTGATTCTTTTGTTCTTTTAATAAAGTTGCCAGTAAGGTGTTCACTTCTTTTTCTTTTTCTTTTCTTGGAAATTGTTGAATTTTTGGGGGCCGGGGGGGGGGGGGGGTTCAGCGGTGGTTCTATGGTACTTCAAAACTGATTTCACCACATTATTAATCTGTGGTGACATGAAAAATAATAGGATGATTTCAAAATTCGTTTTCCCGAGTCCATGCTTGCACTAGTTGCAATAACAGCTGGCTGCAATGTTTGATAACTCAAAAATTGTAATGCTGCATTGAATGAAAAGCATATAGATCGACCAATAAGCCAATAGAAATGGAAAAATTTCAGTCAAGTGATTCATTAAATTTGAGTTTTTTTGAGAATCTGTATGAGTATCCAGACAGCAAAAAAAACATTTGCTTTCCTCAAGGAAGAAAAAGTAAAATGATATCTGTACAAACTATTGATAACTACTGCTTACGAATTGTATCCACAGATGATTGTGAATGTCCTCTCTTACTGCCCATTCAAGCAAGAAATGAGGTCGATGAAGTTTTCTTCGCTGCAGGGAAATGTGAGGCCTCCCATTGGATGATCGAAACCAAACTCTTCTTCAGCTTGCCTCAACAAGTCTTGAAATGAAGGGTGGTTCAAGTACGAAACTGGAATCCGAAATCTCTTTCTTTGACTTTCTCCGACGTAAACCGCAAGGTAGCCTTTCGGAACATCTGTGGCCATTGCAGCTGAATGGCTTGCAGTAAACGAAGATTGACGAAGAATTTTCTTCGCTTGAATAATACCGGGCAAACGGAAACCCATGATTTCGTTTCGATAAAAGCAGAAATGAAACTGAAAAAGAATTTACGGCTCACGAGGATTTTCCATTAACACGTGAGACTGAACGATTAAGACTTCTGCTGCTAAACTCTCAACGCTGTGTGTATATACAGATAGAACAGTCCCTATGAAACTTTCTGATCCACAATGTGAATGATGGAGAGACAATGGCATGTGAGGGATCACATGGTTCTGTCTTCTAACTCATTATCGAAGTCTTAAGTGTAGGATTTGAAATTGCCTAAGACATAAAATAGGATAGCTGAGTAACTTGTCATTTCAAGCATGCCAAGTCTCATTGCAACTAGTAAGACATGCTTGGTGCATTGAACGACTCCCTCATAATGTTAAGAAAACATGTCACATGGACAATTTGTTGCTGAGGTTGGCATCTATTAGAAGCTTATTGTCACGGGATGAGTATTTTATGCAGCAACTCATGTGGCACTTAGGCAACTTTTGTAGAGAGTTGCTAAGAAAGCTTTTGTGCTTCTCAACTAGCGAAGTCGGACGTTATCGAGAAGCCAGAGAGAAGAGGAAGCAATGGAGCTAAATCGAAAACTTATATTGCTAGCAAGAAAGCTTTACAAGAGAGCTTACAAGTGTGCTTGAGAGAATTGCTCAAGGTTTGATGATTCAAATAGCAAATGTCATGCTCTATTTATAGGGAGGATGCCAAGTTCTAGAGTTCTAGAGAATTCTCGCAACTTGCCTTTATTTTAATATTTACAAGCTCTAGAGATGTATAGAGAATACTAAAATATTTACAAGCTTGAGTGTGCTAAAGTGTGCCGAAATTTTCCAGAATTAGGCCAATCATGGTGTCCTCGTCGCGCTCTCGTGCTTGTAGCTTTGGATGTGCTCAGCGAATTACCATAAATCATCTTCATGTTCCCAAGTGGCTTCGCTCTCGGGGAGGTTTTTCTACTTCACCAAGTACTCGTTGTATGGTTGCACATCTCGTCTTTAAATCACACGATCAGCAATGATGTAGTCCACATCCTTGTCAAAAGCGATAACAACGGCCATTGGCGCCTGCCTTGATTCTCTGCGCCTTGGGTCTTCGACATCCTCATGGCATGGCTTTAAGAGGCTCATGTGGATGACCGGATAGATTTTGAGCCTTGGCGGAAGTTGTACATTGTATGAGATGTTGCTCACACGTCGATTAATTCGGAAAGGTCCCTCATAGCGCCTCACTAACCCTTTGTGCACTTTCCACAATGTTTTGAATTGTTGGGGCAGTAACTTGATCATGACTTGATCGCCTTCCTTGTATTCAACATGCCGTCTCTTTGTATCCGCTCACTTTTTCATCTTCCTTGCGACTTTGTCAAGTTATGCACGCGTTATGTTCGCTTCTTCATGCTATTCGCGAGCGAACTTATGAGCCGCGGGGCTTTTCCCTCCGTAATTTGAGGCTATGGCATTGGGTGTCAAGGGCTAAAATTCCATGACGATTTCGAAGGGACTCTTGTCGGTAGCCTCACTTTGTTGTAAGTTATAAGAAAATTGGGCAATGTCAAGTAGTTTCACCCAATCTCGCTGATGAGTGCTCATATAGTGCTTCAAGTACATCTCAAGGAGGGCATTGATACGCTTGATTTGCCTATCTGTTTATGGGTAGAAGCTTGTCTAGAACTTGAGGTCAGTCCCCAACATCTTGAAGAGCTCCGTCCAAAATTTTTCCGTGAACCGCGGGTTTCAGTCACTTATAATGCACTTCGAAACTCCCCAAAGCTTCACCACATGCTTGATGAAGAAGCGGGTTGCTTCATCAATTTTGCAATCGGCAGGTGCGGTAATGAATGTGGCATACTTGTTGTATCTGTCGACCACAACCATGATGCTACCGCATCCTTCGAACTTGGGCAATGTGGTGATAAAGTCTATAGAAACACTTTCTCATAGTCTAGATGTAAGCGGTAATGGCTCCAATAATTCGACTGGGAGTTGGTGATCCATCTTGTCTTGTTAGCACACAAGACAAGTCCGCACATACGTGGTGAGCTTGATTCCAGGGTGACCAGCCCACTTCAAGTCATGGCACTCCTTAATGACTTCTTTCCACAAGTTTCCTCACTGAGGCATATATAGTCGATCTCCTTTGGTAAGGACGATGCCTTCCTCTTGCCAAAACTGCCTTGTCTTGCGCTCGAGCACTTTTTCTAGCAAGTCTTACGCAGGAGGGTCTTGCTTGAGGCCTTCTTTGATATGTGTGACAAGGCCAGATTTTGGTTGGCTCATGCTTAGTATGGTCAATTCAGCCTTGCTACTTAGAGCGTCCGTAACGATGTTGACCTTGTCCTGTTTGTATTAGAGCCGATAATTGAACTTTGCAAGAAAGTCTTGCCACCGTGCTTGCTTTAGACTCAACTTCTTTTAGGTTTAGAAGTAGCTTGTTGCCACATTATCTATCATAATGGTGAAATGTGAGCAAAGCAAGTAGTGTCGCTACACTTGTAAGTAATGGATGACTATGGTCATCTCTTTCTCTTATACCGTGTAGCGGCATTCCGTATCATTTAGCTTTCTACTCTCGAACACAATAGGGTGGCTATCTTGCATAAAGACTTGCCAAAGGTGAAGTTGGAGGCATCTATATGCACTTCAAAGGGCTTGTTGTGGTCCGATAAAGCAAGGACCGGTTCCTCTGATATTGCCCTTTTAAGCTCTTTGAGTGCGTGTTGGCATTCTTCCGACCAATGTCACTTTCGATTCTTCTTAAGAAGATCCATCAAGGGTGCCGCCTTGGTTGAGTAGCCCTTAAGAAACTACCGGTAATAATTCACCAAGCTAGGGAATGAGTGAAGCTTGGGCACTTTTGAAAGAGGCTCCCATTCGAGTATAGCCTTCACCTTGGAATTCTCCATCATTAGCTTCCCGTTTCCAATCTTGTGGATAAATTGAAAACTTATATTGCCAGCAAGAAAACTTTACAAGATATCTTACAAGTGTGCTTGAGAGAATTGCTCAAGGTTTGATGATTCAAATGACAAATGCCATTTATAGCAGAGCATTTCGTATTTATAATATGAGAACTCAAAAATTTATTGAATCTGTAAATGTGATTATTGTTGATTATCTAAGATTTTACAAATTACTTAATTGATGAAGATATAATCAGTCTTTTAAAAACACCAAATGTTGTTACTCTTGAAGCTCAGGTTATGGAGAAAGGACAATTTAGTGAATCCTCTTTGAAAGAAAAAGAACCTGTTGAAAAAGACAGCTCTAAGGAAACATCAGAGAATTTGAAAGAGAAAGCTTTAAAACTCTAAGCAACCATGGACCTACAGGACCCAATAGAAAAGAACTATCATCAAGAGATAAGAAAAATCACCTATTTAATCTTATTCTAGGTAATCTTGATGCACTAATGGTCACAAGGAAAAGGTATGCAAATATGGTAAGATTTACTTACTTTGTATTTTTAACGGAACCTAAGAATATTGGAAAAGCTTTAGTTGATGAATTCTAGGCTAAAGCTATCTAAGAAAAATTAGAATAATTTGAGCATAATGATGTATGGATGATAGTACCTAGATAAAATCACATTAATGTTGTATGAACCAAATGGATTTTTAAGAACAAAACTGATGAATTTGGTAACATAGTGAGAAATAAAGCTAGGTTGGTTGCACAAGGGCTACACTCAAATTGAAGGTGTTAACTTTGATGAAACCTTCGTGCCTATTGCTAGACTTAAGTTTATTCATTCACTTTTTGCAATTGCTTGTATGATAGCCTTTAAATTATTTCAAATGGACGATAAGAGTGCCTTTTTGAATGACATCTTAAATAAAGAAGTCTATATTGAACAAATTAAAGATTTTGAAGATCCTTATTTTCAAAACTATGTTTTTAAATTGAAAAAGGCTTTATATGGTTTAAAGCAGACTCCTCGAGCTTGGTATGAAAGGTTAACCAATTTTTTGCTTGAAAATGGCTATAAGCGAGGCGGAGTAGATAGAACACTATTTATTATGCAACTTACTCTAGGGATTTTAGTTGTTCAAATCTATATTAATGATGTAGTGTTTCATTCTACTTCTTCTGATTATGTGGAAGAATTTGCAAATCAAATAAAAAGAGAATTTGAGGTGAGCATGGTGGGTCAATTAACTTACTTTCTGGGTTTGCAAGTGAAACAAATAAAGAATGGTATTTTTGTTAATCAAAGTATGTCAAGAATTTAGTTAAGAGGTTTGGCTTAGATTTTGCAAAACACATGAGAACTCCTATGAGTACTAATACCAAGTTGACTATGGATAATAGTAGTTCTTGTGTTGATCCCAATCTTTATAGGACTATGATTGGTAGCTTACTTTATTTGATTGTAAGTAGACTTGATATATATTTCAGTGTAGATGTATATGCTAGGTACCAAGCAAATCCAAAGAAGTCACACTTAGCTGCTATCAATTGAATTATTCATTTTGTCAATGGGATAGCCAATGATAGTATTTGGTACACTTATGATACTACTTCTAGTCTTGCGGGATATAATGATCCAGATTGAGCTAGTAATATTGATGATAGAAAAAGCACCACTGGTGGATGTTTTTGTCTTAGGAATAACTTGGTATCATGGCATAGTAAGAAACAAAATTCAATTTCTTTTTCCACGACTAAAATCGAATACATTGCAACTGGAAGTTGTTGCACTCAATTGCTCTGGATGAAACAAATGCTTGTAGATTATGGTATGTTTCAGATATTTTAATTATGTTTTGTGATAACACGAGTGCTATCAATATTTCTAAAAATCCTATTCAACATTCTAGGACTAAGAGCATTGATATTCCTTATCATTTTATTAGCGATTTAGTAAAAAGCAAGATTGTGTCCTTAAAATACATTGATATAAAAAAACAGCTTGCGGATATTTTCACAAAAACTTTAGATTCCAAACATTTTGATTCTTTAAAAAAAGTTTTAGCTGTGTGCTTTATGTAAGTCAAAATGTCCTTACATTTAGATTTAAGTCATGCATTTATGGTTTAGATTTAGGGCATGCATTTTTTAATTTATTTGAGTGTGTATTTTTCATGTTACACTTTTTTTTAAAAACAAATTATTAGGTTTTTGAACGACAAGCAGTTTTTCATGTGTTTAAAGATTTGAAAGTCTTGAATAAGTTTTTATTAACATTATTTTACCTTCAAAACCACATGAATAACAATTCAGTCTTCACTTTGACTCAAGATTTTGATATTGATATGGTCTTTGTGATAATATTTAACTTGAGTTATGACTGTTTACTTTGATTCTTATCTTGTCATAAGACCTCAAGTATATACAAATACTATGGTTAGAAATAGCTATCTACAACTCTTACGAGTGAAACTATCCTTGAGCAATTTGAATCTGTATATCACAATTATGAGAGAGAATGAACTACCATAAGAAAAAGGCTACTTTAAGTGGCAGAGTGAAAGCTCCTAACCATAGATTTAAAAAAAAAAAGAAAAAAATTGCCATAATTAAAATGGTCAAAAATTAGTGATCAAGATGATAAGATTGGTTTGACCAACTTTATATTTTATATTTAAACTCTGACTATGAAATTGATGAAGTTTTAGAAAAAAGGTTTAGATTGAGTTATTTATACACACACAAAAGCTTAAATTTCTCTAATCTTTGCTTATGTGAGGAAATTAGACTCTTAATTTCATGAAGTAATGGTTGTTGTGAAATATTCCTAAACATTTTTTTTTCCTCTTGTTCAATTTCATTATTGATGCATTTAAAAAAAATTCATGATGCATTTGCATTCTCATATAATGCTATTTTTTTTATTTTTTAAAGTTACATATTTTTAAACAAAACTCAATTTTTTATTTTCTAAGTGCGTTGATAAGCTTTTCCTGTCACACCTGAGCATGTTGCATTTCCTTGATAATAACTTTGTCTACAGAACTCCAAATTCAATTTTGTAAAATTCTATGCAAAGCTGATTGAATAAAATTTCCAAAAATATATGGATTTCCATCTAGTTCCTCTACATTTGTTCCCAGTTTAATTTTGAATTTTTCTACTCTGTACTCTGTGACCGTTTCATATCATATCATACATGGGATTTCGTTTTTGATATTTCCCTTTTTATTTTTGACTTGTTTAAGTTGGCTTATGTTTATTTATTGATCTAGAATGAAATTTCTCATGGTTGCTGCATTAAATTAGAATAAAATATTTTTTATTCATTTTTTTCTTATGTAAGGTGGATTTCCACACCTTCTTTTAATAAGGCAAGTTCTTCTATATAAGAAAGTCTCTAGATCATTATTTTGCATTCAATTTTGTGGCTTCCTTTTCTTTCTCATGGTTGGTTCAGAAATTTTGTTTCTTCTTGTTTAATTCTTCTGTGGTTATTTTATATTTCTCTTCCATGGCTCCCTCTCTGTTTAAACTTACGGTAGGTAAGGGCTTTCATTCCAACCATTATCCCTCTCTTTCATTCTACCTTTGTTCTAATTGTGGATGTCCTTACAAGATTCATATACTTGATGATGATGAGGATTTTGGTCCCAAATTTAGATAAATATCTCCCGAAGAGTTCTTGCATTCTAGTGACAATAACTCTATGGAAAGTGATCCCAGTGAAGATAGTTTTACCTCAGAACCTTCCAACTTTTACTACAGCCTCTGTTCGCTCTTCTCCTCTTTCTACTCCTTTTACTCCTCATCTTGCGCATCTCGAGGCCATAATTTTGAAGCAAGGACAGGATATTGCTGAACTTTCTACTCATTTCGCCGCATTACATACCAAACTTCTTCTTTTTTGCAATCTTTTAGCAAAAGACGGGGAGTAATTGTTTTATAGTCTTCCATTGCAAATGCAATGTGCTAGGTGGAGTAGTAATTTCTATTTTAGGGGGAGATTCTATTTGTGTTCAAGAATTTTTAGATTTTCAGATTTCTAGTTCTTAGGGAGAGTTTATCTTTTATTGTCCTTCATTTTTTGCTTAATGTTGCCTTTCCTTTTATTGATCAATATAGTTAGCATTTTATTTTTCTTGTCTTGGTTTTATTTACATAAACTAACATGCTAATTGCCAATTGTTTTGGTTAGTTCCTTGTTGTTGTTTAATGCTTGTTTCATATTCATATTTTAGTGCCAAATTTCATCAAAGACTTGTGTTGGATTGTTTTTGCCATAATAATGCCAAAAAGGGAGATTGTTAAGTCCATTATTTATAGAATTGGCATTTTATGGCAAGTTTAGTTAAATTAGACATTTATTATTGCATATCTTGTAATAAGAATTAATTTATTAATTCCCCAATTTAGTGAAATTTCAATTTATTAGGAATATTTATTTTCTAATTTAATTAGATGGTCAATTACTAATGAGATTCTATAATTAGCACATGAGATCTATTTAGAACATGAAATTGGTACAAATAGGTAGTTTATTAATGTTCTAGATATTTCTTGGAAAACAAATAAGGCAAGAAGGTTAGATTCTTTTCTATTTAGATTAATAGGGATTATAA
Organism: Aegle marmelos; assembly: GCA_030449875.1. Taxonomy (NCBI): domain Eukaryota; kingdom Viridiplantae; phylum Streptophyta; class Magnoliopsida; order Sapindales; family Rutaceae; genus Aegle; species Aegle marmelos. Next base: position 184,423 of record JASUUL010000026.1, on the reverse strand, counting down.
GAGGAAAGAAACATTTATTTTGAAAAGAATCCAAGTCTTTTTAAAACTTACTATTTTTTGTGAAACCCTAGTGTCTATACAAAGAGAGATATTTTACAATTTAAGGTGTGCACAACACAGAGTATAAAGCATAGAAGCACGATTCAGTCTCTTCCCTAGAGAATATGAATTTATCATATAATATTGTATTGATTTGTTATTTTCAATTTATCGCTTGGAGATTTATGTAGATTGTGGATCACTAGACATAGAAGAATTGTAAAGTTACTATTGATCACTTTGCGAAGTGCCTTGAGGATTATAGATAAAAAATTATAGCAATTATTCAAGAAAAACAGATTTAGTCTAAGGTTGAGTAAGTTGTATGAGGATAAACTATAAGTGAAAATCTTAAGTTTTGTAAATTCATAGGTTGCAATATCTCAATTTAGTGAATTGCTTTTTATTTAGGCGTGGTCTCGTGGACGTAGGATTGATTAATCCTAATTACATAAAAATCTCTATGTCATTTATTTTTTGTAATTTATTATGTTTTTAAAAAGTTAATATTTTTTACCTAGATGAACAGTAACCATGAACAGTGATCGATAAATAATATTTTCTAGAATTAATTAAATTGTTAATTTTAGATTCTTAATTGCCTACATCTAATTGAATTTGAAAAAGAAAATAAAAAAAATGCTTGATTGCTTTATCACAATACTGTGCAACTTCTCGAACATCAAATATTCTTGGCTTATTTTAGAGCTTATCTTCTTGTATATGCAATTTTTTATCTTATTTAATTAGACCTTGTCTCCCTGTATATGCAAGTATTTATCTTTTCTTATATTAAGAAAAAAGAAATACAAGACAGATAATGCTGGTAGTTCTAATAGAGCTAGCATGGTAAAGGTGCTAGTGCAAAGCAACTCTTGTATATCCCAAAAATAGATGTTCGACCTTCTGTGTAAATGGATTAAGTGATCAACTTGCATAGATAAGAAATGAATTACACATGAAGAATCCCTATTTTTTACCTTCTTTTAAGGCCATTAATGTCACCTAAATGCATCATTATCATTCATGATGTCTATTGTTAAAGATGCTTGATCATCTTCAAGGCCCTATTACTTAAAGGAAAATGCTATTTGAACAACAACAAGATAATACAAAGACAAAAGCAACAATATTTAGCATAAATAATGTTGTTGTCTTGTATGGTATAGTATTACTGTGTATGATTAGCATTTATATTTCTATCTTCCTAACGTGTTACTATTGTTCAAATACCAGTGTTCTTACTTAGAATATTACATTTTCTAAGCTCAGCTAATTTAACTTCAAGTATAAACTATGATTTACCAATTAAACTTATAATTAAATCGCCTATCAATTTCCAAAAAGTAACATTATATCATAAATAATGTTGTCATCTTGTATGCTATTATAACACTATAGGCAAATCCTACATTGATAAAGTACGAGAGAGATGTTAGTTTATAAAGGTAACTCACATCTTAATTGGCAAGAAGCATTGTGGGGTGTATAGACACCCCAGAAACTAAATCGTACAAGCCTAGCTTAAGGCCTGTCATGAAAGCTATAATATTACTATGTATGAAAAGTGTTTATATTTTTAAATAACTATGTAACACCCCAAATTAACACATATGAAGTACATGGTAGTATAAGGTTACTTACAAATCCAAAATTCTTACATAAAAACTTAAACTGAAATACCTTAAATTTTATTAAACAAATCAACAAGTCTATAAGTCAAAACTTAACATTTTTCTCTCAAGTCATAAAAGTAACAAACATATCAAAACTCTCCAAATACAAGTTCAAAAGACCAACAAGCTTAAAGGTTCAAGAAATTCATCCTTTCTTTATTCAACTTAGCAAAAGTAAATAAATATCTATCTCTAAAGGTAACCATACTATTGAATAAGTCACTCAATCTATAAAAAGTAATGATAAGAGGTAAGTCGTTAACTTGGTAAGTAAAACCATTCCTAAGAAATTAAGGATAAATTATATCAAAAGTATTGCAAGGATTTTTTTTATCGATAGATATAATAAAAACATAAATTTTAAAAATGATAAATTATAATAGAAGGAAATATTCATAAATGATTCTGAATATCAAAATCATAAATTAGTTGCAGAAACAAATCATATAGTATATATATAAATGTATAAAAAAAATTAGCTTGTGTCACCTACACTTTCGGTGACCCAGTCAGAGCATAATTAGAATCAAAATATTGTGTGTACACTTAGAACAGAAACTCAATACTAGTCCAGAATACATATATTGGATTATACGATCAGAATCAGAATAACTATGAATAATTAGGAAAAATATTTTATATCAAATTTACAAAAGATCATGAAAATGATTTAGGCTTGTAAGGCAAATTCTAATTCTAACATTTAATAAACAATTTCATAAATTAATTTTCGTATTTGAAGAATTAGGAAAAACTCATGCACTTGTAATAATATTAAATATTAAAATTATTATACAAATCTAGTACACTAAGAATAGAGTTACTTACCTTGATAAAGTAATAATTGAAACACACTTCTAAGCTTCTAATAATCTCAAACCCCTCCAACATTTTAAACAGATACAAGACACAATTATTCATAACCTATTTTGAGAACTTGATTTTCTAATTCATACCAGTACAAGCCTAGTTCTTTCAATTTAACTCTTAATCTAATGACCAAAACAACATAATATCATATAGATCTATTTCAAACATCCATGGATATCTCTAATAAAATTTTCAAGATGATTTGATGCTAAAAATATTTTCAAAACTATTTCTTCGTGCTAAATTCAAAACTATCTTGAAAAGCCTTAACTAAACAGTATGAGTTCCAAGATGTTTATAAAATTATATATTAATAAAAAAATTATAAAATTAAAATAGATATTAACCTCTATTTAAAATTTTAGAAATTTTAGAGTCCATTTTATAGTACAAATAATTTTACAAGTTTGGTCATTCTATTGGAATTGCTGTTTTCCAATGCGATTGCATCAGTTTTGAAAATCCATACGAAATAAAAAATAAAGTGAAATCTTATGAATCAAAATTTATTTAATAATTCCTATATGCCTAGTTTACTGAAAGATAAAGTTCCTCTCTAAAATTGTTCATGTAGCGTAAGTCTTATTAAGAAATATCCATCTTGTTTAGAAAATTCTATAACATGTTTCATACAACTAGAATTTCAAATCAACTATATAACAAAAAACATAAGTAATAAAGACTCACCAAATCAAGAAGTGTCCAATTAAACTAAGATCTTTAACTCTATTGTAGAAATGGAAGGTTATTATGAGAGAATTATAACTTAGAATTTTAAGATTGAGAGAGAAAGAAGATGAAAAATGAAATAACTTGAACAAATTTATGTTTTAATTCTTTCAATTCTAGGTTTCAGTTAAGCATAGACACAAAGTAAGCAAATAACAAATGCAGGTATACATGTAAAGTTAGCTTTAACAAAGCAACTTTAATAAAACAACAATAAACGTAGAGAAACTTTAATAAGTGCAATTGAAAATACAAAATAAACTATTGTAAATGTAACCATAAATGTAAAATAAACCTTATTAAAGAAACTTAAATAAAACAATAATAAATATAAAGCAAACTTTAACAAATATAATCATAAATATAAAATAAATTATCATAAATGTATTAATAATTTAAGCAAGCTTTAATAAAAAAAACTTTAATCAAACAATAATAAAGATAAAGCAAACTTTAACAAATAATATCATAAACATAAACTAAATTATTATCAATGTATTAATAATTTAAGCAAGATTTAATAAAGATAATTATGAAATTTCACGATTGTGTCTTTGAATAAATGCAAGCTTTTATGATAAATGTAAATAATAGATGGCAAGTATACATGCATTGTGTAGTTATAAATGTAACACTAGAAAATCCGAACTCTAGTAAATTAGAAAATTCTAAAATTAAAATCCCTTAGTAATCAGTCAAAGAAAAAAGAAAAGAAAAAAGAAGAAAAAATCCAAAGGCGTCACTGACTATCTTATTACTGTTTAAATACGAGTACTCTTACCTAATATTGCATTTTCCAGGTTCAGCTAACTCAATTTTACGTACAAGTCATGGTTTTACTAATTAAATCCATTATTAAATGGCGTATCCTTTAATCCCAAAAAGAAAAAGTGCCATGATTAACTAGGTGAATTGTTCAGTGATGAATGAGCTCAGTACAATAATTGACAGAATTCAAAATTTCCAGGTTAATAGATCTGAACATGGTTTCTGAGTTCTATAATGGGGAAGTGAGACATAATGGAAGTTTAATTTAATGTCAAGTACAACAAAAATTCAACTCTTCAGTAGTTTATTAGTTAAAATTCATTAGAAGCAAATGAACCGTGCAGAAAAATTTGACAAGCAATTTGTTCTAGGAAACATTGAAACAGAACAGAATTGGCAAGAAAAAGATGTTTGTTGGCTTTAAACAAAGAGAATAAACACACAGAAATTGGGCTGTTGATAGCACAAAATTTCATTGCTGCAGAATCTGAATTTATACAAGTGAAAAAACAAACAATACCAAAATATCTGTCTACATATCTTAAACATATATGTGATATCATAAATTTAAAAAAAAAAATTGTTCCTACAATCTTGCAGGATATTATTGATAGCATAATCATATCTTGGCTGTTGCTCAAATTCTGCAGTAAATATAACATTGTCATCAATGTTTAAAGGTAATGTTGTTGAGAAGAAATCATACTGAATACAAATAAGATAAAGTTTACATGGATTGAAGCAAACAATCACAATGTCAGCCTTTACTGCATTCGTAGAGGCAAGGAGCAGAATTGTTAGTATCATCCGGGTTAGCTATTTCAAAATCTTCTAAATAATGCTTCCTGAGGCCTACAAACTACAAGTGAGATAAAAAAAATACTTGTTCGCCGCATGGGATTGTGAGACCCCTTATGGGATGATCAAACTGATCTTTTCTTTAGCCTGACTTAGCAAATTCTGGAATGAAGAGTGCTTCAAGTATGAAATGGGAACCAAAAATCTTTTCCTTTCGAATTCTCCAACATAGACAGCAAAGTGTCCTTTGGGTACGATTGTGGCCTCAGAAGCCAGAAAACCACGCCTTCGAGGCTGTCTGGCATCAACACTCTTGTGAAATCGGATAGCCATTGAACCTATATATATAAGTAGAGAAAAACTTCTATAATTGGCCTAACATATAATGAAAATAGGGTCAGACAAAGGACATATACTACAAAGATTACATGGTTCTGCTTCCCAACCAATAACAAGGTTTGAGCAGGATTTGCACTGAGATTTGATTGAAACTCACTGTGGCCTACAATAAGTGGAGTAACAATGATTTCATTAGATATTATCATTATTTCGTGGCCTACTGGTCACAAATTCAGATCATTTGCTAAAACTTTTTGCAGTGAAGTGTGGAAGACTTTGAACAAGGCTTCTCGTAGTCAGTCATTTGATGCTGCAAGGGACTCGAAGAGTCAATCAATTAATTAGCTCATATGATAGTTTATCGTAAACTTGGACTGAATTTAATGAAATGATATATTCATTGGAAGCATCAAAGAAACCTATCATAGCTAGCCAAGGCTTGGACAAATTTGGGGAAAAAAAAAAATTTATTGACCACTTGCCGTATTCTAGCTTATTAATTGAAAAAATGTAGATAATCATACAGCTCATTGATCAACTTTTTGGTAATTTTCTTGTCAACTATGTTAATAGAAACAAAATCTTTGCTGATAACTTAATAGACTGTGCTTGAGTCACAGCACTCCCAGTGCATGCCAATAACTATTTTGATATTATATTGTGCTCCATTAAAAAAAGGGTTATATATTCCTTATCTAGATAAGTTAGATTAGTATGTAGGTTAGCATATATCTAGTTCAACTTGATTGCACTTGTTTCAGCTCATCTGAGCTTTAATGACTTGATTTCTCTTAAACAAATTTAATTAGGTTATTATTGCTTTACAGCTTATAATTTAAATGAATACCCCACGGTTTTTAAAAATGAATGAGAAGACAGAGACATGTCACCTCGTGTCATCACCACTAGTCAATTTGCCAAATTTCTTTTACATCTGTAGAGGAATCTTCTGCTTCATGCTTCATTAATGCAACCACAAGCAAGTTGGGAGAGCCCGTGAAATACATGGGAAGCGTTCCCTACTGAACCATTCTGCAGCTAAACCTGCATGAAACCAGCAAAGCTTTGCGGTTAAGATCCTACTAACTGAAGGAAACAAATGTATCTTGGCAATGGAAAATTTGAGATTTTGTTTAACAATTTTCAATGACCTTTGTGTAAAGTTACTGCAGATGTTGCAAACTGACTACATTCACTTGGTCTAACAGATGAGTTTTTTATACACTTTTGTAGATTCTGATAAAATTTCTTTGTGATTAAATTCATGTACTTGTGCACTAACTATCTAAATTAAAGCAGAAGAATAAAATGAATAAAAACAGAAAATGTAGTTTATCATCGTTGACCAAAAGTTTAAGGATATTTCGTATATGAGAATATGGAGTTGAATTGTGCTTCTTCTGGATCCAATCATGCAGAAACGGTTTGCTGGAAGTTAAATCGTCTAATACGTGGTGAGAGTGGTGAAGAATTAAAGTAAACACTAATATTGGCAAGGAGAACCAAAACTCAATTGCTTTTAAAGAGAAAGTTTTCATTCAACTGATTTCCAAGAATACGACACAAAATGAAACAACATCCATGAGTTGGTTTGATAAAACTAAAAATGGATTTCAAAGAACTTGAAAATGAAGGTGACTTCTAGCACTTGAGATATTAAGTTGTGACTTGGGTTGCTTATGAACCTAATCATAAGTCTATATAGATGAATGCATTGAATGGTCAACAAGAAACCGTCTGGTATGTGGTGGGTGTGTGAAGAGGCATTTTGGATGCAGAGACATTAGTTCATGAGGGATCACATGGTTTTGTCTTCTAGTTCATTATCAGATTTCCAAGCAAAATTTATCAAGAAACAAACATCATACCCTACTATATTTTGCAAAAATAAATAACATAATTAGGACCGCTTATAAATCATAAATCTTTTGAGAGTTGAGTACCTTTTCAATTTAGGCATAGTGCCAGCTAGCTAAAGGCTTGTATTTGGACATGCTTGTGACATTGAACTTATCCTTCACATGCACATTACTAGTCATTCAGGCTGCCTTTAGAGCAAATCAGACCTATTTGATTCTGTACAACATCAATTTGCCAGACAAGCCACCTGGAGGCTCACTTGAACTATGCCCCACTATCAATATCGACTAGTACCCTAACGTACAAGGCTACAAACGAGCTATATATAACCAAATTACATATATATGAAAACCCATTGGAATCTACCAGCGTCACATACTATAATGGATTAATTTGCTAGGCAAGGCAGCGTGAAGTTCAGCTGAAGCATTCAAGCATTGCTTTGTCGGTTCAATCACCGCCTGCTTGATTACGGAACATGCCACTATTACATTGAACGTTCTCCATACAATATCTATTTTGAGTGATGAATAGCCATTATTGGGGAACCATGACCTGGATTACTCAGAACAAATGTATCAAATTTATACCTATTAATATCTTCTGGTAACCCAAATGAACAGTATTTGCCTAGCTAAGAGGTTAACAAATGTTGAATTGTCACGCAGTTCATTTTTCTTGTCTTCCCCTAATAATTGTAGTGAATTTTCACATGGTTTAAAAGAGCCCTCAATTGAATTGTTAATCTATAGGAACAATAGTAACAGGGTCAACAACGTGAATTACTCAAGTAGGATCTGCAGCAGGCCAAATGAAAAAGAATAAATTTTCAAGTTAAAAGTTTCGACAAACTTTTCTGAATTATTTATTTTAAGATTGCTGTAGTGCATAGTGAGCCATAAATGATTGGAAGATTTGGTCCGTGAAGATATTTAACGCCCTTTTCTTTTTCTTTTTCTTGATTATTTCCTCTTTTTTATCCTTAGTAATTTATGTAGAATAATTATTATTAAGTGTATGTGTATGAGTAAAATTTATCAAGTTATTTTTTTTTTAGTTACGTAGGTTATAAAATTTCAATAAAAAGGAAATTTCTTAAAATTCACTTTTTTTAATAAATAAAATAAGCTGTCTTTTATTCTTCTACATTGTTACAAATCTTAGAAAAAAAAAGAAAAGAAAGAGACATAAGATCTCAGAGAAGGAAAAGAAAATTTTATAACTTCTTGTTTGGTGTTTGCCCTAAAGTATTAAGTTTTTTTGAATTATATGATTTATTTTATTAATTGTTTGCCTTTAATTACTTTTAGTATGATTTGAGTAAGATTATGTGTTTGTAATGTTGTAATGATATGAACAGTTTGCATTTTTTATTTTAAATCATTTTCTTTATTCAAAATCACATGAATATGTTTTCAAATCCTAAAAATCGACATCTTAAACTTTCCATTGATAGGCTTTGTCTTGAAATCCTCTAAGTATGCAAATTATTAAGATTTTTTGAAATTGGGTTACTGGTGCTGGAAAATTCTGATTTTTAGTGATAATTCTCAATTGTAGAAAATTTTTCCTAAGGTTACACTTCTTTAAAACTTATGGTAATTTTTGTATCAATAGATCTTGTCTCCTATGATTGCATCTTGATTTCGTGATTTTACTCATCATGATTAAATTATTAAAAATCATAACATGCTATTGTAGCAGATCTGAAAACTATTTTTTAGAATTGCAGAAGTTGAAATATGTAATAGTCTAAGATAATTTATGAATGTGATATGCAAAGTTAGGATTTTTTGATGAAATTTCAATCTCTCCTCTATCTTTAAAATCTAGAATCGTGATTTTTGGGCATGTAAAATAAACTATATGAATTTTTAAACTTTTGTCTTCAAATCTAGAATCTTCTAGACAAGTTAAATATTCTTAGAAATAAAATGCTTTCAAGCGTCAAAAAATTCTAAATTTTAGTTATATGCTTTTTGAATGTGTCCATTGTAGATAGGAACAAGAATAATAATGGTGGCTCTATGAATGAACAGAAAAGTCGTGACGGTCTTTCTTTCTAAAAAAACTTGCCACCACGTAAGACTTGTGGGAGAACATCGGGGAGAGTGCCTCCAGGGAATGGGGGTCTGTTTTAGCTATGGAAAAACTGGTCACATGGTCAGGGGTTGTCCTAAGAAAATGAGCCAAATTATTGGTGACCAAGCTGATAATAGTCAGAGGAAGAAACCTCGAGCTTAGGGTCGTGGTTTTGTGATGACAAAGCAAGATACTGATGCATCTAATGATGGGGTGACAGGTACTATATTATTTATTGATTGCAACTCTCATGTGGTGATAATATGATGACAAATCGAGTGTATAATTCATGTTTAATTAGTTTGGGTGGTGGAGACTTTCTTATTGATTTGTTATCAATAGAGATGCATGATTTTAAAGTTATTTTAGGGATGAATTAGTTGAGCACTTATGATGATAATATTGAGTGCTTTTATAAGGAGATTGTGGTTAGAATTTCAAGTGAAAGAATCTAGATTTCAATGCATACAGAGTAGCTGTAGAGGAATGATATCTACACTTAAGGCTAGAAAGATGTTGGTAAAAAGGTGTAAGGCATTTTTGGCTTGCATAGTGGTTGACGAGAATGGTAAGGTCTCTTTTGGAGAAATTAATGTTGTTAGGGCATTTTCAAATCTATTTCTAGAGGATTTGTCTAGCCTACCTCCTAATCGAGAGATTGAATTCTCGATTAACTTGTTGTCGGATACTGCCCTTATCTCAAAAGCATCTTATCATATGTCTCTCATTGAGTTGAAAGAATTAAAAGTTCAACTGTAAGAACTTTTTTATAAGGATTTTTATCCGTCCTAGTATGCCTCTTTGGAGAGCACCTATATTGTTTGTGAAGGAAAAAGATAGTTACATGCAGTTATGTGGTAGCTACTAATAATTTAACTCAGTTACCATCAAAAATAGATATCCTCTTCCCTATATAGATGATCGTCTTGATCAGTTGCAAGGCGTAGCGGTATTCTTAAAGATTAATTTAAGGTTTGGGTATCATCAGCTTAAGGTGAAAGAAAAAGATGTGCCCAAGACCTCTTTTAGAACTCGATACGAGCACTATGAGTTCATTGTGATGCTCTTTGGGCTAACCAATGCTATTACAGCTTTTATGGACTTGATGAATAGAGTTTTTAAACCTTTCATTAATAGTTTTGTTATTGTCTTCATTGTTGATATTCTGGTATACTCTAACACTATAGAAGGGCATAAAGTTTAAGAAGCTCTATGCGAAATTTAAAAAGTGTGAGTTTTGGCTTGACCAAGTAGTCTTTTGAGACATGTTGTTACTAAGCATGGCATTTCTATTGATCTAGTTAAGGTTAAGGCTGTAGTGAATTGGTGAAGACCAACTAATGTTATTGAGATTAGGAGCTTTCTAGGTTTAGCTGGATATTATAAAAGATTTGTGGATTATTTTATAGACTTACTGTTGAGTGTTAGAAAGTGTATATTTATAAAGGAGAAAATCATCATTTTACACTTTAAATCTCACTAACATTGCTACTTTAATTTATTTAAGTATTTTGTTATTTAATTATATGTGTTTTATTATAATTGTGTATTTTATGTATTTTAGGGGTATCATAATCGTTTTACAATAAACGAGTGATCAGACAGCAAAATGGACGTCATATTTGGAATCAGGACGGTCGAAAACCTTAAGAAGAGCATTAAAGGAAAAAGTTACTGTTCACACATACGGTACTGTTCACGACACTGTTCATGTATACGGACTGATGATGTGGCAACTACCTACGACGTGGCAGTATCTGATTGGACGAATTATGTGGATTGACTGCTTATGTGGCATTGACCGATGACGTGGCGTTGATCGATGATGTGTCATGATCTTATTGGACTAAATTTCTTATGTCTCGTAGATCGATGACGTGGCGAATCTCATTGAGTAGAAATCGGGTGTACAATATGCGCTTACATGGGATTATTTACTATTCAAAGGCAAGCGTTCGCATAAATGTTGATCTTGACGGTTGATTGCTGATCGCTGGATCGATGACGTGGCGCAATCCTGAGCATCCGAATTGTTTTTAATCCGATGGTCACGATTCACTCAATGTATCTATAAAAAGGGGGCTCTCCCCCCCTAATTTGGCACCCCTGAATCCATTTCTAAGCTTAGATTTCTGAAATTCCTTCTCCTTCTTGTAGTTTCTTTGTATTTTAATAAAATTCCTTTTTTATCCTTAGTTAAAATATGAGTAGCTAATTTCTTTTTGAGCTTGGGTTGAAGGTGAAGTCTCAACATGTTCCATGGGCTTAATTTGGTAAATTTACTTTCTCTTCCCCTCTAATATTTGTGGTTGTTTTGACTTTTCGTCGACAAATAATAATAGTCTTGTCTAGTTACAGCCCTGGTTAAACCGGCACCCTAGTACAAGGTTATTATTATTTGGCACGATAAGCCCTTGGCACCATACTTATTGGAGAGTGGTTCATGAGGTGTGGAATCCCCCCTTATGATTTAATTGGTATTAATATGGAATATTTAGCCCATGGAGCATGTTGATGCGGATCCGGATACCCAAGTGCTTTATTATAACAGTTACATTTTCAATTATTCCTGTCATTTTAATTCACAATTTAGAATAAAATTACCATAATTGTTTCCATTAAAAGAAAATTAATTCGACATATAATTAAAATCAACCTCCTCGTGGGATCGACACTCGTCACCATTAATCTATTCTACAATAGATTCGTGCGCTTGCGAGTTCATTAAAATTTGCACAACACTTACAAGCCCATTTTCAAGATTGGCTAGAAAGGATATAAAGTTTGAATGGATCAATAAATGTGAGGAAAGCTTTTAAGAATTAAAGAAGAGGTTGGTTTCTGCATTTGTCTTAATAGCTCTTTCTAGTAGTGGTAGCTTTATTATTTACAATGACGCCTCTAGAAAGGGACTGGGATGTGTATTGATGCAACATAGTAAGGTAATTGCCTGTGTATCTCAACAATTAAAGAATTATGAATAGAATTACCTAACCCATGACTTGCATTTAGCAACTATAGTTGCTGTAAAGATCTAGAGACACTATCTGTATGGTGAAACTTGTGAAACCTATATAGATTATAAGAGTTTGAAATACATATTTACCTAGAAAGAATTGAGTTTAAGGCAGAGAAGATGGTTAGAATTGTTAAAAGACTATGATTGCTCAATTTACTATCATCCTAGCAAAGCGAACATAGTGGCTGATGCTTTGAGTAGGAAGTCATCTGATTGTTTAGCACATTTAATTACTCTGAGGTATACATTAGAGGATTTAAAAAAGATGGGAATTGAAATTGTTAGAGACAGACAAGTGAACATTTTGTCTTATTTGAGTGTTCAACCTATATTGAATGATAGGATTAAGGCTACTCAGAGCTAGGATCTATAACTCAAAGATATTGTTGAAGCAATGAAAGTTAAATGTTCAGAATTTAAACTTGATTATAATGATACTTTATGATTCGATCAATAACTTATTGTACTAAATGTTGTTTAGCTAAAGAAAGAGATATTGCCAGAGGTGCACAATTTTACATTTAGTGCTCATCCTAAAAGCATTAAAATGTATCGAGACTTGAAATAAAGTTTCTAATAGAGGAATATAAAGAATGATATAGCTGATTATATTTCAAATTGTTTGATGTGTCAGTAAGTCAAGATTGAACACCAGAGGCCTGTTGGCTCTCTTCAATCACATCTAATTGCCAAATAGAAGTGAAATCACATTACTATGGATAGATAATTGTAGATCGTTTATCTAAGTCAACACACTTCTTGCCAATAAAGATCACTGATAAACTATAGAAGTTAGGCAAACTTTTTTTTGATGAATAATGAGGCTGCATAGAGTACCAGTGTCCATTGTCTGAGATAGAGATCTACATCTCCCCTTTAATTTTTGGACTGGGTTATAGTGAAAGTTTAGAACAAGTTAAGATTAACCACTACTTTTCATCCTTAGATAGATGGACAGTCAGGAAAAACTATCTAAACTTTTAAGGACATGTTGTGAGCCTGTGTGTTGGATCTAAGAGGTAATTGGGAGGAACATCTACCATTGGTAGATTTTGCCTGTAATAATAGATTTCATTATAGTATTGGCATGACACCTTTTAAAGCTTTATAAAGGAGGAAGTATGGGCCACCAATATATTGGGATGAGATTGATAAAAGAAAGCTCCTAGAGCCAGAATTGGTTCAGATCATTGCTAATAAGATCAAGCTATAAGGAAGCATTTTCGTACAGCCTAATGTAGGCAGAAAAGCTATATAGACCAATACAGATATGATCTTGAGTTTCTAGTTGAGAACTATATGTTCTTGAAAGTCTAACCTTGGAAGGATGTCTTTCGTTTTAAAAAGAGAGGTAAGCTTAGCCCTAGGTTTATTAGACCTTTTGAGATTTTGGAAAGAATCAGCCTAGTGGCATATCGAATGGCATTACCACCAAGCCTTTGAAGGCTTTATAATATATTCCATTGTTAGTGTTAAAGGAAGTATATGGTTAATCCTTCACATGTATTAGATTGTCAACCCATCCAAATCACCAATGATATATCATGTGAGGAGCAACCAATAGAGATTTTGGATAAGAAGGAATAAGTTTTAAAGAGAATGGTTACTCCTTTGATAAAATTTCATTGGGCTAATCATACTACTGAGGAAGCCACTTGGGAGTGAGAGAATGAAACAAAAGAGAAATATCCTTAGTTATTTGAGGATTAAAGTAAGGCTCTAAATTTCAAACATGAATTTTTTTTTAAGGGGGAGAAATTGTAACGCCCTTTTCTTTTTCTTTATTACTATTATTTCCTCTTTTTTTCCCTTAGTAAATTAGGTAAAATAATTATTATTAAATGTTTGTATGTGAGTAAAATTTATCAGGTTATTTTTTAAGTTACATAGGTATAAATTTTCAATAAAAATAGAATTTCCTTAAAAGTCACTTTTTTAATAAATAAAATATTTATTAATTATCAAGTATTTAAGAGGAAGTCGTCGTTTATTCTTTTACATCGTTACAAACACTAGAAAAAAAGAGAAAAAGACATAAGACTTTAGAAAAATTTTACAACTTTTTATTGTTTGCCTTAAGGTATCAAGTTTTTTTTTTTTTTTTACTTCTATGATTTATTTTATTAATTGTTTGCCTTTAATTACTTGTAGTATGATTTGAGTAATATTGTGTATTTTGTAATGTTATGATGATATGAATAGTTTACATTCTTTGTTTTAAATTATTTTCTTTATTTAGAATCACATGAATATATTTATAAACATGAAAATAGACATCCTAAAATTTCCATTGATAGGTTTTTTTCTTGAAATCCTCTAAGTATGCAAATTATTATGATTTTTTGAAGTTGGGTTATAGCTACTCAAAAATTTGAAATTTCATTAACTGTTCTCAATTCTAGAAATTTTTTCCTAAGGTTACACATATTTAAAAATTATGGCAATTTTTGTATCAATAGGTCTATTCTCTTATGATTGGATGTTTGATTTCATGATTTTATTCATCATGATTAAATTATTAAAAAATCATAATGTGTAGTTATAGCAAATTTGGAAACTACTTTCTAAAATTACAAAAGCTGAAACATATAATAGTCTGAGATAATTTATGAATGTGATATGCCCATTAGGATTTTTTAATGAAATTTTGATCTTTCCTCTATCTTATAAATCTAGAATCGTGATTTTTGGGCATGTAAATAAAAGATAGGTTAGATAGTCTCAGAAATAAAATACTTGAAAAATAGTTTCAAGCATAAAAAATTCTAAAATTTAATTATATGTCTTACTGGATTTTTACTTATGCCGATTTTTATGAAATTTTGTATTCAATGCTATGCATGTTCATAGTATCTCTATAAATGTTCATGATTTTCCAACATATTTATACGTTATTAAAAATTAGCATTTGCAAGACACTCATGTTCATATCTACAATATGCATAAGTATTAAGCTAGTATAAATACTTATGATTTAAGGATGATTGGGATTATATTTAAGGTTAGAAATCATATTGTTAAAGATATTTTTATGATGATTATAAGACATGGGTGAGCTTGTTAACTTATTCCCAATGTATTGGATTGATTGCTATGGATCAAGGTAAATAGATTCATGCATAAGGCGCTTTGTAATAAATGCAAATAATATTATAAAAATTATGTTTAAATGAAAATTTTTACCAAACTAATTTTTAAAGTATTTAAATGAAATTTGAAAAATAAAAGTACTTTAAAATGAATTTATATAAATATTTTTAAATTAAATGTTTTTCTTCATAAATTAGTTTTCTTAAACAAAATATTTTCTTATAGAATTTTCTTTCAAATTTTCTAAAAGAACTAAATGATCAAAGATAGGCTTTTAAATATTTTAAAAGATTTAAATGCTATTTATGAAAGAATGTAAGATAGATTCAAAAATATTTTGACTAGTAGTCCGTAGTAATTATAAGATGTAAATGTTATGATGTTATGAAATGTTATGACCAGCTTGTTGGTGTAATGATGATCTTGTATACAAGGATATTATGAACAATGCTGAGAATAGTATCATAAACTAGGAATAATGTAGGATCTTGTACCCTAAATAATGAATGATAATTGAAATGCTAGTTATGTAACCCAAGAGAAGAGTGAATTAGGTTTTTAAAATTTAATAAAAGTAAACCACATAACAATTTAATCTATTACCCTAACAAAATAAAAAACAATACGTTTGATAAAGTGCAATAATAAAAGAATGAGAGAAGAGAAATCAAACATGAGTATTTTTACACGGTTCGGCAATCCTCGCCTACGTCCATGCCTTTAAGTAAACCAAGCTTGAGGATTTCACTAATCAAGCCTCCCAAGGCTTCAAGTTCTTTACAATTGACTTCAAGGTGTCAAAAAACCTTTACACTCAAGAGATTATCCCTCAATCTCTTCACTCACGTGTTTCCCACACATAAATACTCACAAAGTTTACAATGAATTTGAGAAATACAATAAATACTCTCTATCTCGAGTTTATATACAAATAATAACTCAATGAAGATTTAATCTATGAAGATTTACAAATTAGAAGCTTAATCAATGATGTATAAACTTGTTTTTGGTTGTTCAAGAGATTAGAAATGAGTTTGATTTGGAATTTTATAACTTTTACTCAAAAAATAGCCGTTACAGGCAAATTCCAGCTGCCGAAGTGGCTAGCCTCTATATTCAAATAGTTAGCCACTTGCTACAGTGAAGTTACCGTTAAATTTAAATTTTACTATAGTAAAACTATTCATGAAATTATAATTTTACCTATATCTTTTTATAATTTTATTATGGTATACATGAATCAATATACTAAAATAAACTCCCCCTTAATATATGGTTTGTAACATTTTGCAAAAGTCCCCCTCAATATTTCAAAAATATGTTCAAACTCCTCAAGATTAAAATACGTATACCTGTCTCTAAGAATTCAAAAATACATGATTTCTCTCCCTTCATCATCAAAATTAGCAAAAACTTATGCAAGGACCAATAAACATAAACGGTGAATTAAGAAACATAAAGTTATAAAATTCACATTATCCGACAGATAGCAACCAAATATCCAAAGAGCAAAGAGCAATTGTCCATAATTGTCTAAAGACTTCATGATAAGCATACATAATTAAGATAACAGTGCATATGAAGATGTAGTGCAGAGTGAGATATGAATAAAATAGAGCATTATGGAGTTGTGGATGTGAAGAAGTAGATTGTGGTGGAAACCCAAGAGCAGTGAAAAATAACTGTTATCCATTAAGAATCTATTATTGTTGAGCAAAGAGGTGTTGTTGTTGATCAAATAATCACTACTGCTGCTCAAAGAGGCATTGATGTTCAGAAATGGATTGAATCTAAAAAGCTTGAAACTGTGACTGAAGTTGGCTATGTTGCTCAGATAGAGAATGCATGTTAGTCAACAGCTACTGCATCGAATCTGTATGATCTGCTGAAGTATAATTTGAGGGACCCTCAGATGGTAGAGGATGTGAGCGTTGTAGAGCACTAAGATCAGGAAGCTTATCTGGGTAAGTACATCATTAAAAAATAAATGATCTTGGAGGGCAAGTGTAGAAACTTTCTTTTTGAGTCTTTCATCTTTATACCACGGACCATTTTTAAAGAAAAATTCTAAATTTGCTATAGCATCATCTCCTAATTCTTTAGGACTCAAAAAGATTGGTTCGGCTAAGGGAACTCGAAAATATTTGAGAATACGAGTGATAACACTACCATAAGGAAGTTTTCGATTTGAAAAATTTAGAACACTCAATATATGTTGAAGAATGATATATCCAACATTCAATACCCTACCCTCAAGAATACAATCTAGCAAGGCAACATCTAAACGAGTAACTTTATCTCTATGTCCACCTTTAGGATTTATTACAAGTTGAAAAACATAATGGAGGATTCTCATTTGGAGTGGTAATGCTTAGGATTTTAAAGAAGACTTACAAAAATCGAGGGATAAATCAGAATGTCTATAAATTTTTCTAACAGCATCTTTAACGGAATACCAAGAATAATAAAGTTGACTTCTAGCAGTGTACACCTCTAATCCTTCATTAGGATTTCTAAAAATCCAATTTAGATCCACAATATCAAATTCAATAGGAATTCCTTCAATATTTGTAATAACTCTATTTGAAGATTGCGAAGAAATAACCATATTCAAATAGAAAACTCGAACTAAATTCTCATAATACGATTCCTTAATGACCAAAGCATTTTTCCACCCCATTGCAACAAGTGAAGCACTAAGAGATTTCACAACTATATAAATTATCCAAATTATTAAAATTGATGAAATGTGGAGTAATTACCGGCCTTGATATGAAAAGATCGATAAACTATTTTTGAAGAGGTATAGTTGGTAGATGAGTCATTATAAACTTCAAATTATCTCCATGATTCTCCTTTCTTTTTTTGGATATTTGCTTTTCCTTGGATTTCTCACCACCCACCATGATTGAAACAAGAACAAGCTTAAATATTCAAATTTGGATTTCTAAGATTTTAAGCAAAATTAGTGTTTATGAAATAAGAAAATTAATCCTAGAAATGATTAAAGGCAAGATATGGTTGGAGTTTAAATAAAGATGGATTAAACATGACTTAAAATGGTAGAGAGAGAAATGGGTAAGCTTGGATTTTGATTTTTTGACTTGAAGAAGTAAGAAAGAGAATGATGTTTGAATAATAAATATTGAAGGTTTAATGGCTGGAAAATGATTTGAGTGAGTGATTTTGGCAAGAAAATGAGTGAAAAATGAAGAAATTTGAGAGAGAATTAGAGGAGATAAGTCACGGGTTAGAGAGAGAGAGAAACAAGCGAAGAGAGCTTGAAGAAGATGAGAAAAAATGGCCTCAAAGATATCATCCTTACTATCTAAGAACAATAGTAGCATATCTAAAAGGTTCAAATAAATCCATTCACCAATCATAGATCTTATAAATTTAAATTAAATCAAGTACAATGTAATCATGAAAACATATTCTTTGTCATCAAAACCTTGGCAAAGCATAAGTACATAATGACAATATAGAGATCATCAAAATCAACTTGCTATTAAGAAAATAATATCATTATGAGCTAAAACAATAAGTGATCAAATTCATAAGTACAATAAGTCTTAAGTGTTAATTTTATAAATGAATGATGAACAAATAAAAAATATAAATATATGAGATGAAATATGATGATAGACAATTAAGAAGATGAAATCAAAGATCATACAACCATCAAAATCAAATAAATATGTCTTGATAAGTTGATATGATATCATCATATATGTCTATCTATGTATCATGATAAAGCACTCAATACAATACACATTGATAATTCAATTATATAAACATACAAGTATATTTTCACAAATTCATGTTATCTTCCATCAATCATAATTCATCAACAAAATCAATATAGAAAGAATTATTACCAAAACAGTTAAATCATCTTGTCTCAAATTTTTCTCCTAGATCATGGTCAAGTGATTATCCTCATAAGCTTTCATCAAAGAACTCTTCACCATCTCTTGATTATGGTACCTACAAAAGAATATTCAAGTTGTTCGTTTTGATACCCAAATACTTTTGGGTCCTTGAGTATTAGCAATAGTTCTTTTTTAAACCTAAATATATTTAACTCCATGATATGCATTTCTTCTAACATGGCATTTATAACTCATGTGACTATTTCTATTACAATAATGACAAATAATTTTATAATCACTTGTAGAGGTAGGTTTAACAAAATAATTCTTATAATACTTTTGTTTCAAATTAGGCTTATACCAAAGTCCACCTTTGTCAAACATATATATTTTAGTGTTCAGTAATTTTTTTATGTTCTTTTGACCATTTATGAACTTCAACACAATTTTGTTGAACTCATTATTCTTTTTCTTAAGTACTTTATTTTCTCTCAACAATTCATCAACAAGTAATTTTTCATGCTCATATGAAGTACTTTGTTTATTTTCAATTGATGCAATTCTATCATGCAAAGCTTTATTCTCTAATTCTAATCCTTTGATCTTTTCATTCAATAAATCATCGCACTTTTGCAATGCATCATTTTCATTTGAAAGTTCTAACATTTTCTTTTTAAGGCATGTAGTCTTTTTACTAATTCTCAACTAATCATCATGCAATTCCTTAAAAGAATCACATAACTCATTATAAGTAGGAAGATCATTTATCTCATTAAGTTCATCGTCCAATTCATCTCCAATTGCCATTAATGCAAAATTTGATACTTTATGAGATTCCTCCTTATTTACAGTCTCTTCATACGCAACTTCAAGTTTTCTTCAAATCTCATAAGCATTAGAAAAATTTGAAACTTTATGAAATTCCTTTTTATTCAAGGCACAAAATAAAGCATTCATAACTTTAAAATTTAATGACATCTTTTAACTATCTGACTTATTTAAGGCATTATTCTTAGGAATGAGTGAATCATCATAAACTATTTTTCATATTTCATAGTCTAAGGCTTGTAAAAAGACTCTTATCCTAGTTTTCCAATAAGAATAATCATTACCATTAAAAAATAAAGATCTAATGGTTGACTGTCTTTTCCTAAATATGGAATCATTTTAGGTTGTCATGGATCTTTTACTCTAGACGGTTAAGTCCTAATAAGAGAACCAAGCTCTGATACTAAATGAAATGCTAGTTATGCAATCCTAGAGAAGGAGTAAATTTGTTTTTAAAATTTAATCTAATCAAATCATACAATAATTTAATCTATTACCCTAAGAAAATAAAAAAACAACAAGCTTGATAAAGTGTAATAATAAAAGAATAAGGGAAGAGAAATCAAACACGAGTATTTGTACGTGGTTCGGAAATCCTCCCCTATGTCCACGCCTCCAAGCTTGAGGATTTCACTAACCAAACCTCACAAGGCTTCAAATTCTTTACAATTGACTTCAAAGTGTTGACAAACCTTTGCATCAAGAGATTATTGTTGAGTGTTAGAAAGTGTATATTTATAAAGGAGAAAATCGTCATTTTACACTTTAAATCTCACTAACATTACTATTTTTATTTATTTAAGTATTTTATTATTTAATTATATGTGTTTTATTATAATTATGTATTTTATGTATTTTAGAGGCACCACGATTGTTTCACAATGAACGAGTGATTAGACAGCAAAACAGACGTCATATTTGGACTCAGCAAAACGGACGTCACTGTTTACATATACGTACTGTTCATACATACGGTACTGTTCATGACACTGTTCATATATACGAACCAATGATGTGGCAACTACCTATGACGTGGCAGTATCTGATTGGACGAAGTATGTGGTATTGACTGCTTATGTGGCGTTGACCGATGATGTGTCACGATCTTATTGGGCTAAATTTCTTATGTACTGTAAATTAATGACGTGACAGCATCTCAGTGGAACAAAAATCGTGTGTACAGTACATGCGCATACATGGGATTATTTACTATTCAGATGGCGTTACTGTACAAATGATGACTATTGACTGTTGACTGATGACGTAGGGCAATCCTAAGCATCCGAATTGTTTTTAATCCGATGGTCACGATTCACTCAATGTATTTATAAAAAGAGGGTTCTCCTCCCTAATTTGATACCCTTGAATTCATTTTTAAGCTTAGACTTCTGAAATTCCTTCTCCTTCTTATAGTTTCTTTGTATTTTAATAAAATTTCCTTTTTCATCTATAGTTAAAATATGAGTGGCTAATTTTCTTTTAAGCTTGGGTTGAAGGTGAAGTCTCAACATGTTCCATGGGCTTAATTTGGTAAATTTACTTTCTCTTTCCCTCTAATATTTGTGGTTGTTTTGACTTTTCGCCGACAAATAATAATAATCTTGTCTAGATACAGCCCTGGTTAAACCGGCACCCTAGTACAAGGTTATTATTATTTGGCACGATAAGCCCTTAACACCATATTTATTTGAGCATGGTTCATGAGGTGTGGAATCCATCCTCATGATTTAATTGACATTAATATGGAATATTTAGCCCATGGAGCATGTTGATGCAGATTTGGATACCCAAGTGCTTTATTATAACAGTTTCATTCTTAATTATTTCTGCCATTTTAATTCACAATTTAGTATAAAGTTACCATAATTTAATTGTTCCCATTAAAGGAAAATTAATTCTGCACATAATTAAAATCAACCTCCTCGTGGGATCGACACTCGTCACCATTAATCTATTCTATAATAGATTCGTACGCTTGCGAGTTCAATAAAATTTGCACAACAATTATCTCCCAATCTTTTCACTCAAGTGTTTCCCATATTTAAACACTCACAAAATTTACAATAAATTTGAGAAATACAATAAATACTCTCTATCTAGAGTTGATATACAAATGATAGCTCAATGAAGATTTAATCTATAAAGATTTGCAAATTGGAAGCTGAATCAGTGATGTATGAACTTGTTTTTGGTTATTCAAGAGATTAGAAATGGTTTGATTTGGGATTTTATAGCTTTGACTCAAAAAATAACTGTTATTAGCAAATTCTAACGCCGAAGCGGCTAGCCTTTATATTTAAACAGTTATCCACTTGCTATAGTAAAGTTACCGTTAAATTTGAATATTGCTACAATAAAACTGTTCATGAAATTATAATTTTTCACATCTTTTTATAATTTTACTATGGCCCAAAAACTCATATAACTTTGTAAACAGGTCTATTGTTGAAATAATTTTAACTTACTATAATGCCACTGTTCGTAAAATTATAATTTTATCAATATATTTCTATAATTGTACTATAGCTTAAAATGTCAAAAATCCTTGCAAACAAGTCTAATTTCAGAATTTTTAAATATTATTTCTCATTCCCATAACTTTCTAAAATTATGATATGACTAAAAAATATTTATGATTTTATAAATAAATCCAAAAACATTACTTATTAAAATCAAAGATTACAAAACTTTTCACTTTAATCCATATTTAGAAAATCAATTAGTTTGCATGAAATACTTGATTTATAATCAAAATTTTAGATTAATGAAACATAATAATTAATTGATTAAAATCTTAAACTTCACAAATTACTAAATTAAGTATAAATTAAATCATACCGGCTTTACAAGAATTTATCGTAATAATAAATCCGTTGAGCTCTAGACTTTGTTTTTGATCGAGTCATTATTTGTTGAGTATTTTGCAATTGATTTCACTTGATTCACTTATATAAATACTATCCTTCAAGAAGTTAGTGAAAATATGAAATGCATTATTATGTGTAACATTTAGGCTAACAATAAAGACTACAAAGTATGAGCTACCAAATGTTTATGTTTTATTAATGTTTTTAACATTTTTAATGCTTTTACATGAATCCATCCCTTATGCTAAATGAAGATGTTATTATAAGGTTTTATAAAATGTTTGAAGATATAATGACAAGGTTTTTTAAATATTATGTATGGATTTGCTTACCGAATTAACAGCTTACCATTTGTCTTTAATATTTTACAGATTGATTAAAGATGTGGCTTGGGTACTTAGATGGAGATTTCTTTTAGTGGATCTTTAGAGCTGCTTTAAAAGATGGCTAGACTTTTTATTTTAGATTAGAGAATCATCTTTGGAGATTTTATTTCTAATATTTTCTTTTGTGTGAGGATTCAATTGGAGTATGAATAATGATTTTTTATCTTGAAATTTAATAATTTTGAAAAACTAATGTGAAGTTTCATTCTAATTTTACCTTTATACTTCCATGGGTAGATATTTTGGGTGTTACATTGAATGGCAAATAGCATATGAATTGGAGCTACCACAGAAATATGATGATTTGACTTTGAGTAGGGAAGATCATGGATGAAATTGGTAAAGTATTTCATATTGATAATGTTAATACCAAATTCTAGTAGTGTTGGTTTGTGGGCTACAAACATACTCTAACACTAATATTTTCATATATTTGCATGGAGAGAGAGTTTTTTGCCCTGATTTAGTAACTTCAGCAAAAGTCATCAATAAGAAATTCCCCTAGCAAGTACCTGTAACTACAAAAACGGTAAAGCACATTAGACATTTTTCATGTATTAAACCTCCAATGCTAGTCAATATTATGATTTTTAATAGGACAAACTAGGTGTATGATTTTTGTAAATAAGGACAAAAAAAACCCAAAAAAAGAAAAGATTGTAAGAAGAAGCACTCCCATTAAATAAGAAAAGATAATGACAAAAAGGGATAAAGATAAAAAATAAAAAAGGTAAAATGATAAAAGAAATCTTTAATCTTAAATAAGATTAGATAAAGGTAAAAGTATTCAAATTTTTAATTTTTAGAACCTTTATCCCTTAGCCTCTTGAGAGTTTTATAGGAGTTCAAATCCTCTCTTTCTTGGACCTCATGTATTAAACCTCCAATGCTAGTCAATATTATGATTTTTAATAGGACAAACTAGGTGTATGATTTTTGTAAATAAGGACAAAAAAAACCCAAAAAAAGAAAAGATTGTAAGAAGAAGCACTCCCATTAAATAAGAAAAGATAATGACAAAAAGGGATAAAGATAAAAAATAAAAAAGGTAAAATGATAAAAGAAATCTTTAATCTTAAATAAGATTAGATAAAGGTAAAAGTATTCAAATTTTTAATTTTTAGAACCTTTATCCCTTAGCCTCTTGAGAGTTTTATAGGAGTTCAAATCCTCTCTTTCTTGGACCTCGATGTAGCAAATTTTAGGGATAGGGTTCAATCTTCTTCTTTCTTTGAATTATGGCATTATGGGTTTCTACATAAAGTCTAATCCTTGATTTGTTTAAAGAACATTGAGCGAGTGGTTTTGGCTAAGTCCATTATTAGCTTGACCACCTCCTTGCTTAAATCCTACTAATCCAATTTCCTCTAACTATGATAATGGCAAGGCAAGTATAATAAGACTTTGAGTGAGCCTTATTATAGTTGCTTATTTTACCATTCAAACACTAGTTTTTCAATTTCTAATATTGAGAATGTAACAAACAAAACTAAAAACTAAATGTACAACAATTTGCCTTTCTACTAATATTACTCACTATGCATGCTCTTTATTCTCTAACTTTTTGTTTGTTACCTTTTGTTTCATCCTTTCAAAGTTCAAGTTCTATTCCTAGAATGGTTAAAAGAAGGATATTTAGGACATGAAGGGCTACACTCTTGTCGAATTGATGATGCCTTCAAGTTTAGCTTCCACCAACTAGGTTATATATTGAATAAATATTAGAAGTACATTGCTACTTATGATAACAAAATGAATACAAAAATAAAGACTTAAAAAAAGAGGATTGAGAGTACTGAAACTAGGCTTAAGGTTAGAACTGAAAGGACCTAAGAACTTTGCTTGACGATCAGAAGTCCTCTTTCTTAGCAAAGGATGAAATTCTTTGAATCTCAATCTCAAGAAATGGCTATTAGTTTAAAAAACTTAGTTGGCGTCCTGGAGAAGAAGGCTTATGATAGTTATAATGTTTAGCCTTAAGTATTGCTACAATTATATTATAGAGTTTCTCGAGAAAAGCCATCTTAAGTTAAAGACAAATGACCTTGCTTCAGCTATTGCCACCTATATAAAAGAGTAAGAGGACAAGAAGCGATCAAGTGTAAGTTGAACGCATTGCTATTAATATTGATCAAGATAAAGATGTATGTTCTCCTATTCACCTATTCATGATCAAATTTAATTAGCAGTTTTAGGCCTTGTATCTTACCTCAATCAAGTTTTGGGATATAAAGCCTTTATTTACTTAGAGATACTTTGCATTTCTCATTTTCATGCTTGTCTATTCATGGCAAAGATAAGATTTTTTCACCTATCTATGATAGAGCATACTAAATTCTCACCTACCAATGATAGAGTTTAAAAGTTCCCACTAACTCATGGAAAGTTTTATAAGTTATTGCCTACTCTTAATTAATTTTATAATTTCTCACCTAGTCCTGACGAGTTTTATAAAGTCTCACCTAGTTTAGATGGATTCTATAAGTTCTCACCTTACTTGAATATGTTTTATAAGTTCTCGTATAATCTTGACAAGTTCTATAAGTCTATGCCTAGTCATAATGTAATTTATAAGTTTTTGCCTAATCCTAATGAGTTCTATAAATTCTTACTTAATTTTGACCAGTTTTGTAAGTTTTCACTTAGTTCTTATAAGCTTTGTAAGTTCCTGTTTTCTCATAGCAAGTTTTATTAGTCTTCACCATCTCATAACGAGTTTTATTAGTTCCCACTATCTTATGGTAAGTCTTGTTTCTAACACCCTAATTTTAGTAACAAGATACTAAGGTGAAATTGAAATAAAACCACATTTCATCAATCTCATATCTAAAACTTTCAAAGTAATAACCAATAATAAATTTTCTAAACCTAAAAAAAAGCTCTAAAACAATATTTCTTAAAATAAATATTATCCTAAAAACGGCTAAATTATTCCTAGATTATTAATGTAACATTAATCCCTAAAAGAAACTGAGCTTGTATTTTTTCTTCTAAGACTACAAGTCACATCATCTAATTCTATTTGAAAAAATATGATAATAAGTAATGAGTTGTGTTGAGTGCTAGAAAATATATATTTATAAAAGAGAAAATCATCATTTTCCACTTTAAGTTTCACAAACTTCCTTACTTTATGTATTCAAGTCTCTTGTAATCTTAATTATGTGTATTTTATTATAATTAAGTATTTCATGTATTTTAAAGACATCATGGTCATTTCACAATAAACGAGATATCAGATGATAAAATAATTTGAGTTCTGATTATAAGGTCTAAATGGTGGGTGAGAGGATTGTGGAGCTTGAGGAATTGATTGCATTGGTGGTGCTGGAGTTACTGGTCCATTTTGTTGGAATCCTTGAGACTACGAAAAATTAGGGTGATCTCTCCATCTAGGGTTATATGTGATGAAGTAAGGGTTGTAGTTTGATAGCTTTCTCATTATACCTATGACATTGGTTGGATCTGGGTATGAGTCACGGTCATGTGGTTCTATTAATTTAACAGCTGTTAAAGATGCAATTTATCAGGTAAGTCCTTCAACCATTTCTTTGATTTCTTTGATTCCCGAGCTTGACTCGCCAACTTGAACCTCATTCACTCCCTTAAAATGAGAGAACTACAGCTAGTATCATTCTATTACCTTATTCAGTGTTTGTGAAACTTAAATTGAGAGAACTACACCTAATTCCAGTAGTGTTATAGCTTACAGATCGATCTACAAAAATACCTCGTAGTATTGTAGAGGACGTGCTTATCAAGGTAGATAAATTTTATTTTCTTATTGATTTCATTGTAATTGACACTCAACAAGTGCAGAATTCAAGAAACCACATCCTCATTATCCTAGGCCAACCTTTATTGATAATTATCGATGCTCACATTCAATGCAAAACTAGAAATATGCAATTGTCATTTGACAATATAACCATAGAACAAAATATTTTCAACATTTTCAAACAACCTCACAATACAGATGATAGAATTATTGATGTGGATTTAATTAAAGCATTAGTTGATGATATTTATTTTTTAAACCTTAGTGATGACCTTTTACAAATATGCTTAACTCACTTTATTTTGGATTTTGATATTAACAGATCAGTCAATGAGGTCAATATCTTGCTTGACTCAACACCATCCATGGATACAAATAAATGAAAGTTAAGAGCTGAACAGCTAGCACCATTAGAGAAGAAACTTAGCCATCATCAGAATCACAACTAAAACTCAAGCTCAAGCCATTACCCAACACTTTGAAATATGCATTCTTGGGAGAAGAAAGTACTCTGCCAATAATTATTTCATCATCCTTAGATGACGAACAGAAAGGTAAGTTGTTGGAAGTTTTAAAAGAGTATAAAGAAGTATTATAATGGACCACAGTCGACATCAACAGTATAAACCCAGTAGATTGCATGCATTACATTCACTTTGATGAAAATGCTAAACCTACTAGAGAAATGCAACGTCGGTTGAACCCTAACATGAAGAAAATTGTTAGAACCGAAGTCCTTAAACTATTAGATGTAGAAATCATTTACCGCACCAATAGTTCATAAGTTAATCTTGTATAAGTGATCCCCAAGAAGACAAGAGTCATAGTAGTTACTAATGCTGATAATAAATCGATACTTACTAGAGTGACTATAGGGTGCCGTGTATAAATTAATTATAAAAAGTTAAATTTTGTCACACTTAAAGACCACGTTCCTACACCATTTATTGATCAAATGCTTGATAGATTAGCAGATCATAAATTTTATTACTTTTTAGATGGCTATTCAGGATATAATAAGGTTCCCATAGCACCAAAAGATCAAAAGAAAATTATTTTCACTTGTCCTTTTAACACTTTTTTCATATAGAAGGGTGCCATTTGGATTATATATTTCAACGATGTATGTTAAATATTTTTTCTAATATAATTGAATGATTTCTTGAAGTGTTTATGAATGATTTTTTTGTCTTTGGAGACTCATTCAATTAATGTTTACATCATCTAACATTAGTTCTATAGAGATATATAGAGAAGAATTTAGTCTTAAATTGGGAGAAGTGTCATTTCATGGTACAACAAATTATTATTCTCAGTCACATCATTTGGAGCAATGGTATTGAGGTTGATAAAGTAAGGTGAAGCTTATTTTCAATCTCCCTGCACCTAAAATAGTCCGAGAAGTAAGATTTTTCCTTAGACAGACTGATTTTTATAGATGTTTCATTAAAGATTTTAGTAAAATTTCTAGACCCTTATACAATCTACTTACTGAAGATGTATCTTTTGTCTTTAATATTCATGTCTTGTGGTATTTGAAAAACTAAAATAGTTGTTCACATCAGCATCTATCATTCAATCTCTAAACTGAAACTTACCATTTAAACTTATATGTGATACATCTGATTATTTAGTAGGAGCAGTATTAAGATGAAGAGATTAAATGATGCACAGTTGAACTATTTAACCACGAAAAAAGAAATGTTAGTAGTAGTATTTGCATTAGATAAATTTCAATCTTATCTCATTGGTTGTAAAATAATTGTGTTCATAAATCATGTTGCTCTTAAATATCTTCTCACAAAGAAAGAAACAAAAGCTAGACTAATTCGTTGGGTGTTACTCTTCTAGGAATTTAACTTCAAAATTAAAGACAAGAAAAGCATAAAAAAATGTTATGGCAGACCATATTTCTTGTCTCAATTTTAACATAATTAAAGAGTCATTACCATTGAATGAATCATTCCCAAATGAACAATTGATGAGTTTGAAAATATTACCAAGATATGCTGACATAATTAATTATCTTATTACAGGTCAACTTCCAGAGCATTAGATTAAGCAGGATAAAGCTAAATTCTTTACGAAAATAAAGAATTTCTTTTGGGATGATCCTTATTTTGTTTAAGTATTGTCTCGATCAAATTATGAGACGATGTGTCCTAAAAAGTAAATTTCAAAATATCCTTTCATTCTGTCATGAACAAGCTTGTAAAGACCATTTTAATACTAAGAAAACAGCAACTAAATTTTTACAATGTGGCTTCTATTGGCCAACTATATTTCAAGATACTTACACATTTTGTTCTTCATGTGATAGGTATCAACAAATGAGGAGCATTACTCAGAGGAATATGATGCCACTAAACCTAATTTTAATGGTTGAGATTTTTTATATATGAGGTATCAATTTCATGAGACCTTTTGCCTCTTCCTTTAGCCATTAATACAAACTAGTTACTGTTGACTATGTATTAAAATGGATAAAGGCAATTTCATATAGAACCAATGATCACAAGGTGGTGATAAGGTTTTTGAAAAGCAATATTATTTCATGCTTTAGATTCCCTCGAGTGATAATCAGTGATGATGGTGCCTACTTTTGTAACAAATCATCGAAAGCCCTTTTGAAAAAGTATTCCATCACTCACAAAGTGGCAATCCCATATCATCCACAAACTAGTGGTCAAGTTAAGATCTCCAATGAAGAAATAAAGCACATATTAAAAAAGATGATGAGACGAAACAAAAAAAATTAGTCACTGTGACTTAATGATGCATTATGGGCATACAGAATGGCTTTCAAGACTCCAATTGGAATGTCACCCTATAGGATAGTATATGGAAAAGCTTACCACCTACTTGTAGAACTCAAGCATCATGCATACTGGCCATCAATAAATTCAATTTTGACATGCAGCAAGCTAACTTAGAACAAAGATTATAGTTGACAAAACTTAAAAAAATTCGCAATGATGCATATAAAATGCTAAGATTTACAAGCAGAGAATGAAAGTCTTTCACGATAAGAAAATCCTTCATCCCTAGTAAAAAAGTACTTTTATTCAATTCTCACTTGCACCTATTCCCAAGTAAGTTATGCTTCTGATGGTCTGGCCCTTTTTTTGTTCACATTGTTTTTTCACATGAAGTAATTAAAATTAAAGATCCACAGAATAGTATCACTTTAAAGTAAATGGTCAAAGATTAAAGTCGTATCTTGAGTACTAATCACGTGGAGAGGACACCAAAATAAATTTTGCATGACCTATCAAATTTGAATTGAAATTTTTTGGTGATTTAATTTTTTCTTTTCTATTTTTCTTGTGATTATTTTTATATCAATATTCTTTTTAACTATTAAAATTTTTTATCACTTTGTAATCATGAGTGTCTCAACTAAACAGTTCCTCTTGAACATTCTTAGATAGTTTAGACATATACAATCTCATCTCAAAGGTCGAATACAATTTTGTAAAACACATCTTATATAGGAGCTACGACCACCAGAGTTAGTTTCCCATACTGAGAATTTAGAAAGACAACATAAAGAAATTGATAAAGGCATTTACGAAATCCAATTGGAACTTGAGGTAAATTCAATAAGAGCACGATTCTAACATTAATTTTTCTTTGTGTATTTTAGTTTGTTACTCTAGTTAAGTGATAAATAACAATACTCTGTGATAATCAACATCGATTACTTTAGTTTCTCATAATAACTGATATTATGAGTTAAAGGCATGGACAGAGACGTGATCTTAGCAAATCTTTACAAGTAATTCCTTTCACTTCCTCAAAATGTTCTCCTCACCATCTATAAAGTTCAGTCTGAACACATGCGATTGCTTATAAAGAGTCACATCCCAGTTAACATCCGATAGATAATCAAAGCCAAAATATGGTTGACAGGTGAGTTGCCTCCTAAATTTATTGTATACATATCTGGTTGTCATAAAGGAAATTATTCAAGAAAACGAAGAGCTCAAAAGCTCTCTAATGTTTGTCATAAGTGTGCCAAAATAAGATGCGATAAAAAGCATTGTTCTTTAGGAATGGTGTCTAATAACAGGGAAGATAAGATGCAATTCATTAGGGATAGCTTGAATAAAGAGTCATTGAATGATATCTTTTTGTCTCTTAAAATGCATCTCAGTGGATACGCACAAAACGCAATACTCTAGTTATGACCATTATTCCAAAAAGAATATGCAAAGTATAGTCTCAGAAATCTGATTATAAACGAACCTATTTGCCAGTTTGTAAGAAAATTGGATGGAAAGCCTATCATCAACCCATACAGGGCATTCAAGCTGTATGGGTTGATGAGCCACAGTCGTAACTACTTGTAAATATACTTTTATTTTAATGTTATTTTATTTTACTGTTGTTTGATCACTTATATTTTTATCTTTAATAATTTCATATTATAATTATTTACTTTTACTTTTTACTATTTCTTTTTTTACTCTCGAGCCATGTGCTTCACAAGTTATTTGATATAGTCATACTACCTCATTTACAGTTGTGAACTATTGTCACCAAGATCATTAAATATGACTTTTTTTAAAAGCTATCACTAATTATTTTGAGAAGTATTCAATTACAGCTACTCCCAACCACCAAATCAAGAACATTTGTATACTTATAAAGAATATAAAGAATTTATTGAGGTAGCCTTAAATCTTGGTCGAAGCATAATAGCTAGGAAACTACAATTGGTTTATGGAAGAGATGACCGAGGGTTATCAAAATTGATTTCATAAGTTGCTTATGCTAGAGAGAGCCAAGTGTTAGGCATCATCCTAACAACCCTGAAACTTTTTTGCTGCTTGTCTGACACAACAACTAGAGATGAGTTAGTCATCTCAGGTATGCAAAAGAGAATAACTAAAATGTTGAATCATGCTGATGCCTTTATTTTCTTACCAGGAGATCTTACAATGCTAGAGGCACTAATGACATTAGCTTCTTAGTCCCACCTAAATATTTATCAAAAACTCACTATTTTATTTAATGTCAATAACTTTTATGATAACTTTATCGCATTTCTTAACCATGTAATAAAAAACTATTTCATTCATTCTACAGTGAAAAAAATCTTTATTTGTACTCACACTACTAATGAGCTACTTAATCTCTTACAAGCTTATAGACTAGCATATCCCAAGACCTTAGTGTTGGAGTGGCCAACGAATGATGGTAGCAAGCTGCAGTAAGAAGTGCAAAATAGATTTAATTCTCTGCTTGTAAATATTTTCTTTTGTGTTACAGTACCCAGATGATATCTTCTAATCTTTGCTTCTTTCCTTTAAAAATATTGAGGACAATGTTTCATTCTGGTTAGGGGAAGGAAATAGTTGATAATTGTAGAATGTCTCAATTTTGGTAAAATTTTTACTAATTTTTATTGTAGAAACTAATTATGGTTAACTTTTTACTTCAAAAATGGTTGAATATATAGTGTAGTGACTCAAGAAACGCATATTCTTAGTTTGAAAGTTTAAAAAAAAAATTTCAGTCTTTTTTTATTATTAATGGTACTAATAAGGAATATTGAGCCCTGGTGCATGTTGATGCAGATCCAAATACCCAAGTACTTTATTATAATAGTTGTCATTTTTAATTATTCCCGCTATTCTAATTCAAAATTTAAGATAATTTCACCATAATTTCAACCACCCACTTGTAAAATTAATTCAATACATAATTAAACTCCACCTTCTCGAAAGATCGACACTCGTCACCATTAATTTATTATACAATAGATTTATGCACTTGTGAGTTCAATAAAATTTATACAATATGTGTAATTTTGGGCTGTAATTGAATAAAAAATAAAGAAAAAATAGTAATAAAACCACAGCGCTCCTGCTTTATAATGCATAACTAGTTATTCGTGACAAAGAGAACAATACATGCATTCATCATCAAGCACATATGATTAGAGAACATGTATTAAGGAAGGACAAATATGTTAATACTTCTTTCAGGCTTCCATAAAGAAAATACTAAAGTTCTTTACTTTTATATGTTCATTAGGTTAAAGAGTTTTAAATCATAGAGAGATAGAAAGAGTTTAGGTTTTATAAAAATACTTGCTTTTATAAAAATACATTATATAATAAAGATGATAATCCTTTATAATTTATTTTAGAAAACTAAATAAATAAATAAGAATTATGTCTTATCTTAAATAATGCTAATTAAAATAAATTCATTCAAATAATAGATAAAATATTGAATAGACAAACATTATTAAATTCAATCATACAAGGAACAAATGTTATATTATTAGTTGCCATCATTTAATGGCGAGTTTATTAGTTCTTGCCATCTCATGGTGAGTTATTTTAGCAAGCATTGGTTCTTAGTCTCACACGAGCAAATTTTGAGACTTGAAAATTTATTTGCATAAAAAGTTTTTGTACTTTTATCTTTTACTTGACTACTCATGGTTGAGTTGAATTAGTAAGTTTAGGCTTTTTATCTCGGGTAGATTTTGAGACTAAAAATATTTACTTGTTGTAAACATTTCACACTTTTATCTTTCTACTTGCCTATTTATGGCCAAACTAATTAGCAAGTTGAGGCTTCTTGTCTTACCTGGAGTAGGTTTTAGGACTTGTAATCTTTATTTGCCTTAAACAATTAATTTTATTTCTTCTACTTACAATGCCATGGCCAAACAATTACAATTAGTTTAACATTTAATGTAGTGTTCTATTTATGATTGGGTTTGAACTATT
Source organism: Aegle marmelos (assembly GCA_030449875.1). Taxonomy (NCBI): domain Eukaryota; kingdom Viridiplantae; phylum Streptophyta; class Magnoliopsida; order Sapindales; family Rutaceae; genus Aegle; species Aegle marmelos. The sequence goes on along the minus strand of JASUUL010000026.1, from coordinate 150,673 downwards.
TTATATTGGGTGAAATGAAAGGTTTTGGCCTGAACGTTTGTAAGGTGTTTACACTTTCATCTTTCTAATTGCCAACTTCTTGTCGATCTGTATTAGCAAATTTAGGCTTCTTGTCTCATCTTGAGTAGTTTTCAAGACTTGAAACTATTATTGGTCTAGAAAATTTTGTTCTTTTATCTTTCTATTTTGCTACTTATGGCCAAGTTAAATCAATAATTTTAGGATTTTTATCTTACCTCGAGCAAGTTTTAAGACTTGCAAACTTTACTTGCCTATCCAGATTTTGTGCTTCTAATTTCTTACTCACTTATTTATGGTTGAACTGAATTAACAAAGGCTTCTTATGCCACTTTGAGCAGGTTTTAGGACTTGAAACCTTATCTGCTTATAAAAATTTTATACTTTTATCTTTTTACTTGCCTAATTATAGCTGAGCTAAATTAACAACTTTAGGCTTCGTCTTGCCTTTGGTAGATTTTTAGACTTAAACCATTACTTGCCTTGAACAATTCATTTTGTTTCTTCTACTCACTATGCCATGGGCATGTAAGTACAATTTGTTTAAGGTTTGATAGAGCATTCTATTGGTGATTGGATCTCAACTAGTTTCCATTAGATGAATGAAGAGGTTTTGGTCTAAACATTTTGCCATAGTAAAGTGTTAGTCTCGTGGGGTTATTTTTACTTGTCGGTATTTAGTTATAAATCCTGCCTAATACGTTGCCTTTATCAATTCTCTTTTTTAATCTTTTCATCTCTTTTAGTTGCTCACCTCTAACTTTAACTTGTTTATCCTTTTCAATTGATATCTCTAACTTTACTTATTTATAGACTGCTGACTGTGAGTTGACTATTCGTGATCTTTAGTTGTATTATAATTTGTTTATCTTTACTCTTCTTTTTAATCCTTTCAAAGCTTATGCATGATAAAATCACCAGGCTCCAAGATAAATCTATAATACTTGTTCATAAAATCTCTAAGAGTTTCTCTTCACTCTACTTAAGCCTCATAAGTTCTACCTTTAATCTATTTAGCAAAATCCCTATATAACTCATCAAAGGTTCTAATAATTCCTAGAAGAAGTTTCATATATCCTTTTAATGTTAAAGGAAATTGTAACACATTAGGTAAATCCCACATCAATAAAACACAGGAGAGATATTGGGTTTATAAAAATATTATCCACAACTTAATTGTCAAGATGCATTTTAGGTGTATGGGCACCCCAAAAATAAAATTATGCGGGCTTTGTTAAGGCCTAAAGCAAACAATATCTTAATAGGTTTAGGTTGGGTCATGATGGATGGTATCAGAGTTAGGTTTTAATCCTGGGACCTATGGATTATAGGACTATCTGTCATAATTTAACCTAGACTTTGCAAAATATTGTCTACTTTGGGCTTTAATAAGGCCTGCATGGCTTTGTTTATATAACAATTATGTACCACAAAATACATCGTACAAATTAAAGTATAGATCAATCTTCATAAATCTAACACTTCTCTCATGCTTTACTAATGTGAGATTTGTCTATGATGTTACATACACTCCCTTTAGGGACTTAGTGTCCTTACTGAGGTTTGCCCCACTATCACTCAAGAGGACACGCAAACTTGATCTAATACCATCTATTATGACCCAACAAAGACCTAATAAGAAATTGTCTACTTTGGCCCATATTAAGGCCTGCAAAGTTTTGTTTCTAGCACACCCATACACATCAAAATGTATCTTGCTAATTAAATATGGATTATCCTTTTATATACCTAGCATCGCTCCCATGTTTTGTCAATGTGAGATTGACCTACTCCCTTTAAGGACTCAATGTCCTCGCTAAAGTTTACCCCTCCATCGCTCAAGAGAACATGTAGTCGCTCTGATACTATTTGTCATGATCCAACCTCAACCTAGCAAGATATTGTTCGCTTTGGTATTAGAGCAGCTCCGCATATCCTCTTAAGTGATGGTGGGGCAAATCTCAGTGAGAACACTAAGTCCTTAAGGGGTGTATATAACATCCTAAGCAGATCCCAAGTCAGCAAAGCACGAGAGAGATGCTAGATTTATAAAAGAATAATCCACACTAATTGGTAAGACACGTTTTAGGGTGTATGAGTACCCAAAAAACAAAATCGTGTAGGCCTTATTAAAGGCCAAAGCAGACAATATCTTGGCAGGTTTAAGTTGGGTCATGACAGATGTAGTGCCGTAATAACCTACTTATAAAAGCGTAAGGGTAAAATTGGAATCAAATCTCAGATAATTTATTCTTATTTATAAACCTCTAATCGAATCCTTACAAAAAGAGAGCATGATTTGATATAAAGTCTCAAATTAAAAAAATAAAAAGTCTAATCAAATTTAATCTTTAAAGCAACACCAAAGATCCATAAAAAGAAATCTTCATCTAAATACCCAAGTCACATCTTTGATCAATCTATAAAATATTAGAGATGAAGGGTAATAAATAATGAAATAACAAATCTTTAAATAACTATCATCCTAAAAGAAGTTAAAATATTCATAGCTTGTTAATGTAACAATATTCCTTAAAAGAAATTGAGCTTTTATTCTTCTTCATAAGACCATAAGCTTAAATCATCTAAATATATCTATAAAAATATTGTAAAGAAGGGTGAACCGTCAACTCAGTAAATAAATTTCATACATAATACGAAAAACCATTAAAGTATATGTTAGCCTAAAAGGCCATAAATATTATAATTTTGATGATAACAAACATATGTATTAAAGTGTTTTATTTTGTATTTCACAAGTTCACTAGTTTTGAACGATAATAAATCAAGTGAAATTAAGTTCAAAATACTCAACGGACAACGGTGAAATCAAGAATAGAATTTCGAGCTCAATGGATAATTTATTGTGATAATTTCCTGTAAATCCGGTATGATTTAATTTATACTTGGATTAGTATTTGTGAAACTCAATTTTATGTTAATAAAATAATTATTTTTCAAACTTAATTTTATGTTTATGAGATAAAATATTTTGTGGATTTGAGTAATTTGGGTTAAAATAAAAAAATTTTAAATTTCAGAGTTGGACTTATTTGCTAAGTTTTGAAACTTTTAGGCTATATTGTAACTTACAAAAAATTAGGAGACTAAGTGAAAATTTTTGAGAACTTTAAAGATTATGGTGATTTAATTAAAACTCAAAAAGGACTTATTTAAAAAATTTTTCTTTAGTTTGGGCTATACTATAATTTTAAAAAGTTTTAGGAATTAAATAGTATTTAAAATTTTTAAAATTGAATTTTTTTATAAAATTTTATGACGTTTTAGGTCATAGTATAATTTGAGAAAGTTTTGAGATAAAACTAAAATTTTATGAACAGTATTACTGTAGCAAAATTCAAATTTAACGATAACTTTATTATTCTGTTTGAGGCCGGTTAAATTAAGCGGTAGGCTAATGCTTAAGATCTTAAATTTATCAATAACAGCTAGTTTTCGAGGTTTAACTATAAAAATTCAACTCCAACTTCATTTTAACCTCTCTAGCAAGTAAAAACAAATTGATAAAATATATATTGAGCTTCTATATTGTAAATCATCATAGGTTAAATCATTTTTGTGCTATTATTTGTGAATCCACTCTTATAGAGAGTTTCTTATTGTAATTTTTATTTCATATCATATTGAGAGTGTTCAAGTGTGGGAAACACTTGGGGTAAAAGGGATTAGAGTGATAATCTCTCAATTGTAAAGGTCCATTGACACCTTGAAAGTCAATTGTAAATATTTGAAGTCTTGGAAGGCTTGAATAGTGAAATCCTCAAACTCAGTTGGCTTTGAGGTGTGGACGTAGGTGAGGATTGCCGAACCATATAAAAATTACTGTGTTTGCATTCTCTTCCCTTACTCATTTATTTTGCAAGCATTGTCTAATTTATTATATTTGATTTAATTGTTGTAAGACTTATTATTTTTGTTTGCATTAAGGCGTTAGATTGAACCGTTTAAAATTTTATTTAGAATAACTTTTAAAAACCCAATTCATCCCCTTATTGGGTTGCACATTCGCATTTCAATATACTTGATTGAATTTCTTAAATATGCATAATGGTAAGGGAAATTACCTTTGTAAATCATCATTTAACAAAAATAAATCAAAACATCATAAAGTTATTGAAATCCTGTAAACATACTAATAGCAATTGAAACACGTAAAAGATAATGAGTTCATGCCAAATAGTATTACATGTAGACCTGGTGATCTAACCATATAACACTATTCAATGTACCGTACCTCGGTAAATTAATTAATAGTAACATCATATTTGCGCAACTTCTAATTAGCCTTTTATAACATAACATAACATCACTATAAACAATGAGTTAAATCATTTAAAATCATCATTGATCTTTTACTCATTTGTAAGCTTCCATAAATTACATTTAAAAAATTGATAATTATTTAAAAGTATTTGACTTCAAACAATTTAATAAAGGTTTTCATTTTTAAGACAATTTATGGCATAAGTTTTTCATAAATATAGTTTTGTTCTAAATAATTTTAAAGAATGATTTTTATTTTAATGTAATAGATATAAAAAAATCAGTTTTGTAGACTTTTCATTTAACATAGCATATACCTTGAATTAAAAGTAATTTAATAGTCAAATATATATACGATGCATTAAACTACTTACATCTATCCTCAGCAATAAAAAGATTGATAACCTCAACCACAAGCTCACTCTTGTCTTAAAATATCAAGATACATTTTTATCAATATTATTACTAACTTTAACCTTGATATAAATCCAACATAATCAAGCTTAATCATAAACCCTAAACCATCAAAGCTAGTCTAAACTTGGCCATCTTATATAAGCTCATTTTTTAGCTCCATTTTCAGAAAATTCCTTCACTATCTTGTATTTTATTTGTATTTTAGTAAAATTTTCTTTTTAATCCTAGTTTAAATATGAGTAGCTAATTTTCTTTCAAGCTTGGATTGAAGGTGAAGTCTCAACATGTTCCATGGGCTTAATTGGTAAATTTATTTTATTTTCTCCTCTAATTTTTGTAGATATTTTGACTTTCTGTTGACAAATAGTAATGACACAGTTATTATTATTTGGCACGATAAACGTTTAGTACCATATTAATTAGAATGTTGTTCATGAGAAGTGAATTTTTTGCTCATGATTTAATTGGTATTAATAAGGAACATAAGATGGTATTAGAGAGTATGTATTAAAGAAGGATGAATACATCAAAATTTCTCTCAAACATGAATAAAAGAAAACCACAGAATTCTTTGCTTTTATATGTTTGTTTAATTAAAGATTTTTAAATTGTAGGAGGATAAGAATAGTTTAAGTTTTATAAAAACACACACTTTTATATAAAATAGTATATATGATAAAGATATATAATCCCTTATAATTTATTTTTAAAGAATAAATAAAAAGGATTGTACCTTTTCTCAAATAATGCTAATTAAAATAAATTCACATAAACAAAAGATAAACAATTAAATAAATAAGTATAAATAAGTTCAAACAAACAAGGAACGAATATTACAATTATAGTGTTCATGATTTCTACTAAAAGTAGGGACTCTTCATCTAGTATTATTCTCCAACTTTGAGTTCTTTCTCAATATTTCATCTCCTTAATGATTCATGCTAGCCTCTATACCTCAATTTCTAGTTTGCTTAAGTGACCTAGATTTTGCATTATTTTCTTGTTACTTTCAAGCTCTGCATCTGACAAACATTGTCTCAAATCTCTTTGTTCAGTATTCTTAAATCTCTATTCCAATTTTTAGGTTATTCTAAAAGGGATCATCTATTCTTAGTTATATTAGTACAACATTTCCTAGTATTTTTTATATGTATCTCTTGTGGTTTGACTTAAAACACATCCACATTTCTAACAAAGTTCCTTTCTCTAGGTCTCTTTGCCCTTCCCTTATTTCTTCCAATAACATTGCTAGACTATCCATCTATTTTTTCAACTGATCTATTTTTTTCATTTATTGTCATACTTTTAGCTTCACGGGCAATTTCCCCTCAAGGTCGCATTCCTATCAACCTTGGTCTCTCCCTCTTTATTTTACCTCACTAATATTACTATTTATATTATCTTTGGTCTTAAATTTTGTTACACCATATTTGCTACTCTACATGTTGATGTCTGAGATAAAAATATGTATTGTTTGAAGGAATATACATGTCATAATGAATTCCAAGTGAGTTCTTGAACCTATTATATTTCTTGAAGAATAAGCCTTTTTGCCCATTATTTATATAGCTTAACAATTTATTATTTGATAGACGATCTATAAATTTCTTTTGAGTCAACTTTCTAAAAAAAAGAGAAAAAAATATTTTATGTATTGCTACATCTGAAAGTTTATCTAACTAATAGATATAGAAGATTAGTTAGTGCCCTAAAAGACTATGGAAATGTCATCTTTAACCCGTTTGAGCCTTTCTAGCATATCTTTAATTAACCCTTTTGAGCCTTTAAAAAAAATTATTATCATTTTCTTTGTTAACTTATCATCTCGACCCAACTCTAATATGAAATATTATTCAATATCGTACAAATTTGATCACCCATTCATGTTTGAGAAAAATATAAATAATTAGTTTGTTCAATAAAATTATGCCTTAGTAAAAAAAAGAAAAAAAGAAAAAAAGAAAAGAAAAAAATTCAAAATTTATATATTAGTTTCAAAAAAGAGAGAAATATACTCTGTAATATTTAAAAAATAAAACTCTTTTTCTTTCTCAAACATGTATTTTATTTTTCTTTTCCTACTTTTCTGTCTTTATTCATCATGTCCTTAGCCTACATTACGTCCTAATAAAAGTTCTTCTTGATTTTAGAGAACTATAGTCTAAAGTAGAAACTAGTTACATAGGCTATAAAGATGTAGTGATGCATAAAAGGAATAATAATAATAAAAGAAGAAAAAAAGAAATAAATATATTAGTCTGACTCACATTTTGACTTGAGATCCTATTATTTCTAAGCTGTAGACACATTTATTTCATTTTGGTCACAGTGTGTAATATTACTTTAATATTTTCTCTCAATTTACCATTCATGGGAGTGACTATTGTTATTGAGTTTAATTTTTTTGTGAAAGTGTCACTGCCAGTGAGATTTTGGGGTATAGACATATCATTCTTGAAAACAGCTTGGTTATAATAACTGTGACAAAGTCTACTAGATTGATTCATGTGGATGGTTGATTTGGAAATAATATTTATTAAAGACTGGAAAAAATGCTTATACTTTTATTTAATTTATATCATAAAGTTTAATTAAATAAACATGATAGTTCAAAAAAAAATTTTTATGCTTAAATTTGATTTCATTTAATTTGCTAGGGATTAGCAATAAGCTAGTTGGGGGGTGTGTTGAGTGTTAGAAAATGTATATTTATAAAGGAGAAAATTATCATTTTTCAGTTTAAATTCTACTAACTTTTTTACTTTTACGTATTCAAGTTTCTTGTGAATTTAATTATGCGTATTTTATTGTATTTTACGTATTTTAGGGGCATCATAGTTATTTCGTAATAAACGAGATATCAAATGACAAAACAGATAGCAAATCTGAACTCAGAACGGTCAAAAACCTTAGAAGGAACATAAAAATAAAAATGTCACTGTTCACACATACAACACTGTTCACATGTGCATTACTGTTCATAATACTATTTATAACACTGTTTATATATACTGTACGATGACATGGCATTGACCGATGATGTGGCGTTGACTAATAATGTGGCACCGACTAATGACATGACAGCATTTGATTGGAGGAATGATATGACATTGACTGATTATGTGGCGTTGACTGATGACGTGGCTTGACTGATGAGGTGTCACAATTATATTAGATAAAAATGTTTATGCACTATTGACTAATGATATGGGAGTATATTAGTGGATCAGATAAAATGTGTGTACGGTACATGTATTGAGTGTTAGAAAGTGTATATTTATAAAGGAGAAAATCGTCATTTTACACTTTAAGTCTCACTAACATTGCTACTTTTATTTATTTAAGTATTTTATTATTTAATTATATGTGTTTTATTATAATTATGTATTTTATGTATTTTAGGGGCATTACGATCGTTTCACAATGAACGAGTGATCAAACAGCAAAACAGACGTCATATTTGACTGTTCACATATACTGATCGCTTCATACGTGTAATCGCTCATTCGTGATCGTTCATACGTGTAATCGCTTCACTGCAGATCGCTTCACTACACTATTTATGTATACGGACCGATGATGTGGCAACTACCTATGACGTGGCAGTATTTGATTGGATGAATTATGTGGTATTGACTGCTTATGTGGCGTTGACCGATGACGTGGCATCGACCGATGATGTGTCACGATCTTATTGGGCTAAATTTCTTATGTACTGTAGATCGATGACGTGGCAGCATCTCAGTGGAGCAAAAATCGTGTGTACAGTACATGCGCATACATGGGATTATTTACTATTCAGACGGTGTTACTGTATAAATATTGACTATTGATTGTTGACTGTTGACGGTTGACTGATGACGTGACGCAATCCTGAGCATCTGAACTGTTTTTAATCTGATTGTCACGATTCACTCAATGTATCTATAAAAAGGGGGCTCTACCCCCCTAATTTGATACCTCTGAATTCATTTTTAAGCTTAGATTTCTGAAATTCTTTCTTCTTCTTGTAGTTTCTTTGTATTTTAATAAAATTTCCTTTTTTATCCTTAGTTAAAATATGAGTAACTAATTTCTTTTTTAGCTTGGGTTGAAGGTGAAGTCTCAACATGTCCCACGGGCTTAATTTGGTAAATTTACTTTCTCTTCCCCTCTAATATTTGTGGTTGTTTTGACTTTTCGTCGACAAATAATAATAGTCTTGTCTAGATACAGCCCTGGTTAAACCGGCACTCTAGTACAAATTTATTATTATTTGGCACGATAAGCTCTTGGCACCATACTTATTGGAGAGTGGTTCATAAGGTGTGGAATCCCCCCTTATGATTTAATTGGTATTAATATGGAATATTTAGCCTATGGAGCATATTGATGCAAATTCGAATATCCAAGTGCTTTATTATAACAGTCTCATTCTTAATTATTCCCACCATTTTAATTCACAATTTAGAATAAAGTTACCATAATTTAATTGTTCCCATTAAAAGAAAATTAATTCTGCACATAATTAAAATCAATCTCCTCGTGGGATCGACACTCGTCACCATTAATCTATTCTACAATAGATTCGTGCGCTTGCGAGTTCAATAAAATTTGCACAACAACATGCATATACACGGGATAATAACCCTGATGATGTATTCAAACCAATCAAAACTTACCATGTGGTGCAATCCTGTGCATCCAAATTATTTTAATCTGATGGTCACGATTTACTCGTTGTATTTATAAAAGGAGGGCTCCCCCTAATGTGACACCCCTGAGTTCATTTTTTAGCTCTATTTTTGAAAAATTCCTTCTATATCTTGTATTTTCTTTGTATTTTAGTAAAATTTCCTTTTTATTCCTAGTTTAAATATAAGTAGCTAATTTTCTTTCAAGCTTGGATTGAAGGTGAAGTCTCAACATATTCCATGGGCTTAATTGGTAAATTTATTTTATTTTCTCCTCTAATTTCTGTGAATATTTTGACTTTTCATTGACATATAGTAATGATACAATTATTACTGTTTGACACGATAAACCCTTAGCATCATATTAATTAGAGCGTGGTTCATGAAAATTGAATTTCTCCCTCATGATTTAATTGGTATTAATAAGGAATATTGAGTTTTGGAGCATATTAATGCAGATCTAGATACTTAAGTACTTTCTTATAATAGTTAAATTTTTTCAATTCAAAATTTAGGATAAATTTATCATAATTTAACTACTCACTTAGAAAATTAATTCAATACACAATTAAAATCTACCTCCTCATGGGATCGACACTCGTCACCATTAATCTATTCTACAATAGATTCGTGCACTTGTGAGTTCAATAAAATTTGCACAACAATAGCTAAGTGTCCTTTTTGGGACAATTGATCCGTTAAATTGAGATTAGCGAAATTTGACCTTATTTATAAAACTTATATGGCTCTATAACCTTTATTAATAAGAATATTAAAATTATAAATAGACTTATTCATAGGGTTATTTTTCCAAAATTAATAGTGTTTATTAAGACGCCATATAAATACATGTTTTTCCTTTTTTCATAACCTTAGGTCTATGATCTTTGCTGCTCATTACATTTTCACCCAAAACCTAATTTCAAACCTTTGTTTAAAAGGAGAATCAAGGCAATTTTGTAAGTTTATACTGTTAAGTCCATTATTTATGGAATTCACATTTTATGGCAAGTTTAATTGACAATTTATTGCATATCTTGTAATACATATTGATTTATTAATTTTCTAATTTAATGAGACTCCAATTTATTAGCAATATTTGTTTCCTAATTTAATTAGATGGCCAATCTAGGAAGTCAATTAATGAGGGGTTATATGATTATGCATAAGATCTATTTAGAGTATGGAGTTGGTTTAATTATTAATGCTCTAGATATTCTTTAGGAGACAAGTAAGGCAAGAAGATTTGATTCTTTCCTATTTAGATTCATGGGAATTATAAGAGAAAAAAATATTTATTTTGTAAAGAATTCAAGCCTTTTTAAGACTTGCTATTTTTTTGTGAAACCCTATGCCTATATAAAGAGAGGTATTTCACAATTGAAGGAAGCACAACACAGAGTATAAAGTAGAGAAGCAAGATTTGGCCTTCTTAGAGAATTTGAATTTGTCATATAATATTGTATTGATTTGTTATCTTCGTTTCATCTCTTAAAGATTTATGTGGATTGTGGATCACTAGATATTGAAGAATTAAAGAGTTGCTATTGATCACTTTGTGAAGTACCTTGAGGATCGTAGATCAAAATGAATAGCAATTATTCAGGAGAAGCAAATTCAGTTTAAGGCTAAGTAAGTTGTGTGATGATAAACTATAAGTAAGAATTTTAAGTTTGATAAATCCGTAGGCTATAACATCTCAACTTAGTGAATTGATTTTCATTTGGGTATGGCCTTGTGGATGTAGGATTGATTAATCCGAAGCACGTAAAAATCTCTGTCATTTATTTTTTGTAATTTATTGTGTTTTTAAAAAAATTAATATTCTTTAATACGGATGAGCAGTGATAGGTGAACAGTATTTTCTAGAATTAATTAAATTATTAATCCTAGATTCTTAATTACCTATATCTAATTTAGATAGATCTAAAATCCTTTCATACACTCTCTATTCTTTATAATCTTTCCTATCACTCTAATTAGGATTTTGAATTGGCAAAATTATAAATTTTTGTAGATCATAATGCATGATTTAGGGTATGTTTAACTTCTACTTAGGGTTTTAATTTATTGTTGGGACTTCTTAATCAATCTTTATTACTTTTGGCACACTAGGTAATTCTAGATAATATGAGTCTCTCGAATTTTAAATACCTATTTTCTAAACAATTTTCTAAGAACTTTATCTTTCTGGAAACTAGACATGTAGGGCTTGATTAAAAAATTTTGTGCCATGAAATTGGACTTTGTTTTCAATTTTATATATATTTTCGAAGTAGACAACACTACACTTGATTTCTAAAAATTGTGATCCCAGCAAAACAACTAGATTCAAAAAATTATTTACCCCATCAAACGAATTCTAAAAATTCTGAAATTTTAAAAGAGACTTATATATATCTCTAATATTCACTTTTTAAATTTTATAATTTTTTGGATTGTATCTAATTTTATAAAATTCTCAAATCCTGTTCTATTTAGTTAAGATATGTGAAATAATTTTATATTTGTCAAGAAATAAATAGTTTTAAAAATATTTTTGGTTTTAGATCTTCTCAAAAGTTTTAGAGGAGCTACCTATAGATGTCAAAAATAGTTTTGTAAAATATTATGACATTCCAACTTTTAGATTAAGAGTTCAAATTTTAAGAATCGGACTAGTACAGGTATAAATAAAAAATCAGATTCTTAGAATAAGTTATTAATAGTTATATCTTATATTTTATCTAAGATGTTGGAGGCGTTTGAGAATCTTAAAGATTTTTAAGTGTGTTAGATCAATTTAGAAAATTAAGATAAGTAAATTTATTCTTAATGTATTGGATAAGTATGATTACTTTGATATTACTATAAGTAAATATGTTTTCATAGTTTTTCTAAAAATCAGTTGTTTTTCATAACAAAATTAATTTGTGTAAATTTTTTTAAATTTGAAGATTATTTTATTTTTATGATTTTAGTAGAATATTATCAATGCCTTTAAAAGTATAAATTATTTTGTTACAAGATTAAATTTTATGAATTGGTTTATAAAATATAAGAATTAAACTTATTTGCAACCTAAATTATTATTATAGATATTTATCATATGATACGAAATTTTTGTACCATATATGTTTCAGTTATTTATGATTATATAGGGGCCACCTCTTGAAAGTAGACGTACCATATATAGTGCAAAGTGCCATGTATAAATCATTACATATGAAAAAGTAATTTGAATATTTTAGCTCATTGTTTATGGTTATTTTGATTCTGATTCTGATGTTATCATACAATAAATATAAGTTTTTGACCAGTATTAGGTTTATGTTCTAAGTATGCACACAATATTCTAATTCTGATTCTAATTTTGCCTTGCCAGATCATTAGAACTATAGATGATACTATGTGACATGAACTAATCTTTTATTATCTGTGAATATGTTATATGGTTTGTTTTTATAATTTATGTACTTTTAATATTATGAAATTACTATGAATTTATTATTATAATATGTCATTTTCAGAAAAGTTACGAATTATATTATATGTTTTACTGAAAAAGAAAGCTTACAATATTTTTAGTAACGATAAGCATATTGTGTTAAGAATAATTTTACTTACTGAGTTGACAGTCTATCTCTTGTCACTACGTTTTGCATATTAAGTTTCTTATTTGAAAGGTGTGCTTAGTAATGGAGTTAGAAATTTGTTTCGTTTTGCTAGCTGAATAAGAAGATAAATAAATTCATGATTCCTTTGAGTTTAATTTAGTTATGAACTTGTAATTTGAGAAATTTGAGACTTTTGGTATATTTATGTGTTCAAAAGATATTACTTAGAATATAGACATGGATTGGTGGTTTTAATTGAATAAATATTTGAGGCATGTTAATTTGAAATTTTATGTCTAAGAATTTTAATTTGTAAGTAGTCTCTTTCATCACGTGTTCCGCACATATTAGTTTAGGGTATTACATAAAACCTCTAAAACCATAAAAACTCACCTTAGAGCCTAGTTGGCGTTAACAATCCTGAGGAAACGGAGAGCCATGGCTAAGAATTGTGGAAGTACATTGCAAGGTTTTACGGAAAATTTTGAAACGGGAAAGAAACTTAGGAAAGCAGATGAAACTTTGCTATGGATGGCTACCCTTAGACCGCATATATATAGGACTAGACTTCTGTAGCCAGTGATTTGAGATAGGTTTGAATGGTGTAAAGACAACGAAAATGTGTTCGATTTAAGGACATATGCAACAAAGAATCACATGGTTCTGCCTCCCAACTAATGATAAGGTTTCGGCGAGACTTTTACTGAGAAATAATTGATTGCAACTCATTGTGGCCTACCATTCAAGGGAAAAAACATATTTTGCATTACATTCAGATATTTGTTAATGGCCCGTCGGTCGTGGAATAAGACCAAATTGACCATGTTGATGAAACTGTATAGACAACCAAAATGTGTTCGATTTAAGGACATATGCAACAAAGAATCACATGGTTCTGCCTCCCAACTAATGATAAGGTTTCGGCGAGACTTTTACGGAGAAATAATTGATTGCAACTCATTGTGGCCTACCATTCAAGGGAAAAAACATATTTTGCATTACATTCAGATATTTGTTAATGGCCCGTCGGTCGTGGAATAAGACCAAATTGACCATGTTGATGAAACTGTATATGTAACAAGAGAATAAATAAACAACCTTATTGCTAAAATTTTCATATGAAACCATATGCTGTTACGAGCCAATTTTGCTTCACTAAGACGCTATAAAATTCTTCAGTTCATCTGACGGTGTTTCTTCAATCTGGACCTGGATTTGAAAGATTGACAGGTTTAGCGGAAGCTCCAAGCAACCTAACATGTGATTTTTTTTTAAATTTAAATCAGAATCACACTGATTAGAAAATGAAAAATAGATTCTTTCAACTTCAATGTCTTCGTTGGTAGAAAATATTTGGGTAATCACACTGCTTAACTACTCAAAGAGCAGATAATCTAGTCTAACAATGAGAGCTATCATAAATGTATTAAGAAGTATGGCTTTATTAACAAAATCATTTCACGTATCTGCCTCTGTAGGGTTCAATATCCATTAATACATCTTTCAGTTAATTGAGCTTCAATCAGTAGCTGGTTTTGGCCAGAAAATATGTGTCAGTCTGAACCCTATAAATTTTCAAAGAATTTGAAAAATCAATAAGTTTTTCCTCCCCCGCCACAAGCTTTAATGTCAGAATTATGTATCTTTTTTCTTTAGAAAGGCAGAATTTTGTATCTTAACTGAGGTTTTGGCACATTTTTAGCAGCAATTTAATCTATATTTTCAACGTTTGAGCACAAATGCGAAGGATGTTGCAACTCAATGTAGTGATTACCCTACAGTCAGTTCAAATGAAGACAAAGTTAGGATTCATTGTGTCATCTCCACTAGGCGTATGCTTTTTACTTCAGTAGAAAACTTTCTATTTTCTACTTCTCTTGTCCCACCCGTGCGATGCACATGGAGCATGGTACTGCTTGCCGGCGTTACAGCTAAACCTTCTTTGAACCTGCAAAATGCGGTGGCCATAATACTTCTAATTCAACGAAACAACTAAGTCCTTGAATGTCCAATTCTAGATCATGTTTTACTTTTTCCAGTTTCCCTGTATGAAAATATTAGAGAGTTAGGAAACTGATCATTGTCGCTTGGTCTTTCTGATTGTTCGATTAGTCGCAAGTATTCAGTGCCCACATTTTGGTTACTATCAGGTAATAAAGGATGGATGGACTTTGGACACATGAAAAAGAGAGAATGATCAGTGATCAATTAGCCGGTAGACTAAGATAACGCCGATGCCCGTCATTCGCTGATTATATACTACTAAATTTTTGAGAATATGATATAAATTGAAACAAAGTCCATCTTCCAAATAATAACATTAATTGCATTTCATCTTCTCAAGGAAGAACAGGTATAATAAAATTTTGTGCAAGATATTAAGATTTTTCTAATCTACAAAATAGTGTTCACTGATCACTGTAATGTCATCTCTCATTGCTCATTTAAGCAAGAAATGAGATCAATGAAGCTGTCTTCTTTGCGAGGAATTGTTAGACCAGCCATTGGATGATCAAATCCAAATTCTATTTCAGGTTGACTCAACAAGTCTTGGAATGAAGACTGATTCAAATATGATACTAGAATCATGAATCTTTTCATCTCATTTTCTCCTGCATAAACTGCAAGGTAGCCTTTGGGGACTTCTATTGCTGTCATAGCTGATTGGCTAGACTTCCATGAAGACTGTCTAAGAATTTTCTTAGCTTGAACAATACCAGGCAAACGGAAACCCATGTTGATTTGATAAAAGTAGAAAAAAATGGATTTAAGAACTTGAAAAATGAAAGGGATTTTAGTGCCTGGGATTGTTAGCTAGAGGCTTGTGATGCTTGTGAGTTGTGAACCCAATTATACGTTTATATAGATTAAAGGATCTGCAGGAAGTCTTCTGTATGTGATGTGAGAGTGAAGAGGCAGTTTGGATGCAGAGACAGTAGCTCATGGCGCATGAGGGACCGTATGCTTTTTGTCTTCAAGTCATAATAAAATTTTCATGGAAATATCAAATTGCAAATGTAATACCATTCCTTATATGGGACAATATGAGCTACAAAGGGACCACATCCAGCTCATAAAGAATTGTGGATATTGACAACTTGTCTTCTTAGCTTCATAATAGCTAATCGCTAGTTTGAGACATTCTTGAGAAATTTGAAGTTCAGCTGAAACATGCCCTAGTTTGTGATACTAGAATGAAACAACTTGCTAGACAAGCTACTGTGAAGTTCGGCTGCAGCATGCCCTACTTTGTAGGGTTCAGTCACCATCCACGGCATGCCACTACGGTATTGAGTGTTATTGCAGCAGCATCTAGTTTGAGTGATGAACGACCATTTTTGGAGAACCCATGATCTGGAACAAGCAGAATATTCCAAGTTTATAACTGGATAAATGATCGTCACGTATCAAATGTTGTTCGAATAGACCTGGTACTTGCCTGGTACATCGACTAATGAATTATCTTGTTTTCTTGTCTTCCTCTACAATTCACAATGGATTTATTGATAATAGGGCGTTGTGTACCAAGTTACCAAGTCCTTTCCTTTGTCGATGAACAGAGTACAGATGAGCCAATTCAAGTTGAAGATATTTAAAAGAAAATCTCTAGGAAAATGGACAGTTCAAACAAATCAGAACCATGAAATCCAGTGATTTCAACAAATAGGCTAAAGGTGCTAGTTCGAAGCAACTCTACACTATGCAGCTTAGATATTCATTAGGCATAAATTTCCTGCCTTCTGTAAACGCAGCAACTTGTAAGACAGGCCCGTAAAGTTCACAAGAAGCATGTCCTACAGAGATTTTCATAATCTTCCAAGGCCTCAGGGCTGTGGAAAATGGACCCTATATCAGATTGTTAATTTATCCGGATAATACTAACAAGGTCAATGAATAGAGTTACTCCTTAAGCAGCATCAGTTCAGTAAATTTATATTTAATTTTTTTGAATAAAATATGAGATTTGGCCTTAACTTGGAAGAATATCAACAACAAATTACGTGATTTTCATTATCACAGGAATATGATTAGGTAGAGTGAACTGATTAGTGATGGATAAAGTGGACTAGTAGAGGAAATGATTATTAAATTGACGTTTTATTAAAATGATAACAAATATAAAATCGAACTTCATATCATGTATGCATATATGAAGCAAAGTGTACATGGATTGCAGCAAACAATCTCAATGTGTCCTTTTCTATTCAAAATTTGTATTGAGTCAATGTTGCAAAAGAGTTAGTCTCATCTGGGTTGGTATATCCAGATCTTCCGAATCATGTTTCATGAGATCTACAAGCTGCTAATGAGGTCCATGAACACTTCCTCGCTGCATGGGATCGTAAGACCACCCATACGATGATCAAACCCGAACTCTTCTTCAGCCTGACTCAGCAAATTCTGAAATGAAGGATGCTTCAAGTAGGAGATTGGAACCACAAATCTCTTCTTTGCAGTTCCTCCAACATAAACAACAAAGTGACCTTTGGGCACAATTGTCCCTACAGAGCACTTTACTGTGTTCTTATTACTAACAATCTTAAGTAAGCGGAAACCCATGACTCAAGTCTTTCGAATGTGTTTGGTGAAAAGATATTGATATATGAAACTTGAAAAAAGAAAACTTTGACAATTGATGGCTAATCTCTAAGTCATTATATAGAGAGATAGAGAGCAAAATTTTTCTGGCTTCTTAGCTGAATTGGAGTGAATGTTGAAAACACCCAACTACAAATGGGGTCTGATTAAGGAAGAGCCACATGGTTATGCTTCCCAACTAATTATAAGGTTTCAGCAGGCTTTTGTTTTGTGATCTCATCCGCTTAAGCTCATTCTGGCCTACCATGAAACTAGATAACAACGGCTAGTTGATAAATAATATCATTAATTGTATCATCAGTTGCCAATTTCGACAGACACCAAACAGACCATATGGATGAAATGTTAACCGGTAGAGATGCATATAAGATCCAATTGCTAGTACTATTTTCAGTAAAGCGTAGACTGTGTCTTGAGGTGCTGCTAAGCATGGGAAAAATCAAACTAATATCAGCCATATGACAAAGTTTGCTCAACCTGAGCCTGATTTGAAGCTAGCATTTGACATTTTTCTTCAATTGGATTGTGTAGACCCAAAAAGACATAAAAATCTTCATTTCATTGTCAAATATCAGTATTTTGACTAGACCGTATTTGGATAATCACGCTACTTAACCAATCAAAGGTTAGGAATTTCAAAACTAAATATGAAACTATATCATAAATGTATCCGCCTTTAATTGAACTATTAAAAATTATTAATCATTCAACAATTTCTCCCAGTGACTGAGCTAAAACTTCTTGCTTTTGGAAATTCTAGTGTGAAAAACTAACAAGGCAAGGCCTCTGAAATACACTATGACGTGAAGCATTCTACCTATTGATCAGAAACATTGCCATCTGGCCTTTAATTGAACTATTAAAATGTGACAGTCGAGATGAACCCTCTCTGCCAAGAAACATTATTACTTTTGCAGTCAATTGATGATATGGGATTGATATCCACGAGATCACGAGAAAGATCACAAAATAAAATAGAGGCAAAATGGAAGGTTTGGCCTCTGGTGGAACTGAACTATACGACATACTCAAGTTTTCTAGATCATGTAGTTTGAAAAACTAAATTGGATGCTGGTTGAGCCAATGAAGGTAGAAGAAACTAAATCCTTTGTGTATATTGCTTAATAATTTTTCAGCTGTAATTACATATCCAGTGCAGGGTTCACTGGTCTAGGGATAACATAAAAGACAGAAACAGGATTGAAGAAAAAGAAGAATTCAAAAAATTTCCAATGAGATAAAATTGATTTCGTGTTGTCTTTGCTTGTAAGTAATTGATTTTACAAAAAATGCTAAAGTCGTCTTCTATGTATACAGTGTACCACTCAAATTGTATTTTTGGTCTAATTAAAGGGAGCCAAAAGTTATCCGAGTTAGCCCTTTTCACAACTTAGGCACAATACTTCATGAAGTCTACAAATTGCTTGTGAGATCCAGGAAAACTTCACTGCATGGAAGAGTGAGAGCTCCATTAGGATTGTCAAATCCAAACTCTTCTTCAGCCTGAGCAGGTAAATTCTGAAATTTAGGATGCTTCAAGTATGAAATTGGAACCACAAATATTTTTCTTTCATTTTCACCAACTTAGACAGCAGAGTGTCCTTTGGGCACAATTTTGGCCTCTGAGGCCTGAAGAAAAAGGCACAGTGCCTGCTTAGCATTTAGAATCCTGCCGTGTAAGCGGAAACCCATGATTGATTAGTCTTCTTAAAGAATATGGTGGAAAAATATGAATATACGAGTGAAACTAAGAAGGGCTGGAGAATATGGCTATGGTCCCAACCTCGAAAAGATATTTATAGAGCATAATTTCTCTTGGTAGTCATCTAAATTCGGTTTGATTGGTGAAGAATAGCAACAATAATGGGACTGATTACGTACATATGCAATGAAGAATCACATGGCTCTGCCTCCTGACTAATGATAATATTTCAACTTGTCTTGTACTGTCACCTAATCCTTCGCAATTTATCATGGCCTACCATTAAATGAAACAAGAAGGACAGCGGATTGGATAGTTATATATCATTGGATGAAAGCAGCAGACCATTTGGACGGAGGGCTAAGTAATAGAGACTAAACTTGGGAATCCACTTGATGGTAATTTTTAAGCAAACCACATGTTGTTGTGCCACTACTACAGTAGTTTATTTGATCAAACAGACATAGTGGCTACCGCTATTATCTCTTATGATGCAAACAAGCATAGGAAAAATCAACTTATCAGTTCATGTGACGGTGTTTCCTGAACCAAGGCCTGAATTTGAAAGGGATAATGTGTTGAATGGAAGCATAACATCAAACCATGCAATTGGAGTTTTCTATCAAGGTTCTGCATAGATGCTTGTTGCTCAGAATCTTAACATTTAAGCTTCGAAGACTTTATTTCATTGGCCAATTTGAATAGTTTAATTGATTGACCATGTTCAATAATGATATACTTCGCAGCTAGTCAAACGACATTGTCCCTAGAAATAATAACATTGGCTGCTTAAAACCGCAACTAATACGCCAAGTCTTGACTACGGTAATTCTGAATCCATGCCAAGAAGGCAACAACCCATTTAAAATAACATTATTTCCAGAGGGATTAAAATAAGCATGTTTCTTTTTTGTCCAATAGTCTACCGTCGGACAAAAAAAACTTCTTGTTTCTGCTAAACAGAGCATTAACGCCTTGATAGGCAAAAAAACTTATTTACTTCTACTTGTATGCAGCTACTAAAGGCATTTTGTTGCAAGTCAACTTATGTCTTCTGGAGTCCCAAGTGCTGCTATGGCACATCGCAACCCATACTAACCTAATAGAAAGTGTGAAAATGCTACTGCTGAGATACAATTGCAGCAAAGAAATGAGAAGAGTGTTGAAGAGTCTAATTTTAGATGTGCTTAACTAATAACAATAGTCTAGGATCCTTGCCACAGGGGACTATAGATACTGCAAATTATCGCATATTACAATGGACTGCTTATTCACAAAACTGGACAATACCACATGCTTTGTAGTTAATGATTATAAATGAAGGAATACAGGAGCCCCCTCTGTTTTAGCTGAGCTTGTGACACCTAAGCGAAAGAAAGACATAAACTGAGGACTGTTGATTTTAAATTTCTGGATTCTGATAATTCTTCCTTCATTATGGTGAATTGTAAAATTTTTATATGTGTCACTTTCTTGTTCATCAACACAGTAAAAGATGGATTATAAAATAAGAACAATCATAACTGTACCTAGAAGGAATGATTTGATTTGCTTTGATAAATCCTACAGAAGTAAAAAAATCTACATGGGGTTGAAACAGAAAACAAGTTTCTCTGAAAAAGGTAATGGGGTTAAATGGTGTTATGTCCTCTGGCTTAGCCGCATTTACATCTTTCTTATTATCTTTCATGAAAGCCTACAAACTGCAAGTGAGATTTATGAAGACTTGTTCACTGCAGGAAATGGTGACACCACCGCACATTGGATGATCAAACCTAAATTCTTCTTCAGCTTGACTTAAGTTCTGGAATGAAGGATCCTTCGAGTATGAAATTGGAATGATAAATCTCTTCTTACTCTGAGTTACTCCAACATAAACTGCAAAGTGACCTATTGGGACATCCATAGTCTCAACAGATAGATGAATGTGTTGTACAATCTTCTTCACGCTAACAATACTTGGCAAACAGAAACCCATTGCTTCTCTGTACTGTAATGTGCCTTAAAAATTTGAGTGTGAGAATAAATTTTCACTGGATTAGGCTTCTTATTGAAGAGGTATATATGTGTGTGCGTGTGCGCGCGCGTGTATGGAAAAACTCTCAGGCCTGCAATATATGATCAACTGGAGAAACTAAGTGGTAAAGTGACAGCGGCAATTGGGTCTATTTAAAGACATGTCTCATGAGAAATCACATGGTATTGCCCCACAAGATGCAGTGTTGATATATATATATATATACTAAGATCGTTCTATTTCGTCTGGGATTTCGTAGGAATAAACGATACAGGGATACGGTAGAAAATGTATTTTTCCCCTATTCTATTCAAATTAATAAAAGAGACCCCTCGCAGAAATGTCTCTTATCCTAGTAATGACTAATGACTGCTTGGAATAAAGTAATATGTTCTATAAAGTAGCAGCTTCATTTCGGGACTTCTAATTGAGATATGAATACACTAAGGTTGTATAAAAAAAAAAGGTTTTTCACAAATTTGAAGTCCGTAAAGGTAAAGGGTTTTATAAGATTAAAAAAAGATTCAAAAGGTCCGTTGAGTGCCTCTGTAGAATCGAGAATGAAGTTTTCATTCTGTACATGCCAGATCATGAATTAGTAACTGCATCCAATCTCCAAAAAAATCCCAATTGACATCGAAGGAAGAGGAAATGGCCGTATAGACCCATTTTAAATTTAAAACGAATCAGTCAACCCGGTCTACGAATCTATTTTAACTATCGACGAATTCCTAAAATTTTAGATGAGATGGGGAATGTAATTCTCTCTACTTCTCGGGGTATAATGACAGACCGAGTGGCTCGACTATATATATATATATATATATATATATATGTATATGTATGCATTCTTTTAGACCAAGTCACCAAGCCAGCTACATAAATATACTTAAGTTTTTTATCAAACACACACAAAGGACACTGGCGCTGTTCGTTATGACCCTACCAGAAAGGAACGAAACAAGTTATAATCCACTCATGTGAAGATGCTTTACTGAAAGTGGTGACGATGATATGAACTTAGACTGAATTTTGAATTTTTATGATATGTTGACCAAAAGCGACAAAACCAACCCGGCAAGCATAAAACAAATAATTTTGCATGCTGCAACTTGCAAGTCCCGGATTTATCAGACTTAACATGCCCCGTGTTTGATAAAAGACTTGGCAATTTTCTGTCCAGTTAAATGAGTCTATCTTGATATGTCACTTAATGGAGGAAAAATTAGAAAGCAATTAGCTATAGTGAAATGCAAAGCAATAGCTAAGACAACCACAAAAATGCTGCATCTTGGCTTGATATCTAAATTATGCAACAAATGGTCAAAGACATATAGAGTAGTGCTTGCTAAGAATTGCAGATGGTGGACTTGTTTTCAGCTTTTGAATATCAACAAAATCAGGCAAACCAAGAAACATTATGATCGGATAAATGAGTGATAAACAAAGAGTACACAGACTCAGACTAATTTCTTTCGACTTGTATGAGTAGGTGGTAGAGAATTACGTTGCAAGGACATATCATGTGACCATTGTCAAATTTGAAAATCATTCTCAATACACAAGCATTGTTATTTTCAGCTGATGCCACTTCCAAGGCCACTTGCATGGCAAGCAGTAAACATGGTGGGTTCAAGATTCATAAGTTGATAAGATACCGCACAGGTTCTATTCTTCATCATGCGGACACACGGAAACTTTTTCAGCAACTATCATGAGTACTGCATTTAGTTTATTAGCAGGGTTTATAATGATATGTCCAATCGAGGCATATCATCATCCTTTGCAGTGAAGGAGTACTTGTTGGCAGACAAGCTGTGATCCCTGAAATTGTCTATTCATCTGTGTTCCATGTTTCAAACTGAGACTATTTGACATTCCAAAACCAAGAAGCAAATGCATGCCATGCGAAGGGAAGAGTGACTCTATTGACCTTAATAAGGCTAGTGGAATAGCACTTAATCATACTGCCAGATCAATTTGCGCACATAGTGTTGCATATATTCTCATGAAAAATTGCTGACTATTCACTGCAGATCCACTGAATACACATGGTTTCTAAATTCAATGAATCGGAAATATGATTTAAGAAAGAGCAATTTCTGTAGTAACCAGTGAAATTAGTAAGCTAATCAAAGTCCAACTTGATCACCAACGTATGTACGTGTCAATTGTCTGAGTGTAACCACATCATCTTGTTATGAGCAAACTTTAGAGATTGAATACTAAGAAGAATCATTTTTAGCTGATATAAAGTGGCCAATAAATGCAAGTTGACACAAATTAAATCAGTTCGGGCAAATGGTAGGGACCAAGAAAATCGCTGGTTGGCTAGTTGACACCAGAAATGAAGGAGAAAAAAAAAAGAGAGAGAGGAAAATGTCACAAACTAAATAACACACGAAGTCAGCTAAATTCAATGCTTCTATGAATAAACAAAAATGTATTTGAACCAGAGCCAAAGAATTAGTTCAATCTATCACAGGAAATATATATACCACCATGCAAAAACACAAATTGCGTCCCTACCTTTTTTGTTTCTCTATGTTGTAGGGCACAATGCTTTACCATAGACATGGCAAAACCATGTGAAACACAACCAATTCTTTCACCTGTCATCTCAAGGTTCTTCAATGACCTCTCGCTATCCCATCCCTATCCAGTTAAGGTTGTTTTTGTTTTCACATATCTACTTATAAATATTTGGATAGTACTTAAAGATGCCATTGCAACCCAAATAAGCTTTTCTCTCACTTCATCAATCGCATTCTTTCTTCGTTTGCTAAAATGGGTATCCAATTGTTGGGGATAGCTCATGCCAAACAAAAACTTCAGAGAACTTTTTCAGCAAAGATCAGAATGGGTTTGGCTAGCAACACAAATAATGTTCCAAAAGGCCACATTGCAATTTATGTTGGAGAAGGCTACAGGAAGAGGTTTGTGATTCCAATATCATACTTGAATCATCGTCTATTCCAGGACGTGCTAAATATGGCTGAAGAAGAATTTGGATTCGATCATCCCATGGGCGGTCTGACAATTCCATGCAGTGAAGAATACTTCGTCAGTTTAACTTCAACTTTGAATTGTTCATAAAATGGCAACGGCTTCCACATTCTTTCCACAGCTCATCACCTTGTTGGTTCATTAATTGGTTATTATTTTCCCCCAAGCTTAAGCAAATATTAATTTGTCAGATAATCTAGAGCAGTTTCTTCAATTTTGTATGCGGCTCTTTCCAGTTCAGTCCCATGTAAACTTCTGTAATTTGTAAATAAATTTCTAATAATAAAAGCTTAAATAAATTTATACATCTTTGAAGCTTCTATTTCTCCATCTTACGTAATAATTCCATCTGATTTTTGAGAACATTAATTCAGATCAATCATTGCCTCAGCGTGTCAATACATCAAGTGTTCATAAAGTACAACAGAATGAAGCAACTGGACAAAAAATTGCCATGCACTACCACATCCACATTCTAAAATTGATCGTTATAGGATCTTTATGTTCTGATGCCATATGAAAGGAGCAAAATCTAAATAAATTGGCAGTAGACGAGAAGAAAATAATTGTACGCCGTTGTATCAAAATTGGCTACCTCTAAAATACTCTATGATCAAAGGAAAAAATAAAAAGTAATCTTTCTATAATTCTTGTTACAAGAACCCCTAATACACAATCTTCAGTTATATGAACTACTCTTTTTAGTTATCTTATTTTACTTCATTATTTTTTAGAGCCATTCATTTTCAGCAGCTTTTCTGTAGTCTGTTAAAAATTTTCTGCTATAAGAGTTCTGACTTTTTACTCTTTTACTCCTATTGATGATATAATGCAATCTACTAATATGACAATGCTGTATTTAAATTTTGGTCATTATCATATTTTTTTTTTTTTTTTAGTAGAGGGATGGTTAAAACTCATTTTATTTTGAAAACCTATATCTTCTTTAGGATTCGAAGTTAAGTCAATTGAATTAAAACTGGTTGAAAATCACACAATCGAATGCCGATCAAAGCCTTCTAATTTATTAATTATGGTGCAAGGATGTTGAGAGTAACTGTTCAAGTCTATATGAATCTCTTTTCCCCTTTTTACAAAATATGGAATTTAAGTAGATTTCTACCAATATTGTTAACGATATTAAATTTTCAAATAAGTCTCGCCAAACTTCAAAATTATATATATTCTCCGTAGATTTTTTATTATAATATATCTAGGGAATATATCTAAAGAGTATTAAAATATACTTCAAAATTATATAAATTTTCAATAGATTCTTAATTATAATATTATCATTTTAGTAAAAGAATGTATTTTCATAGAAAATAGTGCACTGTCACCAAAATTTTAGCCATTGTTTGTGGGGGGCTTCCGGTTCTGTACTGAGTGCAGCACTACAGTTGTGGCCGTTAGAGCCTCCATGTATGCACGCTCGCACTTGTCCACTTGCATGCTTTCACAGACAAACTCAGAAACCAAAATTGCAACCCGATCGTATGATACATCAGCAGTGATTTTCAGATAAAATAATTAGATAGAATTTCGAAAAAAAAATGATAAATTAGTGTTGAGTTATTCAGCTAAAAATATGTAAAATTGGCACTAATTTATGATTTTTTTTTTAATATGTTTGGGAATGAAATAGGGTGACCACCATAAAGTATTTACGCAAACATTATCATGCTCTTCTCAAAGCAAAAGAATTAGGAAAAGAGCTTATAAGGGACCAAGAGGTAATTTTGGTACCTTAAGTATACCATCTCCTCTAGGAGATTATTTGGTTACCTCAAGCATATCACCTCTACCAAGAAGTAATTGTGGTGATCTGGAATAAATCACCTCAATTAGAATATTATTTGGTGATCTCGAACAAATCACCTTGACTAGAAGGCTCTTTGGTGACCTCATGCACATCACCTTTACTAAGAGATAAGTCTAATGACTTCGATTAGGTCATCTCGACTTAGTGTTAATTTTAATTACCTTCACCATATGAGTTTTGATGAGACATTTCATTAAATCACCAGTAATCAAGACTGTTAAAATAAACCTCACTTATTTTCTTTAAAATACTAGGAATTACATTCTCACTGGGATAAAAATTAGTGGTCTTCCTTGAAAATTGTAGGGAGAAGATTCTATCCTCTATAAAAACCCAAAAAAATTCAAGGGAAGGGCGTTTAATATTTTTGTCTCTTTCATATATTTCATTTTTACTCTTTTCACCTCTTATCTTTAAAAAGAAAATCAAAAATTATTTATCTATATGTTTTATTTTTTCAGTAAACCCAAAACTGACTTGATTATTAAAGGATTAACACCAGAAAAACTTTCGACGCCTCTTATCATCTTTTATGGTTTTGGTGCTCACTAATCATTAGCTAAAAAACTATCTACTTATGGTTAAAAGATTTTCTTAGTGACTAATAAGATGTTTTTCCACCAAACAAATTTAATGGTGACGTAGGAGTCTGATATCAATTTGCTAAACAACTCGACCAAATTTTAGCATCAATATTTGTATCATCTGTGGACATCAGTACAAAAAGCCAACTTTTTGTCCCTATCAATGGCCGAATATTATCACGCATGAATCAGAGAAATCTCTCTTTTAGTTTTGAATTCATTTGAAAGATATGAATCAAATCGATAATAATTAGCCTAATGTTGACATTCAGGACCTTTAAATCCATAAAAGTCATCTCTCAATCTTCATTTCTACTTGAATTTTTTATTAAATAAATGTGATTACTTTCAATTTAATTATTTGTGTGCATATCTATTGCACCTAAATGATGTGTGTTAATGTGCACATAACAAATAATGTAATAATAATAATCAAAATCATCTCGACAAGATTGATGTTATAGAATTTTCTATAATAATCTTATCAGTTGCAATTTTAGTAAACTAAATACAACAAAATAAATGATGAGATTAATGAGCTAAGGAAATTAAAAATACAGTAAATAAAATGCACTAAAGTAAATCTAAAGTCAAACATAAAAGTATACTCTATAGTAAAGGGATAGTTGGGTTCTAAACTCACTTATTGATTGTTGACTATCTTTCAAATATGACACAATTGCTATAACATCTATTACAGCACTAGTCTAAATTTTTAATGCATTTTCAGCTGTTATTTGAGATATCTTACATTTATATAGAATCCAACAGTTACTAGTTGTTAAACTAATCTAATAGTTACTAGTTGTAAAACTAACATTAGAATAGCATTATATGTTTTAGACTCTATTTGTTATGTGAGTTAAATTTTTATATCTAGTTCTTCACTAATCTTAGATTAAACATGACCCTATTTAAATTGACATTAACTCAATTTGGGAATTACAATCTAAAACCATGTATCGTCTTAATCTATTCTATTAAGTTAGGTCTTTGAGACTTCTTTTTAACTAGTATCCATTAAAAAGGTAGTTAACTGAAATAGGGATTTGTAACAAATAAAATTGAAATAAAATGTTACAACAGATTCTGAACAACATATATTTGTAAGTCAAATAACTAGCAAGCTTATTCAAAACCCAACAAACTTAAAGATTAACTCACGATGAGCATTAAAACAGTAACAGCAGACGTGATTGCCATTAAATACATTATTAAGGGGAGAAAAAAATCAAATTTAATGAAAAAATTGATATACAAAAGATTCCTATTAGTACAATTTTATCTTCAACTATCTCTCCTTCTCCATGTAAATTCCTTCTATTGCTGTTGTAAAATCTCTCTTCTCCTATTCTTCTTAGCTCTATCATCTGCACCTTCTATTTTCTTAAAACATTTTCCATTATATCTTGGAATTAGAATAACCAAAAAACAAAAGGGCATTCGTCCTTTCTTGGCATCCTAGGAACATATTCTTTTTTTGCATGCTGTAGGATATATTTTCTCTGCCTATGACAGTGGTACTACAGTAATAGTCGCAATAGATTTTTTCTATTAGCACATGAACAGTCTGGACAGTTTTTATCTGCATTTTATTCTGGGCTACAACAGCATTTGCAATAGCAATGCAATCCTTCTTCTACAACATCCATCTACAAGACTAAAGTTTTTAAGTTACCTACAGTAATGTACTTATTCAGAGCATAAAATCTTGTGAAACACATCAAATTGTTATAATTAAATCTAAATAGATACTTATGCAAATTGTAACTAAAATAGGGCGAAAATTTATTATTTACTCTCTAAGTAATGATAAGTTAAGACTAAAAATTCAATAATAACTCTCATTTCATAGAGTTATCACACATTCCACACCCATAGCACTTAAGAAGCTTTGCTTGCACTAATCCGAGAAATATTGAATTCCAATGCTAATTGCTTTATAGTCAAACTCCACTTCAAAGCATGTGCTTGCCAAAAAATTTTGCACGATTTCAAGCTTAGACAAATTAAGATCTCAGTTACTTTAACATGACAGCACATGCACGTGACCTAATAACTTTATAAAAGTAAGGCTCACAACTAGATTATGCCGTAGTTTTAACACTTTTGCATGAGAATTTGACCATTAATTGGGATTAGAGATATGGTGTTTCAAAGTTTTAGGAACAAGTTTCAAAGGATATTTCTTAAAAGTGTGATACAGAATCACGCTCAGGAAATGTTCAAAGAAATGACTGACTAAATAGAAACAAATTCGCAGCCTCAAAATTCTTGCCAGTACCATAACTTGAGAGACCTCGAGAATCAGGAACAAGCTCAGGAATCTATGAGAGAGCACTTAGAACAGATCAGTAGGATGATCAAATTGACTTAAAAAGTTGAGATATGAGAGCTTCTAAGTAGTTGAACAATAATTTAGTGAAGATGAATTATTCCGTTGGAGAAATTTTTGAGGTATAATGACTTGCAACACCAAATGGATGGTGAGATTAATCGGATAGGAAAGCAAAGACAACAAATGAAATTGTAAAAAGTGATGCTCGAAAGAACACTGCCCAATAGCCAAGGACCAAAATCCAGGTTCAATTTTAATTTATTCAATATAAGCATAAAATTAATTGAAGAGCATGAATTATTCTTAATCATAGCTCTATTATACCTTTGCAAAAGAGAACAATAGAAATTAGGCATGTATATTTTATTTTTAAATAATGGCTATCATTCGTATTGCATAAACTCTCATAACTATTCAGAAGTGCTAGAAGAAGTATAATTAGCATAATATGGATGAGACCGAGTGTTGGTTATTCTAATTAACTTTAATAATTCTTTTAAAACAAAATAAATGCTTATTGATGACGAGAATTGACAGGCATATTTTCAAGCTTCAAAGCATTGACGAATTTGGATTTTTGTTTCCCACAAATTCTTTGTTTTATGCCCGAGTTAAATTATTGCAAGAATAATTCTGAGAAGGGACCAATGCAAAGTCAAGCTCAGGATTTGTTTGATGAAATGCTAATCAAATAATGCAACGAACAATCTTAGGTGTACTTGTTCTAGGACCTCAATTCTATATTTATCTTTTAAATTCACTACCTGACTTCAAAAATTTATAGATGGGTTTTTGGCTGATTAAATCATTATTAGAAAATAGTTAAGATTACATATTATAGCATACATAGCATAGTCATATATTGACACACAATATGCTTGACTGAATGATTGATAGAACTTCCGTTAGAATGAGATCATATTTCCTTGATATAGAGATATGAAAAGAAGTTTGATGTTACCATTCATTTGTTGATTATATATTTTACATAATATGCTTTATTTTATATATAAATTTCAATATCTATAGTATTAGTAAATGGTGTTAGTAAAGGTCTTTAATAATATTGGTAACCTACTATATTACAGATGGTAACATAATACAGGTCAGTTTAGAGAGTAGAGTTATACTTAAGGATTTGAAGTAAAAACCTGAAATGAGTGCACATTGAAGGTACATGTTTGCAAGAATCAAAACAAGTCAAAAGTTATATTTTGATTTATGAGCAATTTTTCCATGAATAATTAATTACTTGTCTATGTCTTGCCGTGTGAAACGAGGATAGCTTATGTTTATTAAGTTGATTATGCTTATATAAGGGCTAATGGTATAACTTAATTGACTTGATTTCTTAAAAGTTGCTCAATGTGAGAACAATTTATGAAAGGAGAGCTATAGGCTAATGTTGAGAAGCCAAGCAATATTTGTAGTAGAAATTTATTAATATTTTATAAGGCACAAAAAAAAGCAAAGAGAGTCAATACAAGGTTAAAAATCTTGAATTATGCTCCAAATAAGGTATAAAACCTTAAATTGACAAGAGTTGTTTAAAATTACTTAAGTCAATATAAGATTAGAATCGTAAAACTTATTTCAGGCAAGGTATAAGACTTTATACTGATAAGAGCAACTTAAAATTACTTAAGTTAGTTAAAGGTTAAAAGCTCTTAAACTTACTCTAGAGAAGACGTAAAAGCTTAAATTGATAAGAATTACTTAAAATTGCTTAAGTTAGTAAAAGATTATAAACTTAAAACATCATTGACAAGGTATAAAACTTTAAATTTGATCAACTTTTTTGGCCCCTAACAAGATTGATTTCAACAACCCTAAGGAGACTTATAGAAGTCACCTCGAGGTCACTTTAAACTTTATATAGTTTCTAGTCATGATTTGTTAGAACTTTCAACACTAGAACCTAGGAGACTGATGTTTGGGAAAAGCAATAAGGTGACCACAATAAGGCATTTGCTCAAATATTACCATGCTTTTCTCAAAGTAAAAAATTTTTTTAAAAAATAGTTGATAGGCGACTGTTGAGTATTAGAAAATGTATATTTATAAAGGAGAAAATCATCATTTTACACTTCAAGTCTCACTAACATTGCTACTTTTATATTTTGTTATTTAAATATATGTGTTTTATTATAATTATATATTTTATGTATTTTAGGGATATCACGATCGTTTCACAATGAACGAGTGATCAGACAGCAAAACAGACGTTATATTTAGACTCAAGACGGTCGAAAATCTTAAGAGGAGCAAAAAAGGAAAAATTATCACTGTTCACATATACGGTATTGTTCATACATACGATACTATAATACTGTTTATACGTACAGTACTGTCAATGATACTATTCACAATACTGTTCACATATACAGACCAATGATGTGGCAATTACCTATGACGTAGTAGTATTTGATTGGACGAATTATGTGGCATTGACTGCTTATGTGGCGCTGATCGATGACGTGGTATTAACCAATGATGTGTCACAATCTTATTGAGCTAAATTTATTATGTACTATGGATCGATAATGTGGCAGCATCTTAGTGGAGCAAAAATCGTGTGTACGATACATGCGCATACATGAGATTATTTATTATTCAAACGACGTCACTGTATAAATAGTATTACTATGCAAATAACAGCGTTACTGTGCAAATAGCGGCCGTTACTGTTCAAATATTGACTGTTGACTGTTGACTGATGACGTGGCGCAATCATGAGCGTTCGAACTGTTTTTAATCCGATGGTCACGATTCACTCAATGTATCTATAAAAAGGGGGCTCTCCCCCCGTAATTGGATATCCCTAAATTCATTTTTAAACTTAGATTTCTGAAATTCCTTCTCCTTCTTGTAGTCTATTTGTATTTTAATAAAATTTCCTTTTATCCCTAATTAAAATATGAGTAGTTAATTTTCTTTTAAGCTTAGGTTGAAGGTGAAGTCTCAACATGTTCCACGGGCTTAATTTGATAAATTTACTTTCTCTTCCCCTCTAATATTTGTGGTTGTTTTGACTTTTAATCGACAAATAATAATAGTCATGTCTAGATACTGCCCTGATTAAACCGACACCCTAGTACAAGATTATTATTATTTGACACGATAAGCCCTTAGCACCATATTTATTTGAGTGTGGTTCATAAGGTGTGGAGAATCCCCCCTTATGATTGAATTGGTATTAATATGGAATATTTAGTCCATTGAGCATGTTGATACAGATCCGGATACCCAAGCACGTCATTTTAATAGATTTCAGTTTAATTTAATTCCTGCCATTGTAATTTAAATTCAAGCATAATTTACATGAATTTCACTACAAATTTATTCACCCATTAAAGAAAATTAATTCTACATATAATTAAAATCAAACTCCTCGTGGGATCAATACTCGTCACCGTTAATCTATTCTACAATAGATTCGTGCGCTTGCGAGTTCAATAAAATTTACTTAACAAGTTTTTGGCGCCGTTGCTGGGGAGGTAAGTATTTTAATTTATAGAATTAGTTTTTTTTTAATATTTATTTTTTATAGTTGTTTTCTTGTAATTTTTTTCTCATTAAAAAAAAAGAAATTAGATTAGAATTTTATTTCTTTCTCTCTTCTTTAAATTTGTATAATTTAATTTTCATATTATTTTTCTTTGTATTTTTTTAATTTATCTTGTTATCTTTCTTTATTATTTATTTTAATTTTAGTTAATATTTATTTCACTTAATTTCTTTTTATTATAGCTATTGAGTGTATTTTCATTGTAACAACGTCACAAGGTTAGTATTGTAATTTTCTCTCCTCTTTATTTTTATTTATTTTATTTTCATTTATTTTATTCTTTACATACATGGTCGAAGGTCATTATCACCTAATCTTGAACCTTTACACCTTGATTTAGAAGAAACACTTTGCACGCACAAACACACTGTTTTTAAAAAGAAACTTGAAAATGGAATTGCAAAATCAGCAACCAGAACCACAAAAGAAGTCATTTAAAGATTATTTTAGTCTCTTAACTAATTTGAGTACATTATGTATAAGGTAACTAAATGTAGCTGCTAGGAGTTTTGAATTAAAACCTAATATGCTAAATTGTCTCCCCACATTCTATGACCTAGAAAATGAGGACCCATATAATCATCTGAATGATTTTCATGCTATTTGTCAAACTTTTAAATACGAGCATTTTTCAGATGATGATGTTAAACTTAAATTATTCTCATTTTCATTAAAATATAGAGATCGTTCATGGTTTAATACATTACCTGCTAATAGCATTACATCATGGGAACAAATGGTAACTAAATTTTTTAATAAATATTTCCTAGTTCATAAAACCAATGCTATTCGCAGGAAAATTTCAGAGTTTACCCAAAGAGACAACGAGTAGTTTTTCGAAGCATGGGAGCGATTTAATAGGCTACTCTTAAAGTGTCCACATCATGGGTACGAAAAATGGCACCAATGCCAATACTTTTTGGAGGGATTATTGCCACATATGCAAGAATGGCTAATGGCAACCAGTAGAGGAAAGTTAATGTCCAAAAGCACATCAGAGATTTGAGAATTTTTCTAGCAACAATCGGATAATTCCCAACAACGGAGTCGATCACTCAGAAATACTAGGAGAATTAAGGGGTAAATGAGGTTAACATTGGCGAGTCAAGCTCAGGAATTAAAGAAGTCAAAGAAATGGTAGAAGGCCTTACTCGACAAATAGCATCTTTGACGACTGCTAAACAACAGAGCCACATGACCATGACTCATATTCAGATCAAGCCAATGCCATAGGTGTCATGAGAAAACCACCAAACTACAACCCTTACTCCAACACATATAACCTTAGATGGAGAGACCACCCCAATTTTTCATGGTCTCAAGGATTCCATCAACATGGATCATCAGTTCCACCTCCGCCAATGCAACCAGTTCCTCAAATTTCTCAAACCTCTCAACCACCATTTAGACCATACAATCAGAATCCAAACCATTCTCAACCCAAACCATGGGAGGAGACATTCCAAAATGTCAAAAATCTTACTAACTCCAAGATCAAGCAGTAGAATCGCACCATTGATGAATTACGAAATGAGATGAGAGCGAGCTTCAACTCACAAGCTCAATCTATTTCGAGCCTTGAGAAAATGGTAGGACAACTTGCCTCTTCTGTTCAAACTTTGGCTATGACCATTGAAAAAGATAAATTTCCAAGTCAACCAATGCCTAACCCTAAAGCAGTGAATGAAGCAAGTTCTAGTTCACTACAGCAGCATAGAGAAGTCAAAGTAGTGATGACCTTGCGAAAAGGAAAAGAAGTCGAAAACAAAGTGGAGATGCCAAAATCAACTCAGATCGTACCTGTGAATGCTGAGGAATCATCATCAGAGGAGAAAGAGAAAACCAACCCACGAGAATATGTTCCTAAAGCTCTATTTCCTCAGAGGTTAGCTAAAGGAAAGAAAGAAAAATCCACAGGTGAGATTTTTGAAATCTTCAAACAAGTAAGCGTTAACATCCCTTTATTTGAAGCTATAAAACAAGTGTCATTATATGCCAAGTTTCTTAAAGACCTTTGTACTAAAAAGAGAAATATTCATGTTCAGAAAAAAGCCTTTCTAACAGAAAATATTAGTTCTATACTCCAACATAAAATGTCTCTAAAATGCAAAGATCCAGGCTCCCCCACTATCTCATGTAGTATAGGGAACCACACAATTGAGAATGCTTTGTTGAATTTAGGATCTGGTGTAAATTTGTTGCCTTACTTAGTGTTTATGAAACTTGGACTGGGCGAATTACATCCAACTTCAGTAGTGTTACAACTTGCAGATCGATCCATAAAAATAGCTCGTGGTATTGTGAAGGACGTGCTTATCCAGGTAGAAAAGTTTTATTTTCCTGTTGAATTCATTGTAATTGACACTCAACCAGTGCAGGATTCAAGGAAGCACATTCCCATTATTCTGGGCCGACCTTTCTTGGCAACTGCCGATGCACATATTCAAAGCAGAATCGAAAATATGCAATTGTCTTTTAGCAATATGACCATAGAACTCAATATCTTTAACATCGCCAAATAACCTCACAGTACAGATGATGGAATTGTTGATGTGGATTTAATAGAAACACTAGTTGATAACAATTTTCTATCAAACCTCAGTGATGACCCTTTGCAAAATTGTTTAACTCACTTAGGTTTGGATTTTGATATTGACAAATCAGTTAATAAAGTCAACGCTCTACATGACTCAGCACCATCCATGGACACTAATAAATGGAAGTCAAGAGTTGAACAACTAGTGCCGTCAGAAACTCAGCCTATCATCAGAATCACCACCAAAACTCGAGCTCAAGCCATTACCCAACACTTTGAAATACGCATTCATGGGAGAAAAAAGTACTTTGCTAATAATCATCTCTTCCTCTCTCAATGACGAACAAAAAGGTAAGTTGTTGGATATTTTAAAAGAGCATAAAGGAGTATTAGGATGGACCATAACAGACATAAAAGGTATAAACCCAGTGGATTGCATGCATTACATTCACCTTGATGAAAATGCTAAACCTACTAGGGAAATGCAACGTCGGTTAAATCCTAACATGAAAGAGGCTGTTCGCACTGAAGTCCTTAAGCTATTAGACGCAGGTATCATTTACCCAATTTCTGATAGTTCATAGGTCAGTCCTGTACAAGTTGTTCCTAAAAAGTCAAGAGTTACAGTAGTTATCAATGCTGATAATGAAATAGTACCCACTAGAGTAACTACAGGATGACGTGTATGCATTAATTACAGAAAGTTAAATTCTGTCACACGTAAAGACCATTTTTCTTTACCATTTATCGATCAAATGCTTGATAGATTAGCAGGTCATGAGTTTTATTGCTTTCTAGATGGCTATTCAAGATATAATCAGATTTCCATAGCACTAAAAGATTAAGATAAAACCACTTTCACTTGTCCTTTTGGCATTTTTGCATATAGGAGAATGTCATTTGGATTATGTAATGCACCTGCTACATTTTAACGATGCATGTTGAGCATTTTTTCTAATATGGTTGAACGATTCCTTGAGGTTTTTATGGATGATTTTTTTGTTTTTGGAAATTCGTTTGATCAATCTTTACATCATCTAACACTAGTTCTGTAGAGATTTATCGAGAAGAATTTAGTTTTGAATTGGGAGAAATGTCATTTTATGGTTAAACAAGGTATCATTCTCGGTCACATCATTTCAAACAAAGGTATTGAGGTTGATAAAGCCAAGGTGGATCTCATTTCCAATCTTCCTCCACTTAAAACAATCAGAGAAGTAAGATCTTTCCTTGGGCATGCTGATTTTTATAGACGTTTCATTAAAGATTTTAGCAAAGTTTCTAGACCCTTATGCAATCTACTTACTAAGGATGTACCTTTTATCTTTGATGATTCATGTCTTGTGGCATTTGAAAAACTAAAGAAATTGTTGACATCATCACCCATTATTCAGCCCCCAAATTAGAACTTACCATTTGAGCCTATATGTGATGCATCTGATTATGCAGTAGGAGCAGTATTAGGATAAAGAATTGATCGAATTTCCCATGTGATTTACTATACTAGTATGACATTGAAATGGGTAGAGACAGTTCCGTGTAGGACCAACGATCATAAAGTGGCAATAGGATTTTTGAAAAGCAATATTATTTCCCACTTTGGATTCCCTCGAGCAATAATTAGTGATGGTAGTACCCACTTTTGCAATAAATCTTTCAAAGCACTTTTGACAAAGTACTCCATCACTCATAAAGTGGCGATCCTATTTCACCGACTAACCAGCAGCCAAGTTGAGATATCCAATCAAGAAATAAAGCGCATTTTAGAAAAAACTGTGAGGCCTGACAGAAAAGATTGGTCGTTGCGGCTCAATGATGCATTATGGGCATATGGAACAGCTTTTAAGACTCCGATTGCGATGTCACCCTACAGGCTAGTGTATGGAAAACCATGCCACCTACTTGTGGAACTCAAGTATCGTGTGTACTGGGCCATCAAGAACTTCAATTTTGACATACAGCAAGCTGGCTCAGAAAGAAAATTACAGTTTGAAATGCAAATGAGCAACCCAAGAGGGGGGCTGAATTGGGTTTTTAAAATTTATTTTACAAATGATTCAATCTAACGCCTTAATGCAAACAAAAATAAGTTTTACAGCAATTAAATCAAATATAATAAATTAGATAATGCTTGCAAAATAACTGAGTAAGGGAAGAGAATGCAAACACAGTAATTTTTACGTGGTTCGGCAATCCCCCGCTATGTCCACGCCTCCAAGCCAACCAAGCTCGAGGATTTCACTATCAAAGTCTCCCAAGTCTTCAAATGTTTACAATTAACTTCTAAGGTATCAATGGACCTTTACAATTAAGAGATTATCACCTTAATATCTTTACCCCAAGTGTTTCCTTCACTTGAATACTCTCAATACAATACAAAATAGAAATTACAGCAAGACACTCTTTATAAGAGTAGATTCACAAATAATGGCACAAAAATGATTTAATCTATTGTGATTTGCAATATGGAAGTTCAATATATGTTTTATAAACTTATTTTTGCTTGCTAGAGAGATTGAAATGAAGTTGGAGTTGAATTTTTATAGTTAAAGCTAGAAAACTAGCCGTTATTGTCAAATTCCAGTCTTTCAAACTATTGCCGCTTAATTTAACCTTAGGCCCCACTCACTGTAAATAAAATGAAATTATCGTTAATTTTAAATTTTGCTACAGTAATGCTGTTCACGAAATTATAATTTTACCTCAATACTTATTCAAATTATGCTATGATCCAAAACGTTATAAAACTTTTCAAAAAAATTCAATCTCAGAAATTTTAATTATTATTTAATTCCTAAAACATTCTGAAATTACAGTGTGGCTCAAACTCAAGAAAATCTTTTCAAATAAGTCCTTTTTGAGTTTTAGCTAAATCACTATAATCTTTAAAATTTTTAAAACTTTTCACTTAAACCCCCAATCTATTATAAGTTACAATATAGCTCAAATGTTTTAGAGCTTAGCAAATAAGTCCAACTTCGAAATTTAAAACTTTTTCATTTTTACCCAAATTACTTAAATTCATAAAATATTTTATCTGATAAACATAAAATTAATTTAGTTTGAAAAATAATTATTTTATTAACATAAAATTGAGCTTCACAAATGCTAATCCAAGCATAAATTGAATCATACCGGCTTTACAAGAAATTGTCGCAATAAATTATCTGTTGAGCCGCCGTTGTCCGTTGAGTGTCTTGAATTTGATTTCACTTGATTCATTATCCTTCAAAACTAGTGAACTTGTGGAATACAAAATAAAACACTTTAATGCAAATGTTTGTTATCATCAAAATCATAATATTTATACCCTTTTAGGCTAACAATCTCCCCCTTTTCGATGATGACAAACATCTCATGTATTTTGACATATATGCTCCCTCTTAATACATGGCATACATAATCAAATTTGAAATAAACTCCCCCTGAAAATATGATCTATAACAATTTATAAGCTTCTCCTTAATATTTAAAAAAAAATATGTACAAATGCGTAAGAAGAAAATATAATACCTGTCTCCGAAATACATGATTTCTCCCCCTTCATTATCAAAATTAAACTAAGGCAATGATAATCAACCAAAAACAGGCAAGAGACATGAAAATCTAAAAATATATCAAGAAATCATAATATAGCATCCAAATACAAAACATCCTAATATAGAACATCCAATACTCATAATGATCATCCACAATCCATACAGAAAATGTAAATACATAAAAATGTGTGGTACAGAGTGACAGAAAATAAAAGAGCTATGGAGAT
This sequence comes from Aegle marmelos, assembly GCA_030449875.1. NCBI lineage: Eukaryota > Viridiplantae > Streptophyta > Magnoliopsida > Sapindales > Rutaceae > Aegle > Aegle marmelos. The sequence goes on along the minus strand of JASUUL010000026.1, from coordinate 111,747 downwards.
GGTAGATGTGATAAAGCTGATGGTGGTGGAAACCCAAGAGCTGCAAAAAGCTGCTGCTGGCCATCAAGAATTTGCTGCTGTTGAGCAAAAAGTCGCTGTTGTTGATCAAATAATTGCTGCTGCTGCTCAAAGTGGCGCTGGTGCTCCAAAGTGGATTGAGCTGAAAAAACTTCAAACTGAGATTGAAGTCGGCTTTGCTGTGTCGAAAGAGAATCCATTTTAGCCAACATCTGCTGCATCAAATCCTCATCGATGACTGAAGAAGATTTAGAAGGACCCGCAGAAGATGGATAATGAGAGTGTTGTGGGACACTAAGATTAGGAAGTAGCTTTGGTGAAAGAACATCGTTAAAGAAACGATGATATGTAAGAGCAAGTTCAGAAACTTTTGTTAAGTATCTTCGGTCTCTAGTCCATTTACCTTCTACCCAAATAAATCCTAAGTTGACAATGGCATCATCTCCTAGTTCTTTTGAATTTAAAAAGGTTGATTCAGTAATTGGTATTTTGAAAGATTTGAGGATGCGGGTAATGATACTACCATAAGGGAAGGATCTTTTAGCCATACACGGTGTGCTGAGCATATGATTGAGTATAATGTACCCAACATTGAGCTTTCTACCCTCTAAAATACAATCCAATAAAGTCATATCCAATCAGTTAACTTCATCCCCATGACCATACCTAGGAGTAATCACATGATGAAGAACATAATGTAGGATTCTAGTTTGAAGAGGCAAAGTTTGAGATTTTAATGATGATCTACAAAATTCATCGGACAAATCACATCAGTGATAAATTTTCGAACAACATTTTCAAGAGAAAACCATGGATGATCTATTCTTGCTCTAGCACTGTAAATTTCTAATCCCTCATTTGGAGTTCCAAGAATATAATTTAACTCCACAACATCAAATTCAATACGAACTCCCTCAACACTAGTAACAATTTTATCTGAAACTTCTATATCCATATTCGAATAGAAAACCTTAACTAAATTCTCATAATATGCTTCTTGAATAAGTAAAATATTTTTCCAACCCATAGCAATAAGAAGTTTGTCAAGAGTTTATCACAAATTACCAAATTCGTCAAATTCTTAAGATTAACAAAGTAAAGAGGAATAACTGACCTTGACATGAAATTATCGATAAACCGTTTCTGAAGCGGGAGATGTCGAAAATGAGTTGACAAAAACTCGGTATTATCTTCATAATCTTCCTTGCGTCTCTTGGCCATTTGTTTGCTCTTGGCCTTTTCACCACCCACCATTGTTGAACAAGCTTAAAGAACAATTTCAGATTTGAGTAAAATAGATAAGTTTGAGCCAAGAAATGTAATCCTAGAAATGAATGAGGTTTAGATATAATATGAATTTAATTAAAGATGGGCTAGAGAAAGCTTGAAAATCTAGAGAGAGAAACGGCCAAGGTTAGGTTTTTGGATTTCTGATTTTTGTGGAGGTGTGATAAAATGATGTTTGGATGATGAAAAGTGAAGGAGTAGTGGATGGGTAACGGTTTGGATGATTAATTTTAGCAAGAAAATGAGTGAAAATTGAAGAAATTTGAGAGAGAGATGGTGAGGCACTATTCACGCGGGAAAGAGAGAAAGAGATGAACAAGAGAAGAGGAAGTTGAAATGATGATTGGAAGATGTTTAATGGAAGTTAAATAGATGGGTAAAGGATTGAATCAATGATTTTGACATGAAAATGGTTGAGAAATGAAGAATTTTAAAAAGAAAATGGAGGAAGATCCACGGTTTGGTGAGAGAGAGATATAAGTGAGGAAGAAAGCCAAAAAGAGGGAGAGGAAGGGGCTTAAACCCGTGACCAAGCGGCTAGCCGCTTGGTGCAAGCGACTAGCTGCTTGCTCTCGGGTTTGGGAGCAATTCCAAGAGGCTAGCCGCCTGGTTGCTGCCCAACTGTACCAATTTCACTTTTCGGCCATTTTTTATCAATCTCGTCATCATTTCTTGATTCTGAAACCTCTCAAAAACCATTTTAATGTATGAATCATGATCTTGAACATTTAAAACATGATTAATTCAAGCAAATAATTCATCTATCAAGCATGTATCATGAAGCACACGTTAATTGAGTCATGTGCCTTACACGTTAATTGACGCTGATATGATGCCTCATATACAACTGTAACCAACTGTCACCAAGGTCTTTAAATATAATTTTTTTTACTGAGCACTCACAAGTTATTTTTTAGTAGTATCTTAATGGCAGCTACTTCCAGTAAATAATTCAAGAATATTTGTATGCTTTCTAGGTTTCATTATGGCAAACATAAAGAGTTCGTAAAGGCAGCCATGGATCTTGGTCTAAGAATAACAGAGAGAAAATTGCACTTGGTGTATGGAGGAGGTAACCGAGGGTTTTCCAAAATGGTCTCAGAAGCTATTTTTGTCAGAGGGAGCCAAGTGTTAGCCATCATCCCTCAAATCCTAAAACCTTTGGGTTGTTTGTCTCATTCACCAACTAGAGAAGAGTTAGTCATCTCAGGTATGCAGGAACGAATAACTGAAATGCTCAATCATGCCGATACTTGTATTTTCCTTCCAAGCGATCTTACAACTCTTGAGGCACTAATAACATTAGCATCTTGGTCTCATCTAAACATTCATAAAAAACCTATTAATTTGTTAAATGTCAATAACTTTTATGATGGCTTTCTCTCATTTCTTAACCATGCAATAAAAAATTATTTCATTCCCTCCTCAGTGAAAAAAATCTTTATTTGTGCACACACTGCTAATGCGCTACTTGATCTGTTACAAGCTTATCAACCAGAGCCAGATCCCAGGGTCATTGTGTTGGAATGTTCAAATAATGATGGTAACAGTAGCCGCAGTAAGAAGTATAAATTAGATTTAACTCTCTGCTTGTAAATATTTTCTTCCGTATCGCACTACTTAGGTGATGTCTTCTAAACTCTACTTCTTGCCTTTCAAACATTGAGAATAATGTTTCGTTCTGGTTGGGGGGAGGGAATAGTTGATAATTGTGGAATGTTGAACTAACCATGACTAACGTTTTGAGTAGAAGATGGCTGAATATGGAATGTAATGACTCTAGAAACGCATCTTCTTAGTAAAAAAAGTAAAAAAAAAATTTGTGTGCTTTTTCTAACCTTTCATTTTTCTCCTTTATAAATATATGTTTTCAAGTTTTTAAAGTTAAAGATGGCTGAATATGGAGTGTAGTGACTCTAGAAACGCATCTTCTTTAAAAAAAATTCATTTTCTTTAATTTTTCTGTATGTATGTTTTCTTTTTATGTTTAGAATAGATTGAGGGGAAAAAATTCCGTTAAAAAAAATTGTGTGAGTTTTTTTATATTGGAGGATATAATGACTTTCGAATTTTAGTATTTATATTATATTTGATCTTGAGTGATGTTACACCATGTTTGCTATTCTACATGTTGATAATGGAGACAAATATGAGTTGCTTGAAGAAATGCACATGTCATAATAAATTCTAAGTGAGTTTTTGAGCTTATTAATTTTTCTTAGAGAGTAACCCTTTTTGTCCATTCTTCATGTAGCTTAGCAGTTTATTATTTCATACATGATCTCTAGATTTTCTTTGAGTCAACCCTTTAAAAAAAAGAGAGAAAAAAAGTGTGTGTTACTACATCTAAATGCCTACCTAATTAGTAGATATGGAAGATTATTTAGAGTCCTAAAAAACGATAGAATGCCATTTTTGACCCGTTAACCCTTTTGAGCCTTTTATTAAAAAAAAGCCTTTTCTTTATTAACTTATCATTTTAACCCACTCCAATTTAGAGTATTACTCGATATCATACAAGTTCTATCCACCTATTCATGTTTGAGAAAAAGGATAAATAATTATTTTGTTCAGCGAAGTTGTGCTATATAAAAAAAATTTCAAGAAAAAGAAAAAAAGAAGAAAAAAATATACAATAGCAATAAATAAGCAAAATACATCTTGTAATTTTTAAAAGTTCTTGAACTTTTCTCAAACATATATATTTTGTTTTCCTATTTCCCTTTCTTTGTTAGTCATGTCCCTAACCTACGTTACGTCTTAATAAAAGTCCTTCCTGATTTCAGGGTACTATAGTCTGAAATATAAGCTAGTTATATAGGCAATGAAGATGTAATAATGCATATACATAAAAAAAAAATGAATACATTGGGTTGACTAATACTTTATTTGAGATCTTATTATTTCTAAACTATGGACATATTTTTTTCATCTTAGTAAGAGTGTATGATATTTCTTTATTATTTTCTCTCAATTTACCATTCATTATAGTGACAAAATTTTATTGGGATTAATTTCTTTGTGAGAGTGTCACTACAACCGGTGAGATTTTGGCATTAGATATGTCATTCTTGAAAGTGGCCTGATTACTATTGCTACAACAAAGTCTGTTCGACTGATGCATATGGATGGTTGATGTAGGTGTGATATTCTTTTAAACTGAAGATAATACTTATATTTTTATTTGATTGCTATCATTAATTTGATTGAATAAACACGTGTGTTTAAAAAAAAAGGTTTTGAATTTTATCTTCGCTTTATTTGCTAGGGACTAGTAATAAGCTAGTTGGGGGGTGTGTTGAGTATTAGAAAATGTATATTTCTAAAGGAGAAAATCGTCATTTTACACTTCAAGTCTCACTAACATTACTACTTTTATATTTTATTGTTTAAATATGTGTGTTTTATTATAATTATATATTTTATGTATTTTAGGGGTATCACGATCGTTTCACAATGAACGAGTGATCAGACAGCAAAACGGCGTCATATTTAGACTCAGGACGGTCGAAAAACAAAGGAGAAGCAAAAAAGGAAAATATCACTATTCACATATACGGTACTGTTTATATATACGATACTATAGTACTGTTTATACATACGGTACTATTTATTTATTATGTACTGTGAATCGATGATGTGGCAGCATCTCAGTGGAGCAAAAATCGTGTGTACAATACATGCGCATACATGGGATTATTTACTATTCAAACGGCGTCACTGTGCAAAAGTGTTACTATACAAATAATGGCGTTCCTGTGCAAATAACGACGTTACTGTGTAAATAGCGACCGTTACAGTTCAAACATTGACTGTTGACTGTTGACTGATGACGTGGCACAATCCTGAGCGTCCGAACTGTTTTTAATCTGATGGTCACGATTCACTCAATGTATCTATAAAAAGGGGGCTCTCCCCCGTAATTGGATATCCCTGAATTCATTTTTAAGTTTAGATTTCTGAAATTCCTTTTCCTTATTGTAGTCTCTTTGTATTTTAATAAAATTTCTTTTTTATCCTTATTTAAAATATGAGTAGCTAATTTTCTTTTAAGCTTGGGTTGAAGGTGAAGTCTCAACATGTTCCATAGGCTTAATTTGGTAAATTTACTTTCTCTTCCCCTCTAATATTTGTGGTTGTTTTGACTTTTCGTCGACAAATAATAATAGTCTTGTCTAGATACCGCCCTGGTTAAACTGGCATCATAGTACAAGGTTATTATTATTTGGCATAATAAGCCCTTAGCACCATATTTATTTGAGTGTGGTTCATGAGGTGTGGAATCCCCCTTTATGATTTAATTGGTCTTAATATGGAATATTTAGCCCATGAAGCATGTTGATGCAGATCCGAATACGCAAGCACGTCATTTTAATAGATTTCAGTTTAATTTAATTCCTGCCATTGTAATTTAAATTCAAGCATAATTTACATGAATTTCACCACAAATTTATTCACCCATTAAAAAAAATTAATTCTGCATATAATTAAAATCAACCTCCTCGTGGGATCGACACTCGTCACCATTAATCTATTCTACAATAGATTCGTGCGCTTGCGAGTTCAATAAAATTTGCACAACAGCTACCAAGAGGTAAATTCTAGTGACCTTGAGCATATTACCTTGACCAAGGATAATTATGGTGACTATGAATAGATCACCTTAACTAGGATGTTATTTAGTGACCTTAAGCAAATTATCTTAACTAGGAGGTTATTTGGTGATCTCAAGCATATCACCTCAACTAAGAGATACTAGTGACCTCGAACAAGTTATCTCAATTAGGACATAATTCTAATTACCTTGACCAAATGGATTTTAAGGAGACATTTGACTAAATCACTAAGAAGCAAGACTTAGTCAAACCAAATATCACTTATTTTCTCCAAAATATTAAGGACTACATTTTTAGTGAGCTAAAAATTAGTGGTCTTCCTTAGAACTCTTGGGGGAAGATTCAACTTTTTCCCTCTATACTATTTTTTATTTTTTACTCTTTTTACTATTAGAGTGTCTTCACTTATCTTTACAAGGAGAATCAAAACTATTTATTTATATATTTTATTTTCAGTAAACTCATAAGTTGACTTGAGTGTCAGAGAGTTAATGCCAAAAAAACTTTTTATAACACTTCACCTTTATCGTTGTAACTAAAGTGGTTAAAACAGTTAAAACGTTAAGTACTTATAGAAATGAATGTCAAAATAAATATTTCATAAATATAGAATATAAAAAGTTTGTTACACCAAAAACTATATAAAAGGTTTGTCACACCAAAAACTTAGTTACAAAAGTTAAGGATCTCTTAGTAACATGTCACAAACCAATTCCATAAACAAGCTTGTTGTATTCATGCTTAGATATGAATACAGTTGAGCTCATTGTGTAACCCAAGGTCTGTTAAGTTCATATACACTTTGCCTTAGTTGGGACTTGGCGTCAGTTTTTCCTACTCAATTCCTGCAATATAGGGACTACATGAGGTAATGTCCAATAAGTAAATACTTGATGCAGGTATTACCTACCATGCACATGAATGACTTTATGAAATAAGTGCTAAATCTTTTACATGAAACTTTAAAATATAAAGAACGGTGTTAGGGCCCTAGATTTTGTTATATTACAAGGATAGTATTCCATAACATGCCCTTGGACTTAATTGATCCATTGAACGTTATATATTGCCGTCCCTAAAAGATCTCTTTTCTTAGCTTAGAGGGTTTGTCTTCTTTATGAACTCTTGCCACTTAGTAGTACAAAAATCCCTTTTTAAAAAAAATTCATTAAAATACCTCTTTATCAAATTATCCATAAAATACATGAGCTCAATACAACTTATACTATAGGACATAAATTTTCTAAATATATAATAAAGCAAAACACAAAAATAATTTAAGATAACAACATCTAAAATAGGCAACAGCGCCGTCCATACAGAAATTAAGGAAATAGAATTATAATATAAACATTATATTTTAGGCGGCAATGCCAATATGGCATGATAAAATAAAAGCTTCATGTATTCAGTGGCATTGCCGATCATCTAATCAAGTAAGTGGTAACCATTATATCCTAGGCAGCATAACCAGCCGTGTAGGAACTTAATAACAACCAATCACACCATAATAATAATCATTATAAGATAAGAGATTATTTAAACTAAACCTAGCATAAGAGAATTATTAATCAAAGCTAATTTTAATACATTGTCCTTACATTATAGTTGAAGTGAAATGTTACTTACCTGTTTTCTTTAATTCCTTTAAACCTTCTTTCCTAAACTTGAGAACTTCTTCACTAATAATGCTTCGGCTTATAATGGAAAAGGATGAGATTTCTAGGGTTTATAGAAAATGCAAGAGTTATAGGATATTTATAGGATTTCTTAAGGCCCATGAGTAGCTAGAATTTTACCACCATATCATTTGATTAATGGTGGAGATTTATTTCTCCATAAATATCTTAGTAATTTCTAGAATGCTAAGAATTTTCCACCTAGCGCTTAATTAATGGTGGAGATTTATCTCTTTATAAATATCTTAATAATTTCTAGAATTTTTAATATCTCTACAATATTTCTTACTACACCATTACTTATGTCATTGTTTATGTCATCATTACTTTTAATTATTAATTTATTATTAATTTATCTCTCCATAAATATCTTAGTAATTTCTAAAATTCCTAATTCTCTACAACATTTCTTGTTACATCATTATTTATGTCATTGCTTATGTCATCATTACTTTTAATTATTAATTTATTTCTCCATAAATATCCTAATAATTTTTTAGAATTTCTAATATCTCTACAACATTACTTATGTCATTATATTATTATACTTTATTATTATTATTATTATTATTATTATTATTATTATTATTATTATTATTATTATAAATACTTAAGAGAGCTTGTTAGGTTAATTATATTATATCCAAAGAAGAAGATTGTGCCTCACACTTTTGGTACTTTCTACTTTCTTTTGTGGTTTCAGATGCTTGCGGATCATCAGTTAGCAGATTATTTGCTCATGGTTGGAAGATTTTCTTGGAGATTAACAAGTTGTCTCCCCACCAAATAAATTAAATGGTGATGCAAGTGTCTAATATCAAGCCGTTAACCAACTCGACTAAATTTTAGCATCAATAAAGTATTTTCAATATTTTGTTAGCTATTTATCTCTTCAATATTTTTTATTTATAAAAATTAGAAAGATAAATGGTAAAAGATCAAAATCTCTAAAAGAAAGTAAATCTTCATTTTTTATATCATACATATTGATGCAGAAATCTAATCGAGTGCTATAGCGACCAGACGACTGCAACTTAAATTTATAGATGGGAAGATGGTCTTAACCTACATCTTCTTGCCTAGAACAAAAACTAGCCACAATAAGCACTTTTTGGAAGAACTCCTCCATCCATAGAAAATAATTCGGGATGGCGCCAAACGTTTTTCGGCATTAATCCTCATATGTTCAAGTTAGATGTCAAATTTACTAAAAAAATGTTTATCTAGATCACGTGGATCATTTAAATTGCTTTTAAATGAAAGAGCTTTTAAAAGAATTGAGAGAAAGAAAGAAGGAAGAGAAAAATAATAGATCCCCATCTCTATTTTCTTTTCCTAGAGAGAGTGAGAGAGTTTAGTGTCAGAGAGAGAAGACAACTTACCTGGCTTGAATTTCTAGGGCCTTTTATCAAAGTCTGAGACCTACGACCCTTGGATCAAGGGAATGGCTGTTAGTGGATCAGGTTCGTACCCTGATTCTTCGAAAGAGTTCCTTGAGTTGACTTTTGATCGAGGTTTTAATTGACTTAGTTTAAATCTCTCCTCGGAAGAACTTGTGCGACTGCACTTGTAAGAAACCTTCTCTCACCTTCCCAACCCAAGGAAGCCATTAGCAGGCACCAGTTGAACATAACCTATGGAGGCCTTCTGCTGCTCTCAATCTTTTACTTCGAGGGGAGCACTATTTGTATGAAGCTGAGAAAAAATCGGGCTCCCCCTCTTCGTCCACCAAACAACATAGCTACTACTTGTGTCAACTGTTCCGAGACATTTGTATTTTTGGTGAATTGAGTAGCGGTGTTCTAAATTATTTTTTTTAAATCTAATTACGACCACATTTCTTACACTATATATTTTATGTAAATTTGCTTCGATTATAACCATCATATTCTGAGTACAAATTTATTATAAAAAAATGGAGAGTACAGATTACTTTAAAAAGCAATTAAAATCATATCGTATATTGCTGACACCTGACGTTTGCTCTCAATTAAGTGAGCTCCAAAAAAGGAGAAGATGAAAGTACAATGTAAACATTAGAAACAAAATTTGAAATGCAACAAAGATCTTTACGGGACCTTTAATTAATTCATTTAAAGTTTACAAAATATAAAGATACGACTAATTAAACTAAATGTAGATTAACCGAAAAAGAGAAAAGAATCAGTTAAAAACTCATTGATAAAATGCTACACTTGATCGATCAACTATGAGCACACTGATCACAATGAACCATTATTCAAACGAGAAATAAGATTGATGAATTCATCTTCACCACAAGGAATGGTGATGCCAGGCATTTTATAATCAAAACCGAACTCTTCTTAAGCTTGACTCAACAAGGCCTGGAATAAAGGATGCTTCAAATACGACATCGGCACGACAAAACGCTTCTTCTTCTTGTCTTCCTCTCCCACATAAATTGCAAAACAACCCTTTGGAACCTCTGATGCTGTTGATTTTTGAAATGATGAGAATTGCTGCTGCTTATTATTAGATGACGATCGCCGTCGAATAACTTGCTTTACATGAAGAACCATATCCTGCATTTTAATACCCATATTTCCTATATTGAAAATGATAAATGTGACACAAATAATACTTTGAATTGATGCTAATTTCTCTAATGGGTTTTGTGCATTTATATAGGGGAAGAAATGATGAGGCATATACGTTGTGGCATTGATGTTTTGTAGCAACTAGCCAGCAACATGTACGTTGTCCTTCCATTACAGAAATTATTGGCTGTAAAATCATATGTCCCACTGGGAGAAAGCGGGTCCCAAGAAATGAAGAAATTAAAACAAAAGCTATTTTTGGCAAATCCGCACACTGTTTTTCACTTCTGGAATTGGAAGGGCCATTAATTTCTCTGAGCATGTTGTTGATGTTAGTGGTAGTGGCTCGCTCAAATATAAATGATTGTCGCTCTAGATCCGAAAATTCATCGAGATTCACGGGTTACAACTTGCTAGATACAAATATCATTCTTATCGTGATAACATAAAACTTTGAAACTGGCTTTCTCTAGTTCTTAGTATGTTGTGTGCCCATACTTCTATCCAATGCCCATTTGCAATCTAAGAAATTCTGCCTTAACTGTACCTTTACCGCATGCCTGTGAATTCGAACTTACATTATGGTTAATAATAGGATACATAGGCCATTGGCATAAAGTGACCATCTGACATTGGTTAAGAATACATAGTTTATGAACTAATTAACGCAACAGTTAATTTTTATTAATTGATTTTTTAATATGAGTTAAGTTTTTACGGACTTCTATATGGTATCATAATCAAAGTAATGGTAAGTGGAAACCACAACAACATTTCACTTGTCAAAAATCAAGTAAAATGACCAGTTTATGCTTTATACATAGCAGCAATAATTTGAGGAGATTATGTTACATAATGGTTCATGAGCTAAAAGAAAAAGCTTAATGCAACTCTATTCCAACTCCAAACTTATCAATTTCTAATTATAAGTTTCATGCATCGATTTTTATGTATATGACTCTACTGTTATACTGTCATAATTTTCTTTTTTTTGAATTTTATAAGTTTTATATATATTGCATTTTGCAAATCTCTTGTGATACAAGAAACATGTGAGATAAATAAGAAAAAAATTGGTGAAATTCAATTAAAATTTTGGAAAGGTATCGTATTGGAGTTGATGCAAGGTACATTGTCCCATGATCGGTTTACAAATATTGACGTAAGAGTCGATGCATGTCACGACCCATCCCGAACCCTGGGACGAACTGTGACTGATCCTCAAAATCCGACTAATAACTATTTTACTATTAATCACAATAATGTTTCTATTAAAATTTCGATAGAATTTCTCTATATTTTTGAAATTCTCAATCCTGCAATTAATAAGATAACACTCCCAAAATTATTTCCAAATGCAACCAACTCCGTCAATCAACATCCCAATAAAATACCAATTATCATCCGAATTATTTTAATACCAAACACAATAAGTTATTATAAATTGTAATATTATACAATCTGAAATATTCTACACAGAACTTCACAAATCCTAGGACAAACACGTGGCCAAATACACATAACTAGCGTTGCTGAGTCAACTGTTGTACCTGCAAGTCTCCTGTGGAGGGAAAAATATAATAAAACGAAAAAGAATAGGGTGAGTATAAAACTCAGTGAAGGTCAGTGAGTGAATAATAGTTTTTCGAAAAATAACTTTATTCTTAAAATAATCGTATCACTTTTAAATACACCATTTTATCAAATCATAAACGAGAAATATTAATAAATCACTTCACATTTATAATCAAATCACTAACTTCGAAAACATATATAATAACATGTGAAATAACCAAGGAAGTATATGTCATAACATCGTATAAATACTCAATGTGAAATCATCACCAAATACTGCGTAGAACCGAAGAAAATTCGCAACATATAATATCAATTTCGAATACTAAAAACTTTCACCAAACGAGTACTCGGGGAAATAATCTCATCCTATCCGGACCTCAACGGACGAGTAATCAAGCAACCATCATGCCCCGGAGTTACACGGATAACTCGGACCTCAACGGACAGGCAATCAAGAAATCATCATACCCCGGAGCTACACAGATAGATAGGGAAATAATATCTCATATGTCATCTCATCTCGACATATCTCATCATCATAATTATGCATGCATAGTCCCCAAAGGACAAAAGCGCCCAAGCACACGGCCCAAAACCTCTATGTGTACTCCGACGGGCCTCAAAGGCTTATATCTCATATCATCACATCACAGTGTACAGGGAAGGGTACTGTCTAATGACTTGAAAACAATCGAAAATACACATATTCATAAACATCCGATAATATCCGAAATCACATTCTCTTTTATTTTCAACAACATTTAAAATCCATTTTCTTTTCTTTAAAAATATTATTAATACGCATATATTCAAAATGAGAAATAAAATCATAAATCATAACAATTCCGATAATGAATGCCATTATGCAGATAAAATCTATTTTCCACAAAATCATTAAATCAAGTATTTAAAAATTCATTTGCAATCATACTTTATCATAATTAAAAATCATAATAATCCACAAAGAAAATAGGTTTTGTATATTCCACTCACAATGACGACGATCAAATCCGATATCGCCGACGTCCGTGGATTGGTTCTCGTTCGCGAATCTCCCTAATCAAATAAATCGCATAATTATTACTAATCACATAAAGTACAATTAATTATACCCAATAAAACTCGAATTCACATAATATAACTCCCGAATATTTAAAATTACTAAATTATCCTTATGTCCAAAATTACCAAATTATCCTTATTTTTGAAAATTACCAAAATGCTCTCGATATCAAAATTTACTTAATTACCCTCAATAATATATTTATTAATTTATCCTTAAAATTCTCAATTTCTGAAATATCCTCAAATCCTTTAAAATTATCGAAATATCCTTGAATTCAAAATTATCGAAATATCCCAAAAATCATAATTATCAATTTAACCTCAAAATCATAAATTACCAACTTATCGTCAATTTTGTCAATTACTAAAATATCCACATATTAGAAATTATGAAATTATCTCCGAGGTGTAAAATTATCAAATTACCTCCAATCACTTAAATTACCGATTTACTATCGAAATCTCAAATTACCTAACTATCCTTATCCATAATCATCAATTACCCACAACTTTTAGAAACTACAAAATTAACCCCAAAATTCTCGGTCTTTACCGAATTGCCCCTCACCGGTCAACGGTGACCGGACTTCAGTCAATGGTGACGGGAAGCTTAGATCTTGTAGTTCCGACCTCAGTGAATCCAACGGTACCGGCAGTGTTCACCCACGCGCGGTGATGGAGCCGGATCGAGCTTCCTAAGGCCGCGGGTTGCAAGTTCTTTGTTCACCTAAGAATCCTACGGTCAGTGTGAGACCGGTCGGAAATGGAAACTGGAGGTAAGAGCAATGGAACCCAGTCGGTGGCGTGGCCAAACTCCGGCTGAATCGACGGCGGCAAGAACGGGTGTTTTGGCCAAAACTTTCGAGCTTTACCGGCGGCATTCTGGTTATTTTCCGGCAGTGAGAATGGCAAAGATACGACCAGCGTCTCAAGAGCTTCAAATCAGTACCAAGATCGTCGGAAACGATGGCCGAAATTAAGAGATCCGGCCGGGTCAATTCGCGGGTCGCGGGTCGGGTCGGATCCGGGTCTCTCTCTCTCTTTCTCTCTCTTTCTCTTCCTCTTCCTTTCTTTCTCTCTCTCAACTTCTCTCTCTTTATTAAAATATAAATAAATATATATATATATATATATATATATGTAAATATTACAATGCATGTAATGGAAGTGAAATAAATAATCAAAAAGGAAAGATCGATCAGTCTGTCAATGAATATATACGTTCATGTGCCCGTTAAATTATTGCCCAGAAAAATAGCATTAACCGCAAGCCTGCAACCGCAAATCTATAGCGTGTGTGACGCCCACTCACGAGCTAACATCATTCATCAAAGTCTATATTTTCTTCTTGGTGCATGTTATCTGGCCTCCTGTTGCAAAATGTATTTCGAACCAAATAATTGGGATTCCTTTTAATTTCTTAATCGTAGATTGCGTTGTATGCGTAAAGGTGAGTTGCTTTTATATATATAGCTTTTACATTTGTATACTCTTTTGCTTAATTGACACGCGTTCACCACCCTGGCTCCGTATGAGCAGTTTGAAAATCCAACTTGGTATTGAGCTTAGACGTATATATGGAAAATTTTGTAGCAGAATTAGAAGAGTGCATGATTACTTTCTGTCAATTGAGAATAATTAACGTTGAAGAAGGAATCTGAATCCAACCGAAATTATTATTTGTATATATAATCCTTCAAAATATTGATTGATATATCTGATGTAGTCTAATTAAATACTTTCCTAACATCAAGAACCTCCCTTGAAATACATATACTATAAGTTCAGTGAAATAAGGTAGACAATTTTTAAAGACTAATATTATACGTATTCCAAATAGTATTCCAATATTTTTGATAGCATATAAGTAGTGGTGCTTCATTCATAAAGTAAATAATAGATATTTTAAACAGATGTTAGAATGATACTTTAGTTTCTTTTTCTAAACTTTTTTTATCAATTTATTCTGTAGTCCATTCCATCTATGCAAGGATCAAAAATATGCTTTTAAAATAGTAAAAACAAGTTCTAAGACGAACAAGAGTTTCATTTAGCAAAAATAAGTTAAATTTACTTAATTCTCATTTATTTTCTATCTGTTACATGTGACATTCTTTAAATTTTATGTTATATTTAATAAAAACATTATTTTACTCATGAAAAATTAAATGTAACTAAGTAAACAAGTATTTAAGAATTGTTTATTTTTATATTTGAAGTCTTAATTTTTGGTTTAGTTTAAGATTTTTTATATTTTGGCTTGTTTGTATTTTGTTTCCGAAGTTTTACTGTAAAACATTTTTATTTGAATGAAAAAAAATAAAATTTCAAAACTTTATCCTAACAATAAGATATCTAAATGGAAATTTTTTTCTCACAAATACCATCATTAAATCTATTTGTTTCCTATCTAGCCATTAGCTACTATATTAGAATTTTTGTTGATCTCAAATTTTACTTAGTATTTAAACACTTAACATATATTCAATTTGAATTTTAAATAAATTCTTTTACTAATAGATAACAATTTTTGGTGAATTGTAAAACATAATGTTATCAAAATTATTTTTAATAAATTATATATGAAACGCTTACTTTATAAATATTTATAATATAACAAAATTATTGTACTAGATAATACTGTAAATATATACATATTTAAACTTAAAGTGTATATAATACTTTTAAAATAGTAAGCATAAAAATATTATATTTAAGATGATTAGAGTATTTATCACACACACTCAAACATCAAAAAAAAAAAAATAAAAGACATATTATTTTAACATATGTATTCAGTCTCATTCATTAGTTAATAACATCTGGGTATTAAAAAAAATACTACTTTGTTTGTAATGATTTATTTTTTCTTCAATTTTCCGTGTACGGCTACTGCATTTAGCAGACAACAGGGGCAAGCATTGGGCAAAAGTTTTTAACACTGATGAGACGATGACTTGACTTCAAAAGCACACAAGTGGTCTTTTCCAGCATAACTTTGTTGATAGATCATCAGAAAGAGAAAAGGTGTATGATCAAAGCCATGTGAGCTTTCACGGCGGCAGGATCCACTCAAAATATCCAGTACCCACTAAGCCAGCTATTATGCTGACCACACGCCATATAACTATTTAATTTTGCTTTATTTTAATTTAATTTATTGCAAAGCTTTCAGCCCATTATCAGTCGGTTTCCATAACCTTATAAATACCTCCAACAGCAAGCTTCTTTCTTCATCATTTACGCATTATACAACTGTTAATTACGACATTGTCATTTCAGACTCTCTCGCATCATTTACATCTTTCTATTCAGCGCTATCAGACTCAAAATTAAGAATGGGCATACGTTTGCCTTCCATGATCCACAATGCCAAGCAAATTTTGAAGAGGCATAATAATCATGCTCTTAGTAGAAACCAATCAACCGATCAAGTAGCTCCAAGAGGCCACATTGCAGTTTATGTTGGAGATATTGAAAGAAAGAGATTTGTGGTTCCCATTTCTTATTTGAATCACCCTTTATTTGCTGCCTTGCTTAACATGGCAGAGGCAGAATTTGGCTTCAATCATCCCCTGGGGGGTCTAACAATTCCCTGCAATGAAGATGCTTTCATTGATATCACTTCAAGATTACATTAATTGTTTCTGAAGAAAATTTTTGACAAGCTAACTAGATTTGAAATTGTGGGGGGGAAAAATCCCCAATGTCATGAGAGGCAGAGAAACATAAATTTTATTTTTTTTCCTTTGGCATATCTACAGAAATTCCATAATTTTATTTCAATTTTTGCAAATCTTGCTCTTGATTATTTTCAATCTTTGGTATTATTCTTATCACAGAATATGTAATTGCAAGTTTAACTTTTACAATGCAGGCACCCCCCAAACCCCTGTTGTGTTCAGCAAATCATGGTGCGCTCGCAATTTTTTTAAAATATTAAAATTCAAGTTTATGGATATTATAATAAAACATTTGCTGAGACGTTAAAATTTACTTCAAAGAATTATGGGAACCTACTCTTGAATTAGGAGATTTTTTATCCTACAATATCATAAAGAGATTCGAATTCTCTATCTCACGGATGAGACCTCAATAAAGAATTGACTCAATAGATGTCTTTCAATCTAAGAGCAGATTTCTCGCTATAGAATTTGCTAGTTTCATTTGAGCCAGAGCATCCCAAGAAACAAATTCTTCTTCGTCTACAGTTCAAAGCTTTCTTGCTTCAGATTCAGGCTTAAATGATTCGCACCAACGAGAGTGAGTTGAAGGTCTAAGGGCACAGTAAATTGAAGTCCATGACACATGACAAGCAACGATTGCGGCAAGTCGGGTCTGAGCTTATGAACAGCGACTTTAAAGGAAAGAGGGCTTTGTACAATTTTGAGATAGAATTTGTGACAATAATATTGAGTTAAGTTTACCTATTCAAATTCAAAATCAAGGATCTATGAAGGAATTATATTTTCAAAAAGTAATAAAAGAGTCCTAATGACGACTTAACCGGGGTAAAAATTACTGTAAACTGTGTGATGTTATGGGCTTAATTTTTCACTTTACACCTAAAACATTTATTTTATTGCCATCATACCGAATTCTGCGGTTAAAATATATCAGTAATATATATTTAATTATTATGCTGACATGTAGCAGGAGCCAGAGACGGGAGGTGATTTGAAAAGGTTAAAAATAAAATAAAATCATTTCTCAGTTTATAAAATTAATTTTCAAGAGCAATTAAAACAAAGTTACACGGATTAATATTTCAAACTCCAATAATTAAGTCTGTTAAGACTGTAGAAGATTGCCGTAGTCATTGAATCTTCATCACAAGGCATTCAAATTCAACTGAGATGTAATATTGACGAATATATCTTCTTTGCATGGAATTGCTAGAGCACCCACCGGATGATTGAATCCGAACTTCTTTGCAGCCCTTTTAAGTAAATGAATGAATTGAAGGATGACTCAAGTACGATATTGAAACCAGAAATCGCTTCTTCTCAAGTTCCCCAACATAAAACTGCTGCATGATCTTTTGGAACACAAAATTAATTTTTAGCATTATTTACGCCACATCGATTTTTAGAATTATTTTGCAATTTGAGAACTTCTTGTTGAAGAATTTGAATGATCAAACACTCAAGCACTCATTCAAACACTCAAACACTCATTGTTTTCTCTTATGAACTTAATAGATACCTCAGTTGCAACTTTTATAGAACTAAAAGTACTACTTAATTATTGCTTAAACCATCCTACAAATGAGGTATTTTATGCTTGTTATTGCTTAATCCCAACTATACACTAACTTAACTACCACATAAGTCATAACTACACACCCGCTTAACAACCATACTCAACACTACAAATTTTACTTACAACATTATCACATTTGACACCACAAATCTTAACTACCTAAAAGAAACCTCCATGAGCAATATCATAGATCATTTGTGCTTCAAAATTGTATGGATCATCTTATGATCCAATTCCACCTCTTAAACTTGATCGTATGAGAAAAAATAGATTTCTCTATCTAATAAAGTCTTCTTATTTCAATGGCTTATATAAAAGATATTAGCTGCTTGATCCTGTGATTTGGCATGCTTTACTTTAATATTATTTCTCTCAATGCACTCTTGTATGAAATGGTAATGAGTGTCAATATGCTTATTTCAATATAAAAGACAAGATTCTTACCTAAGGTAATTGTTGATTTGCTGTTAATAAAAAACCCTATAGATTCTCTTTGTGATAAACCTAACTCTTTCAATAAATTCCTTAGCTAGATTACATGATAAATACTTAACATAACAACTACGTATTCATCTTCACCAGTAGAAAGTATGAAAATAGATTGTTTTTTAGACATTCAT
The DNA here is from genome assembly GCA_030449875.1 of Aegle marmelos. Classification (NCBI taxonomy): domain Eukaryota; kingdom Viridiplantae; phylum Streptophyta; class Magnoliopsida; order Sapindales; family Rutaceae; genus Aegle; species Aegle marmelos. The sequence continues at coordinate 93,064 of JASUUL010000026.1, read as the reverse complement.
ATGAAAGCAATATCTCCTATAAAGAACACAAATCCTATAGTACTCTTTCAATTATATGTATTTTAATCCAAATCGCTATCGTTATATCTAATGAGGTTATAGTCATTCAAGAATTACTATAACAAGTTGAAATTAATAGTACATTTAAGATAGTAAGGAGCTTTAAAATAGTTAGTCTTTGGATTTTTCATGTTTTGACTCATAAGTTTAACAGTATAAAATATGTCTGGTCTTATGTATATGAAGTTGTATAAACATATAACTAAACCTTAAAAAATATTGGACCTATGAATTTACCTTCATCATATTAGGATAACTTGACTCCGCATTTCACTATTGAACTTATAAGCTTAGAATTATTCATCTTGAACTACTTAAGTATTTCATTTGTGTAGCCTTCTTAGGAGAAAAAAATATATGTTTTCTTCCTATTACTTAACTTTAAAACTGAGATAATATGCCATAAGTCCGACACCAGTAATCTCAAACTCTTGAGTTATCACTCTTTTGAACTTTTCAAATAAGCTTAGATTACTTTTAGTGAAAATGAGATTATCCACATAGATGATGAAATCAAAATGTCTTTATCTTTGCTCTTGATGTAGGAGCATGCTCATATAGACATTTTTTGAAGTCGTTATCTTGAAAATAATTGTTGATTTTGCTATTTCATGCCTTTGGTACTTGCTACCTTTTCCAAACTTTTAAAAAATATTGGATCTATGGCCTTGGCTTTATCATATTTAGATAGCTTGCCTTCGCATCCCATTAGTACACTTATGGGTTTGCAATAATGTATTTTGAATTTCTTGAGTATTTCTTTTGCATAATTTTCTTAGGAAATAAATATACCTTGTTCTTATTGCTTAACTTTAACACTGAGATAATATGCCATAAATCATATACTAGTGATCTTGAACTCATTGGTCATTACTCTCCTGAACTCTTTAAATAAACTTGGATTACTTCTAGTAAAAATGAGATCATCCACGTATATGTATACAATCAACATGTCTTTGCCTTTACCTTTGACGTAAAGAGCATATGTACATGGGCATTTGGTGAAGTCATTTTTTTAAAAATACTTATTGATCATGCTATTTCATACTTTTGGTACTGGCTTTAACCCATAAAGGTCCTTCTTCAAATTGAGAGTATCCATATATATGCAAACAATCAAAATATCTCTGTCATATTTATATGGGCATTTGGTAAAGCTGTTGTTTTTTTAATAGTTGTCAATTATGTTATTCATGCCTTTAGTACAGGCTTTAACCTATAAAAGGTCTTCTTCAATTTATGTTTTCATATCTGGATCTAGGTTTAGCCTCACTTCTGATATGGGGTTCAAACCGCCCTGGATCATCTAAATTTGTCTGAGTTCGGGTCGAGTCAAGATTATCTTGTCATCCCTACAAGCAATAAGAGCAAATGTCTCGTCATAATCAATGCCAACTTTTTAAATATAGCCTTTTGTGATAAACCCTACCTTATGCCTTTCAATCTTACCTTTAATTTTTTCCTTCATTTTCTACATTGATGTGACACTGGCAGCTTTGTAACCTTTAAGAAAAATGATAAGTTACCGAGTGTCATTCTCTACAATGGCTTTAATTTTTTTTTTTATCTATAACTTCTTGGAAGTACAGTATCTCATAATTAGAGAAAAGGCAAAAATGAGTAAGATGTTAGGTCTCTCAGTTACCTTATAAAGTTCTTGTAAATTTTTTATACGCGCCATATATCTCTCTTTTAAAAATGATGGTGTTGAATCTTTATGAGCACTTATCATTAGTGTTGTAAGTGGAGTTACAGGCTCTTGTTATTCTTTTTCTACTTGCTTCTTGAATGTCTATTCATCTATTTTAAAAGAGTAAAAGCTGAAATCATTTATGTTATTGCCAAAATTTTATTCTCTTTTTTTTATTAAAAATAATGTCTCAACTGATGATGATCTTCTTGTTGTTTAGATGGTACAATTTTATCCTTTAGAATTATTTTCATAGTCGATGAAGATGAACTTATTATTATTTTTTCATCTAGCTTGGTTCTTTTCTTCTCTAGTACATGTACATGAGTTGTGCTTTCAAAAAATCTTAGATAGAAGATGTTTGGCTTACTGCCACTCTATGCTTTTTGTAGTATCTTGGTCTATACATTTCTTGTTAAAGATTTATTGAATAAGTAGATTTCAATGCAATGGCTTTTACTGAAAACTGTTTAAGTAATCTTTTACTTTTGAGCATGCTTTTTGCCATGTCAAGATGGTTCTATTATTCATTTTTACTATGCCATTTTGTTGTAATAGATCTATCTTGAGATCATTGTCTTGTTTCATTACTTTGATTTATTGTCTTTTTCTTGATTTGCATCTTGAGAAGCTATTCATTAATTCTTTGCTTCTTCTTGTGCTTTTCTTTGTAGGCTTACAGTAAATATTGAAATTGCTAGATTGACATGGCCTTCAAGTCTTTTCTCTTTTCAGTTGTCATAACTATGTGCTAAAATCTTGAGCTTAATAAGCGAAGTATCTTTCCTATAGTTCTTGTATCTTCTATCTTCTCATCGTTATTTTAGTTTATTTGAAATGGCCAGAACTCTTTAAAAATAATTAGAAGTAGACTCAATTCCTTTCATGTGCAACAATCCAAAGTTACATATTAAAGTTTAGTGATGCATGCTTTGTACTTTCTCTTCCATTCATAAGAGGCCTAAAGTTTTTCTGTGCTTCATTAGATGAAGTTGCATTTGATATTCTCTCAAATCCATTGTCATCCACTGCTTGATATATGAAGAAGAGAGCTTTCTTGTCTCTATTGATTTGTTAAGTCAAACTATCTTTATCTTCTAGTTCCTTATAACCTTTTCCAATTATTTCCTAAATATTATAAGCTTGAAAGCCTTCACTTTGATATTCTAATTATTGAAGTTACTTCCCTTCTATGATAAAACTTAGAATAATGTCATGCCACTATTTGCCATAACTCTTTATAGAGTCAAAATTTGAAAATTATGATTGCAAAAATTAATCCAAAGTATAAAAAACCTGGGGAGGGATGTAATATTTGCATATATATATATATATATATATATTTCTTTTTTTTAATAAAGAGAGAGAAGTCGAGAGAGAGAAAGAAAGAAAGAGGAAGAGAAAGAGAGAGAAAGAGAGAGAGAGACCCGGATCCGACCCAACCCAACCCGCGACCAGTGAATTGACCCGGCCGGATCTCTCAATTTCGGCCATCGTTTCCGACGATCTTAGTACTGATTTGAAGCTCTCGAGACACTGGTCGTATCCTTGCCATTCTCACTACCGAAAAACAACCAGAACGCCGCCGGTAAAGCTCGAAAGTTTCGGCCAAAAACCCGTTCTTACTGCAGTCGATTCTACCAGATTTTGGCCACGCCACCGGCTGGGTTCCACTGCTCTCATCTCCAGCTTCCATTCCCGATTGGTCTTGTCACCTGAATCAATCGGATTGCCGGTGAACGGCAACTTGCAACCCGCGGCCTTAGAAAGCTCGATCCGGCTCCGTCACCGCGCGTGGGAGGTCACTGCCGGTACCGTTGGATTCACCGAGGCCGGAACTGCAAGATCTAAGCTTCCGGTTACCGTTGACTGAAGTCCGGTCACCGTTGACTGGTGAGGGGTAATTCGGTAAAGACCGAGAATGTTGGGGTTAATTTTATAGTTTCTGAAAGTTATGGGTAATTTGATAATTATGGACAAGGATAGTTAGGTAATTTGAGATTTCGATAGTAAATCGAATAATTTAAGTGATTGGAGGTAATTCGATAATTTTACACCTCAGAGATAATTTAATAATTTCTAATATGTGGATATTTTATTAATTGATAAAATTGAGGATTGGTTGGTAATTTATGATTTTGAGGTTAAATTGATAATTATGATTTTTGGGATATTTCGATAATTTTGAATTCAAGGATATTTCGATAATTTTAAAGGATTTGAGGATATTTCAGAAATTGAGAATTTTAAGGATAAATTAATAAAGTATATTGTTGAGGACAATAAGTAAATTATGATATTGAGAGCATTTTGGTAATTTTTGGAAATAAGGATAATTTGGTAATTTTGGACATAAGGATAATTTAGTAATTTTAAATATTCGGGAGTTATATTATGAGAATTCGGGTTTTATTAAGTATAATTAATCGTATTTTATGAGATTAGTAATAATTATACCATTTATTTGATTAGAGAGACCCGCGAACGAGAACCAACCCACGAACGTCGACGATATCGGATTTGATCGTTGTCACTATGAGTGGAATATACAAAACCTATTTTCTTTGTGGATTATTACGATTTTTGATAATGATAAAGGATGATTGCAAATGAATTTTTAAATGCTTGATTTAATGATTTTGTGGAAAATGGATTTTATCTTAATAATATTGTTTATTATCGGAATTGCGTATGATAGATGATTTTATTTCTGTTTTTGAATATATGCGTATAAATAATATTTTTAAAGAAAAGAAAATGGATTGGAAATGTTATTGAAAAGAAATGAGAATTGATTTCGGATATTATCGGATGTTTATATATATGTATACTTTCGATGGTTTACAAGTCATTAGACAGTACCCTTCCCTGTACACTGTGATGTGATGATATGAGATATAGGCCTTTGGGGCCCGTCGGAGTACACATAGAAGCTTTGGGCCGTGTGCTTGGGCGCTTTTGTCCTTTGGGGACTATGCATGCATAATGATGATGATGAGATATGTCGAGCTGAGACGACATATGAGATGGTATTTCCCCATCTATCTGGATAGTTCCGAGGCATGATAGTTTCTTGATTGCTGATAGTTGAGGTCCAGATAGGATGAGATTATTTCCCCGGGTACTCGTTTGGTGAAAGTTTTCAGTGTTCGAATTGATATTATATGTTGCGAATTTTCTTTGGTTTTACGCAGTATTTGGTGATGATTTCAGATTGAGTATTTATACGATGTTATGATATATACTTCCTTGATTATTTCATATGTTATTATATATGTTTTCGAAGTTAGTGATTTGTTTACAATTGTGAAATGATTTATTCATATTTCTCGTTTATGATTTGATAAAATGGTGTATTTAAAAGTGATACGATTATTTTAAGAATAAAGTTATTTTTTGAAAACTATTATCCACTCACTGACCTTCACTGAGTTTTATACTCACCCCCATTCTTTTTCGTTTTATTATATTTTTCCCCCCACAGGAGACTTGCAGGTACAACAGTTGACTCAGCAACGATAGTTATGTGTAATTGGCCACGTATTTATTTTAGAAATTGTAGAGTTTGTGTAAAATATTTTGGGTTGTATGATATTACAATTAAGAATAACTTACTGTGTTTGGTATTAAAATAATTCGGATGATAATTGGTATTTTATTGGGATATTGATTGACGGAGTTAATTGTATTTGAAAATTATTTTGGGAGTATTATCTTATTAATTGCAAGATTGGAAATTTCAAAATTTTAGTGAAATTCTATCGGAAATTTTAGTAGAAATATTATTGTTATTATTTATAGATCGTTATTAGTCAAATTTCGAGGATTAGTCGCGATTCGTCCCAAGGTTCGGGACGGGTCGTGACAAGGGACTTGGACTAAAATTTTAAATTTTATTCAATGGTCAATAACTAATAGTCAATGGTCAATGATAAACAGATTAGTTTAGCTTAATAAGCTTAACTCTACTCCAACTCAATTTATCTTGATTTAGCATTGCTTAGCTCGATTCAAATTGGTTCAACTTAGTGAATTGACTTAGTTTCAAGGTAAAAAATTCTAGCATTAAGTGTGTGTGCACGATCGGGCTCCAATCAGGCTAATTTTTGTAGTGTGATGTTTATCTAGTTGAGATCTTTGATTTGATATGCTATACTACTATGTAAAGCACCGATCACCGTCTCTAAAACCATTTTTTAAAGAATTTTAATGACTGAACACTCAAAAAATTATTTTTTTCATGAACTTAGTACTTCTCAAGTGCATTCTTTTAGAACTAAGATGGTTTACTACTTTGTTGCTTAGACCAACTAAGATAGAAGGCATTTGTATTTGTTATAGCTTAATTGCAACGTATATTAACTTAGTTACCATACAACATATAACCACACATTAAACCTAACAACCATACTAACACCACAAATTATATGATTACATTATCATATTTAACACCATAAATCGTAACCACTGAAAGTAGCTTTCATGGGCTAGATCAAATATCCTTTGGACTTTAAAGTTGTATGAATCAAGTTTACAATCCAACACTTGCTAGGCATTATTAGGAATCACAGAAAGCTTATGGATACCCATGATTTATTTTGTAATCAACTAAAGATGATTTTTGAAGTGAAAAATTGATTGAGGGTGTTTTGAAATTAACTAAGAAATGGAAAATGTTGCATACAGCACTTCAAAATTTTGAGCAAAGTGAAGGAGAGATGGAGCTTCAAGGTTTATCATGGTTCTATTTATAGTGTTTTAATGAGAAAGGGATTCCGAACTTTTAACTAGCATATTAATTCAATAAATTAAAAAAAAAAGAAGATTAATTTTAATTAATTTATTTAATTTAATAAAAAATATCTCTTTAATGGCTATATTCATTTTTTTCTTCCCTCTTTTTCTCTACTCTCCTTTCCTTTAATTTTTTTTAAAACCAAACATATAAAATCAGTAGACGTCATATTATTATACGAAAAAGGTCACATGGCTTTGCTCATTTAGCTGGACATTGATGCCATCAATTCGCTCTCGTATTCATCATACCAAAAAAAAAAAAAAATCTATTTTAAAGCCGTGGTTCGTGAAAATCAACTGACCCTTGTTGCATGCCGCAATTGGTGCCTCGAAAACAAAGAGAAGCATCTGAAAGTGAAGAATAACATGAAATTGATGTCCATGTGATGTTTATCTTGAGGCAAAACGCAGAATTTGATGGAAGATGAGATATCAGCTTTGGGGCCGCTATTTTCAAGGCTGGCCAGGTAATTGGAAATTACATTTTGGACAGGCCATTATCATATGTAGTAGCCTGTAGTCAATATTCAAACGTAATACAAATTCAAATTCCAATGTGTCAGTACAGTCTTGGGAACGAATAAAGATGACCTTTGTGGGTAGATAATATGACAACATGTGGGTAGTAAAACAAGACCAATATTCTTCTGAGCACTTCATTAGAAAATTGCATAATGGCACAGTCTGGACTCTCTATGTATATCGGATTTAGAACGAGATGATCAATCTACATATTTTCAAATATTTGAAATTAATTAATAAATCAACTTTCATATATAATGTACACGAGAAAATTTGTATCCTCAGACTCAAGAATGAACAAGAAGCCCACAATCACTCTCGCATTTGTTAGTTTAATATTATTTTAATTGAATTACTATTGTTTTTTGCATACTCTTTTCTTGGAGTGCATGGAGTGCGGGATGTATGTTACAGAATCTGTAACATAGCCATGTCCCTCTTTTAAATATGTACATATCATCTTCCATTTTCAAACTGAAAAAGCGTGTAAAGGGAAAGTGACTTGTGTGATATACAGGAATAAGCTCTGTTACTGTATTTGTAACAGTAAGCGTTTAAACAACCAAGAGGTATTGTCTCAGTTGAATTATTTCTTTTAGACTTATTGAAGAAAATTAGTAACAGTATTTTTTTAAATAATTTATTTAGCAAACCTCTGTTATAAGTCTGTACAAGAGAGTTAATTATATACATAAACACACCAAGAAAAGAAATGGCACATAACTTGGGGATTTGGAATTAGTGTTGCATCGGCTCTGTGCTTCTGTTTATACAAAATTGCGATTTTTAGTTATTTCGTAAGAACGAACATATATGAGATAAATTGTTTTAAAATGCACGTATTGAACAAGAAAATATTACTAATTACTTCCCTGTACGCTGATCATTAAAATTTAAGCACGAGTAGGAAAATTATTTACGTATAAATTAGAAAAGAGAAAATAGCTAATTGCTAATTGTCAAAATTGATGACGGAATTGTAAGACATCAGATTGGATGATTGAAGCCAAACTCTTCCTCTGCCCTGTTATGCAAGTCAACTAAACTGTTTAACCAATGTATAAAGTGTCTCTGTTATTTTCCTCCCTTGCAGGTAAAAGTCCAATTTACTATAAAGGTGCTACAATTTCTATACCATAACTATTATAGAAAAAAGTGATTATAAAGTAAAAATTAATAATATAAAATAAATATAATTATTAAATAATAATTATTAAAAAATATTATAAAATATTATAAATATTTTATCACACAAGATTAAATTAATTTAACTTTTAACACAAAATAACTAATATTTACTAAGCAAATTGGTACCATAGCTTAAACAAGACCGAAGTCTCTTTTAATTGGGAGACGCATAGCTTTTTGCTGCGAATGGAAGTTGCGGCCATTCCCTTTTTTCTAGTCAGTAACACCACAGGCACGTGTACATATTACATGCAGCTGTCAGACTGATCATTCAATCTCTATTATCTAAAATTAACTAATTTATATATGTGAGAGTTTGTTATTTTACTCTCTCGCCCACATGGACATATAGGTTCATTGGCAAGTCGAAAACTCAACCAATAGTTGCAAAGTTGCATGCACTTACGATAAGAAAGGGAGAAGTACGTATAAGCATTGTGATTCTTCATGAATTCTCGGATCGTAGAGCAACTACTTAACCACTCATGCGTGTTATACTGATCAGTTTTGCCCTGAAAAATGAAGATAGCCGCATTTGTTATTTTTTAACAGTTCTGATATCTTTTTCATCGGATATCTATGGGAGGGGAATTAATAGTAGTCTTTGTTACTGCTGGGACTTCGTCGAACCTCTCCTAATGTGAGTTATTTTGAGCTTAAATTTCAAAGATCACGTGTCATGTGTCTTTTGTGATAAAGAAATAGACATGTGTCTTTTGTGTCAAAAAAATAGAATTTAACTTCTTTATTTTTTTATTTATTAACTATAAATCACCCATGAATGTTTGTTCGAAGGAGTTTAAGAGAAACCTAAACCATAATACAAACATCGGTAGGAACAGTGTGAAAGGAGGTGAACCTCCATATTGGGAAAACTAAACTGAAGCCAACATTAGCGTTCATGCACCAGTTGGTGGAAAACTGATATATCAGGGACCTATATATCCAGAGCAGCCAACAGCGAATTCAGGCACATTAATACACATGGATTTGCTTAAGAATGCGAAAACTCATTGGTCACATGCACTTGTCAATTTCGGCCCTCAAATTTCGTGATTTCAGTGTACGGCCGCCTGGTTTTAGTCTTCAATTTTTTCAACATAAGGGGCTTTTCCATTAAAAGTTTTAGACCATATAGATAGCTTAATGAGTGAAGCCATGTGAGCTGTCACAATGGCGGGTCCTCTAAGAATAGTCAGCAGCCACTCTGATGAGACCACACCTAACAATAAGGGCATCGTTTATTCTCTCCCTAGATTCTTATAAAATAGTTTAAAAGTCTCCGGGCTTCTTACTACGCACTACAATTTATAAACAAGTACTACTTGAACGGCTTTCATTCCAAATTCTGTTTCCAGCTCCGCTTTTTTACTGTTTTCTTTCCTTTTCCACATCAATTTCTAGAATGGGTATTCGTTTGCCATCAGTGATCCAGAATGCCAAGCAAATTCGGAAGAAGCATAATAATCATGCTCTCAGTAGAAACCAACCGGCTGAAGTCCCAAAAGGCCACATTGCAGTTTATGTTGGAGAGATGGAAAGAAAAAGATTTGTGGTTCCCATTTCTTACTTGAACCACCCTTTGTTTGTTGACTTGCTTAACAAGGCAGAGGAGGAGTTTGGCTTCAATCATCCAATGGGGGGTCTCACATTTCCTTGCAAGGAAGATGATTTTATTGGTCTCACTTCTAGGTTACATAAGTTTGAAAAGCTTGGTAGACGTAATATGTGAGTGACAGGTACTAAGCGACAGATTATCTCGCCATTAAGAGATATATGATTTTTTTTTCTTTTCGCACTACTGATGACTCATTGTAGTCACTGCACTTTTTTAAAGGATACCAACCAATACCAATCATGACAATTTAATTATCTGATTAGAGTTTAAATTTCGATTATATATGAATTTTTTAAAAAAATTATTTGTTAAGGTCACTAATCTATCGATAATTTTTTAATTAATTATGTTCATTTAATGGATTGGAAAGTAAACTTTGGACCATGGTAATGTCTATACACATATAGTAAATGAATAAAGGGTAACATTGTTAAGAGTAGCCAAGACTTTGTCTATACCTCATATTTAAGAGTTGGACGTATTTCGATGATCTAAATTGTAAACAACGTAAATTTTCGACAGCTCTTTGGTGTATTTTAATCGCTGTGTTAATTTCCACCATTAATGGATTTAATAAGATAAAATATAATTCAAAAGAACGTTTTATTGACAGCACACATGGAAAATTTTAGCTTTCATTTAGGTGCTGTACACAGATGTTGTCAGTTTTTTTGTCTCTAAATTAATATCTATCAATTATCTTTTATTATTTTCGTAATATTCAACGACTTCATAATTTTATAATATTATAATTATATATTAGATAAATCAAATAAATTGAAACCAAAATAGAAAATATTAAATATTGAAAAAAGAAAAAAATTATTCATATTTTTATTTATACTAATATATTTCTTGCTCTTACTTTTATATTTATTCTGGTAATTTTTAATTAATTCTAAACTAAAATGATAGTAAACAAAAATAATAATTAATTTTTTAAAAAAAATTAACCCTCAATGTGTATTTGCTTTTCACATAGATTGCCGCAAATACATTTTTTTTCCAGGTTCTTTTTTATGAAAAATGTATATTTTATATTTCCAAGAATAAATGTCAAGCAAATGACTAATTTATCCTTATTTTTCTTTAAATTATTTGGGCCAGAGTTTTATTAGGTATTATAAAATTAGTAGGGGATGAGTAACGGATAGGATAGCAGTGAAGGGGAAATAACAATCTTCCCATGCATGGAATTTAAGTAGGAGTATATGACCATTTTTCTTCTCAATTTTTGGTTTTTACTAATCACCACTTACGGTTTTCATATTATCTTATTATTCTTTCAAAGTCAAAATTTTATTGAAAACTCATTCCACTTACAAAATATTTAATGAAAACTCATTCCACTTCCAAAACTAAAATAAGTTTTGATTTCAACCTTATAACAAGACGATATTGTGCAAACTATAAGGACTAAGGAGATAACTAAGATGACCACTGGCCATGGTAAAAGCTGAAGGATGGGAAGGAATATCGTCCTTACAGTTTTCATAACCTCCGGATAAGAGGGTACATGTAACTCTGCAAATTACATGCTTTCAAAACTTAGGAATGTTAATTCAATAAACCAACTGATGTTGATCCGATATTAAGATGTATCTCCAGACCTTGACTCTACAGATAACTTGACACAAAACATTGAACATACATTAATACCTAAAGACAAGTATCATCGCACTTGGCAGTTCATCAAGCAAGATGTACAGATGCTCTCTGTGTGCCAAATCCCAGGCTTAGATTGTTATGGTTATGTTTTGTACTACCCACAGTACACTGTCCGCACACAGGTCATCCTCGTTCCATGTAGACAAGTACTGACATTTCGCAACCAGCAATGAAGAAAATTACAAAGGAATATGATATTGTTGGTCCAATTTGCGATTTCCAATCTGTCCACCACCCAAAACGGTTGGCCCAAGGCTGATTTATATCATTTCAGTTCTACATCTGTGTAAACCTACATAAGCACCCACATGGCTTTGTCACTCTTCAATGTCAATCATTTTGTGATGTGTGTCATCATTTTTGAGTCTCCAATTGCAGCAAGTAGGGTCTGTAATTTTATGAACCGTGCATGACTTCAGAGGAAAAGAAAAAAGTGGACCTGTTGCATCATAAAATAGTGGATAAATATGAGTGAGAATTGATGACATCGGTGTTGGGCTAACAGAGCAAACCCCAATGTGAACTTGGACTTAATTTTGCTTGCTCACCCCATGATATATTAATCTATTGGCTTTATATACTGGAAAAATATGTCACTCCCACTCTTCACAACACTATAAATATAAAACAAGATAAGCCTTCAACCTCCAAGCTATCTTCACACTTCCTCACCTACTCAATTTTGCCAATAATTCCCAGTTTAATTTCAATTCTTTGACTGTTACTCTCTTCAAATTAAATCATGGGTATCCGTCTGCCATCGATGATTCTTAGCAATGCCTAACAGTTACTCAAATTGCAAAGTCAGGCTAAAAATCAATGTGATGTTCCAAAAGGCCATGTACCAGAGTACGTTGGGGAACTTGAGAACCAGCGATTTGTAGTTCCAATATCATACTTAAGTGAGCCTTCATTCGTTGATTTACTTAAAAGTACTGAGGAGGAGTTCGGGTTCCGTCATCCAATGGGTGCTCTAACCATTCCATGCAGAGAAGATGCCTTCATCAACAGCACGTCAATTGCCTTGCGAGTTGCGGCGAAGATTAAGATTAAGAACAGCAATTTTCTTCAGTTTTCGACACACAATTTCTTTTCTTTTAGCTCCTAATTAGGTGGAGTCAGAAATGTTAATTAATTTGAGCTATCTTTGTTTACATTGTCGGTCTTGTAAATTTCATGGAAATGAGAAGTGAAAGATTCTTTTTGCTTTTCATATCCACTTTTTTAAGTAATTGAGGTAGTTTTGTAAAACTTCTACAGTAATTTGTTAGTTTTAATCGTCACACAACAGGACATTATTGGTATAATTGAAAATGGAAAAATTCGGAAGAATGTAGGTTTGAGGGGTTGAAGAAAGAGGAAAAGGAAAATACTTTAATAAACTATAAATACAGAAGAGAATAGGGGGTGCAGTATAAAAAGACAAAAAAAAAAAGGGTATGGAACATTGCACTATAACTCAATTCATTTATGAAATTATATTAAATATAAAATTAAATCTTAAAATTAGATTTTTAATAAGTTATTTTTTCTGCTTTTTAAAAATATTGTAGAATGGAGTGATTTTGATAAAAATAATTAAAAAAATATTAAATATTAAAATTAATTTTTAACCTTATGCAATTTATTTTTGAACCTCCCAAAATCAATTCTAAATTAGTTCTAATGGGATATACCATTCGAATTGTCCTTGAACGAACCGTGCACTAGGTGCCGACCAAATCATCTTGTACAAAATTAAATAAATTAAGCGTACTAGTCAAATACAAACTGAGGTGGTGTAAAAATAGTGGGTGAATCAAAATATTAAATTGCCCACATAAATTATTTTCATGAATAATGCTAAAGAAACTAAAGGATGACAAATTGATGATAAAATGAACTAAAATATTTTATAGTGTTATGATATTGTTTGATTATTTTAACATTTTTCTCTAAAGCGCTATAGTTTTATAATTAATCATGTCTTCCTTCAATGTTAATTTTTCTATCTAAATATCGGTGCTTTATTTTCATTTGCTCTTAGGCCCATCATTCCACTTGTCAAATATGAGTTGAGGTGGCTTAATAGTATTAGCTTGGTTGAAACACTACAAGACCTACATAATTTATTTTATTATTGTGTGTGTGTTTTTTTTTAAAGGACGCTTATACTCTTAATTTTTGAGAAAATGATCACATAAAATTTCTAAATTTTTAATAAGTGAAATCAAGACTTTCTTTGATTATAATACATTTTGTTTTATTAACAAAATAACCGACTCCAATATTTTATAATTTATTAGACATATTTTATTATATTAATTAAATTTTATAATAAATAAAATAAAATTTAGAACAAATATATTAAAATTTAAATTATTTTTTAATATTATGTAAAATAGTAATTTTAATATTTTTAATATATAAGATATTTTATTAATTATAAAATTTATTTAATCCAAATATTTATTTAAAAATTTTATAATAATTACAAATATATTATTGAAATAAATATATCAATTTTTTGCTAACTAGCTATATTATTTATATTATATTTTTATTTATTAAGAAAAATTTACAGTCAATTTTTTAGTTATTAAATTCAAATGGAATAATGATTAAAAAAGAAAAAAATGAGTCTTGATATCTTTTTCCTAAAATTTTGGGATTTGCATGTGCATTCCCTTAAATTTTGAGGGTATACATGTCCTTTTTCCTTCATTTTTTTTATTTTCAAACATAAAAAGTGAATAAAGTCTAAATTAATTTTTAACCCCATATCTCCCCTATAATTAGAACTAAAGAGGCCAATTTAATAAAGTCTCTTAAAAACTAAAAACAACAAAATCTCGCGATTTGTTAAATCTGATTTAAGCATGTCTTTTGTCGAACTGAAGTCAAAATAATTTTTTTAACCGTTCTCTATTGAAAACTCCTCGATTAGACACACAGGAGCAAAATAACCTAAAGTTTTAACTGAAGTAGTTCGTGGGCTGTGACTATTTTTGCTTTTAGTGAACTCTCTATTCGTATTCGCTTTTTCGCTCCATTAGTTAAGAGGCTCAGATAGTTAAAAATACTGATCCGACACACATAATATGGATATAGGAAGCTTCATTCCTTTGCATCACCCACCTATATATACTACAGCACAGTGCCAGCCTCGTTCCTTCTCGGACTACGATGATGATGATAAATTGATGATGCGGTTGGTCAAATATGCAATTTCCAATCTGTCAGGCCTTGAAAAATGAAAATATATCACCACCATGAGTTCCGCGTTTGTTGGACCCAGATCAGCATCGCATCACCTGGATTTGTTACTCTTCATCATATCAATCATATTTATGACGTGTTACACAGTGAAATCTGTTTTGAGGCAGCAAGCAGGGCGTGTGATTTCATCATAATATGACTTCAACAGAAAAACAGAATATAAGAAGTGGGCCTTTTTGGATCACAGCTAAAGTCAGCAATGCCATGTGAACTTTCGCGGAGAGCCACTTCTGCTTCCTGACCATACATATTTATTGTCCCTAACTGGAAAAATATGGCACCTTACTACTCTTCGTACCACAACACGCTCTATAAATATAACACAAGGTGATCACAAGTCTTCAATGAGCTCCACGGTCCCTACTTCTCTTCACGTTCTTAATTAACGTACTTAGATTCATCAGTTCAAGATACACCAATTCATGGGTATCCGTATGCCGGCAATGATACATAATGCAAAGCAAATACTCAAATTGCATACTAAGAATCAATCTGGTGTCCCAAAAGGCCACGTAGCAGTTTATGTCGGGGAACTCCAAAAGACGCGATTTGTGGTTCCAATATCTTAGTTGAATCATCCGTCATTCATTGATTTACTTAACCGAGCAGAGGAAGAGTTTGGATTCAATCATCCGATGGGTGGTCTGACGATTCCATGCCGAGAAGATGCCTTCATCAATATCACTTCTCAGCTCAATGCTGCCTTTTAAAGAAGAAAGCACAGCGATCCATCTTTTACAGTTTCTGCTGTCCCCCTTTTGCTCCTAATGGAGTTGGAAAATTTGCACTAACCTTGTTTATAAGTTTCCTGATATGCAAGACTTCTTTGGGCTGGGAAAACTAAATTGCTTTCCCGTCAAACATCAGTGATCGAAAAAGAAGTTCTTTTATTCTTCAAATCTTGTGTACCTTTCAGTTCTACTGTAAATTGCTTGTTAAATATATACACTCAAGCAACATTTAACTACTTGGTGATTATTCTATTGCCTTAAACTAAAATGGTCCTGATCTTCTTGTGTTTCTTCAAGTGCATTTCTTATAGGGATAATATGAAATTATAAAATATATGGTATGCCACAAGACATAACCATGAGACCTTGAAAATTGAATCGAACAACTTCTACTGACTTTGGAATGATGAAGAAAACGGGTGATGCTCCTCTCAATTTAAAGAAAACGCCACACAACAGGACACAGAGAATACATAGAGGTAATCTGATCCTCATCCATAAAATGAAAGTCTTTTAGCATTCACATTAGGCGGGCAACAATGAATCGCGGGAGGTACTGATATTTTTCCCCTAAACTGTCAAAGACTCAAAGGCCCATCTTGATACACAATGCATTTATAAGGCAAACCATTTTGCTAGTTTGCTGGAGCAAATTCAAATATTTTCCATCTAAAGCAGATATATTTGATCATAGTGACAAGTGACTGAACATTCATGCTGCCCAAAGAAAATCGTACTGCAATTTTCTGTCCAGCAACAAGATCACATGCATTAGCTTCTTTCTATTTTCCAGTCTACAGTAGCTTAGCATTTTAATTGGATAATGATCAGAGTCTTCAACAAAACATGTACGTTTGCTGCACCTTATACTAAAGAGTGGAGATGTTTGATCTATTTCAGTGTCGAAAGGCATGTGAATTTTTCATAGAAGCATCCCTCAATAATCTAATTGCCAATATTCTTCTATCCACCTTTCACAATTAACATATTTCATTGCAACCCTAAAATTCTCTGCAATACAGTCAACTAATTATTTCATGTTGCATCATACAGCAAGAGAGGATTGCCAAATCAAAAAGGGAAAAACATTTGTGCCTACTTTATGCGGTATTTCTCAAAATTTTCTAGCATTACATTATACTCAAAAAATGCTTACAAAGATTACGGCACTATAATTGCATAAAAGGTTGGGTCCCTTACACTACTGTGTTTTAGATACATGATATTAACAAGTATAATCTAACAGGTGTTATACAGGCACCACACACCTTTGTACATTTTATAATACATAACATATGAGACTCAATCACTAAATTACAGAGTTAAAAGTTTTGCACCTGAAGTTTCCAGCAATGATAAAGACATTTGAGGCATCAACAAAGATTCTGACATTTGAGATATATTATGATTTTCAAAATGAACTACAGGCGCCTCTGCCCACTTCACGAATGGCAACGAGATACGAAGCTCCAATATTGTTTTTCATCATCCTCCCCTATAACTCATACATCGAATTCGTAGAAAGAAGAAGAATTCCGCAGCGGTGGCTCACTTATGGAAAGCCCAAAAATAGAATATCATCCAAATTCTTTCCCTGCTGGCAGCTATAAACATTTCCCTTCTTACTCCAAAGAGAGATTGCCAGTCCGAATGTTGCGCTGCTGATGGGTGATAAATTTTCCCAGTTGCAATGAGCTCAGCTCTCCTGGTTTTCCACTGAACGGAGATGCAAGCTTCGGTTGAAACCATCTTTTTAAGGCAAGCCCATTGATTCTGATTTTTCCATATGATCCATTTCCTTGATAAGGAAGTCCCAGCCTTCTCAACAATGCTGCAATTGCTTGGGTGGTCCTGTCAACCAAATAATAAACGTTCAGAATCATTTTTATATGTATTCATTCAAATTTGAGGCACTCAATATATGTAAGACTGGAGATTTAGTACTAGGATACTGAATTTGATTGAATTTGTCCAGAGAATAAATGATGGGAAGTACTCCAAGACCTATTTGCTAGCAAAATTTTCACATTTCCATGGTCAGGATTTGACAACTAAGATGCATTTTTTGACAACTAACGCAAAATAGGAAATATTAGACTTACATCTCCATATCTTGCTTGTTTAGTTTGACCATCCAAATGTCGTAGGTGTCAAACTAGTTCAGTTGGTAAATCTCTTGGGTGGAAAACAAGAGGTCCACAGTTTGAGTCCCACTCACACGGTGGGGAGCAGATTGGATGCCATTAGGCTAAATCATAATAATAATAATAATAATAATAAAAGGTTTGATAATCTGAATGTTTAAATTTTCAGGTTATTTGCTGATGATACATTGATGGCAATTATTTTTGGTTCCTAAGATCCAAGCAGCAAACCATGTGCGTAACAAGGCTTTGGTTCATCAACCAATGTGTTTGACTAGCCTGGTTCCTGGCTCACCATTTTTACTGCAAATATTTGAACATTCTGGGAAACGGAGAGAGAAGGAACAAGAGATGGACATCAGTTCATTTCAAACTCTCACCTTTCTGCAATATCAATAGTTTTCTCCCCTCCCACAGACATGATTTGAGTCTTTTCCACGGGCAGTAAAATGTTTACATTGGGTAATTTCGCCCCTGTCAAAATTGAGGGTGATAAAAATTAACAGGTGCTAGCATCAAGCTATAAAAACACAAATTAAAATTTGCTATCATTTCTACTCTGCCAAATTATCTGTTATTTTACTATTTAGTATTATGCTGTACATTAAAATGGGGAAACAGGAAGAACCGAAAAGATACATAGAAAGGTACATAACGGACTGCAGAATAGACTCAGAAAGGTACATAACGGACTGCAGAATAGACTCCCTCTCAATGGACCATATTCTTGATATTACCGAATAGATTTACAGTAGAATTCTTCTTCTGAAACTAATTAAAATTGCAGAGAATGACCAGATATTGGATGGAAATAAAATCATTTAAATAGACAGAAATAACTGAAAACACATTACAAATAAAAGAGAAGCTTAAACTATTTATATTCCAAAAAAATGTTGTCAAAAGCTTCATAAAAGCTATAGAGAAACATCATGCAGCACAAATTCTTTTGAGTTTCTAATAACATCCAGTTATCCATAAATTCATTGAATTGAATGACTCTCAACTAGAAATTGAGTTCAAATGGTAAATACACATCAGAGACCAAAAATAAATGCAGACAACATTACCAGCGGCAAGCCGATGCCTGAGGCCTTTCAGTACAGTTAAAAGGTAAACCTGGAAAAGTTCAGCAACAGAAAATGAGTAAATGAATACCAGAACCACAGAACCATCTCTTTGCTCTACCACAGCAAAAGCCAGTGGGATTTTTATTAACTGCATTTTCTTTTTCTTTCCTAACACATTTCTACTGAGCATATCTTATGATAATCAACAAAGGTGAGCCATGAAAAGTACTCGACTGCACACAATATAAGGAGTTTCAGAAGAAGATAAACTGAGGAATGAATAAAACTATGAAGCAGAGAACATCCTAGGCTTAATGAAAGCTTAAACCATCCAAATTACAATCTTTGTACGTTGCTAAAAGGTCATGGAAGGATGTTAATATGATGTCTCCCTGTTAGTAAATTTGTAAGAATACAGCATTTTAAATGAACACAAAAAGGAACAAACTTAACTAAAAGCAGCATTAACAATACCAATAAGGGTAGTATCAGCAAATTGTGCAATGCTGAAAAGACAAACTCACCTTAGCAGTATGAATCTCCAGCTTTCTTGCATCAACAACAACAGGACTTTCTTTGAAGGATACACATGGAACAATTCCTAAAGAAGCAGCTTCCTACAAATTCAAGACAATCTAGAATAGTTTAACCTATTTAACATTGTAAAAATGAACTCAGTGAAGTAAAATATTCTAGCTTCAGCTCCCTACAGACCTCAAGTAATGAAAAAGCACGAGGATCGTACTCTCCAAAACCATCAATTAATGAACGCAGATTGGAGCGCTTCAATGCATCAGCACTAACTCCCAAATTCTCTACAAGTCTCTCTCTTATATCAGCATTGTAAGGAAGCTGCAAGCATCCCAAAACTTTTGAAACAACTTCCACAGTAGGTATTGCACCAGCAACAATTGCTTCACGGTAGACCATTAGGGCAAGTGACGTCCTAAGGACAAGAGAAGGTGATTAGAGATGGCTCATATCCCAGGGCAAGGAGTCACACTTTGCTGTTGATGGTCAAATCGAAAAAGGTTCCAATAACTTATGCAGGAAAGGCATTTCTGGCCTTCCAAACCTTGCCCGATCCACCAAAAATTGGATTTTGGTTAGAAACTTCGAATCATTAGCAGTGGCCATTGTGTACAATGGCAGATGCCCTGGACCTCACAATGCTATGCAAAAATAATAAGTAATCTTTTGATATCCAAGGAAAAACACAAAATGTGAAATTAAAATGAAGAATTATTTTTCAGTGTCAATTTCCTGAACTGTCTCTTAAGTAAATTTCGGAATCAGCTTAATCAAGAAAGTATAACTTTTTCGTGGAGTCTAGCACCACAATAAAGCGACCACAAAGAAAAATACAGACAAGTTCGTAATATTAAAACATTAATAAATTTCATAATAGCACCCATAGGAATCAATTTTGTTGCAGCTGCACAATGCAATCATTTTTTTCCCAGAAATTGAAGTGCACAGAAGAATGGCAATTAACTTAATCAAAATACATATGGCGCAAGAAGGCCTTTTGTTTTTTGGAAATCTGAAAGCCCAAGATCACATGCTATAAGTTCAACCGTTTGTGTGTTGCTCTCAACAGTTAGTTTACACACACACACACATGCACGCGTATATATCAATCATGTCGAGCAGAATATTTGCCGGAGACTTTATTCTGCTAGAGACAAAGCATAGCATACCACTTATTTTCAATTTGTGGCCTTCCCGAGTAGAAAGACAAAACGTGCTCACCAAGGGTTCGAGCCTTCTCATATCTCCTCAAGCACATTCCTTCAAAGATATCACATTATATCATCAACTCAGAGCTAGATAAGTTCAAGGCATCAGAAGGTTTATGCACATAAAAATCTATAACCATTTTCCTTGGTACTTGGAGAAAGAAAGTGAATGATCTAAGCCTAGAAAGAGGAACTATGAAAACATAACACCTAGAAGAGCATTGTAGAACTACTAATTAGCACCCTTAGAACTTACCAATTATACATTTAAACATAATAAGATTAGGGGTAACACCATCTTCTTTGGATTGAGAAAGAAGCATGAGGCCTGCCTCGACATCATCCGTTCTACACCATGTAATTAGTTCTCATAAGTTCTAAGTTCATCAGCCAAAAATATATAATTTAACTCCAGCACAGTTACCTTTCACATGCCACTAAGAGTATTGAGTATGTGACAGTGTTTGGACGCACCCCCAAACTTTTCATATCTGATAGAACTTCCATTGTCTTTGGCAATTGATCCCCATCACCTGTACAGCAAGTTCTTTTGTTATAGAAATATTGTGGTCGCATTTAATAACACCACATTTCCAGATAATAACACTGTATTCTATTAGAGAGCTTGCCTTTACAAGTAACTTAATATTGTACCAGAACCAATTTAATCAAGAGGTTGTGTGTTTAAATCTTTGCACTTGGTTCCAGCTGTATCAGTCATTTGCCTTTGCTTATATCTTTTGTCTCTACCTGGGACTTAATCCATGCAACAGGATTGGTGATTAATCTAGTCTTGTACATGAGAGGTACTGCTAGAGAGCTTAAAACTATTGCTCGGGATCTTTCTTAGCAATTTAAGCTTTTACATCAAGTCGTAACCTAATAAATAAATCAATGTGTCATGTAGACTTTAAGAATCATGAGATCTACGTAGTCTCAACAAAACATTTCTCAAAACATTGCCACAATTGGTACAATATCACACTTTTTCCACCATTGATATTTTATCAAACTTTATACTCAGTTGCACAACCATCATAATTCATAAAACCTGAAAGAAAAAGAGCATTTAGTCTTTGTTGTGGAAGCTTCTCTTCATATTTCCTTCAACACAAATTTTCAGGTAACTTTTGAAGAAAATCATGTCAAAAAATTTTTTTGCATCTGGAAGAAAAATGAGATAAAGACACAGACTTACACAACGCAGTGATCAATGCATTCATAGTAGAAACAGTTGGTTTCAGTTTAATGGACTTCATATGTTCGTATAGCTCCAATGCCTTCTGCCAGTTTTTGGCCTGAAATAAAGAACAGAACATTTTATCAGTATAGCATAACATATTAGCATAGCAATTTCAAATATGCAAATCCATCTCAATAAAGCAGTAGGAGGATGTGAGAAAACCTTTCTAAGTACATCTAGACATATCACCACATTTGACAGTTTCAAGCAAGAAAAATATGTTCAAACCATAGATGAACCAAAAAAAAAAAAAAACACACTCATGTATAATTTTAATGCAAACCAACATTTACCACCAACTGCCTACATGAGACATACATTGCTACAAGCTCCCATCAGTGAGCTATATGATATTATTCCAACATATATTCCTTGATTTTTGGCTTCCTGTAAGATCTCAAAGGCAGCATCCACTTTTCCAGCATGCCCAGCGAAATCTATCAATGCACTGAGAAACACCTGAATTTAAGGGAAAATTGAGAAAGGAATCTTCATGTCATGTTGGGAAGCAAATGTAAAAGCCACATGTTTCACAGAAGAAATGAAATAGGTAACCAGATTAATAAACGGAAAACCATATATTAGGTCCAAAAATTGCTTTGCCATCTTGTCAAAAGAAATAGAACTACAAGACGCCAAACAGAGAACCAGTTGGAAACCTGAGAAATTATTCAGTCAGGATTGTGAGCATATTATTAGGGATATGACACTGTAGATGTGATATCATAAATGTAGTGTATAGGATTAGCCAACACTGTGGAATAGGAAAGTGTAATATGTAATTAGTTGGTTTCCTTGTGTGCCTCTTATATTTTACCTATTTATATAGGCATCATGTATACTAGGAGAAATAATAGAGAATGAATTCAATCCTTTAATTCCCTTTCCTCTTCTATAGAACCCTAAACTGAAATTTCTTTAGCTTATCCTAACAACTCAAACATATTACCATAAATCAGCAACCAAATTTATATGATCAAATGACTGTTAACAAATCAAATCTCAAAAGTGGAAGTGCCCAATTTGAACTGAGAAATAAGAAATTTATTAGTATAAATGATACAGGCCCAGCAAAGATTAAAAATAAAGGATACCTCATCATTGTTAACAGATTCAAACGTCAAAAGCAGAAGTGTCAATTTGGACCGTGAAGTAAAAAATTTAATGTTGGAAAAGATACATAACAAAGTTGGCTAACAAAGATCAAAACAAAGGATACCTCATCAGGGACCACTCCTTTCTTTGTCATGTCATCGTACACACTGCACGCAAACTCCCAATCACCAGTCTGGCTACAACAATTAATAGCAATTGTATACACCTCTGGAGTGCCCTTGATGTTATACTTATGGATCATCTTGTATACTTCACGTGCTCGATCTACCTATAATAAATACATTAATCTCTAGTGGTTTATAAATAGAAACAATGAATATGTGAATCGATGATATACACACCTGACCAGCATTTGCACAGGCCTTTATTAGTGCACCGATAGTAATGTGATCAGGATCTATAGGATGCACTTCTGTATTCATTTCTGCTAACACATCAAAGGCACGATCCACTGCTCCAGATTGACCACATGCAGTGATAAGTGCGTTGAATACAACTCGATCAGGCTTCACATTCTACTGAATATAACATTTTATCAGTGCAAAGAATTTATGGAAGAATGCAATGTTGAACTAATCAAGAGCCAAATTCCCTGGTTTAAAAAGATATTGAGAAGCAAACTAAGGACTCGATAGAATAAAATAAATCTATCAAATAATCATACCTTAGACCTCATAATACCATAAGCACCAAAAGCCTTAGCTACTTGCCCCGCTTTCGCACAACCATCAATAAGTGCCCCGTATGTATGAACATTTGGCTCTATACCAGCATTAACCATCTCATGAAACACCTAGGGAAACAATTTACCTCGGAACACTTTTAGTATAAAAGTATTATGTTAAACAACATCAATCAGCATTAAAACTACATCATAGAAAAGTAGCTCAACTTGTCATCACCAGAAAGAGAGTACAATTCTTGTCTAGTTGATTTTAAAGAAACATTACTCAAATAGAAAAAGAGGCTAGGATAATCCCAGCCTAGAATTTGGTTAGGCAGAAATGGTTAAGGATAGTAACAAAGAAATATATGTGTGCCTGATTTTGAAAGTTCTCATACCTCAAACATTGCATCAACTTTCCCACTTTTGGCACAAGTTGTTATCAGAGTTGTGTAAAGTTTGCAATCAGCTTTGAGTCCAGCCTCTTGGACGAGCCGCAGAACTTGAAAAGCTCCTAAATGTGCATTTAGACGTCAGTAAAATAAAGAATATCAAGACTAATTAATCACAGCTTCAAGCAAGCCTCAAGTAGGAGTGCCAAACAAAAAGAAGAAAGCACTTGAGCTTACCCTCTGAGTCTTTAGAGCTTGCACACACAGACATCAGCATGTTAAAAGTACTCAAGGTTGGGTTAGGGACCAGTTTGAAGAAACGAAAAGCTTCTTTAATAGCCTTTTGACTTTTGCAGACATTAAAAAACCTAGCATGATACACCTGAAATAAATGAAGTTACTAAATTAACAACAGTAACCAATATAATTAAGTGTACAAGATCGAGAAAGGGAAAAGGACAAAAGCCTACCTTATCCATATCCAGCAAACCCTTTCTTTCCATATCTTCCAGCAAATCTATGCAATCACTTATCCTAATAAATCAATCAAGCATAAGCTCATGACCTTTTAGCGGTATATGGACAGGCATAAAGTTACTAAATAAGCCATCACAGATAAACAGGTTCATCAATTAATCAGTTTGACTCAAAATTTTGATTCAGTAGCAGTCAGCTCATGGCATATTGTCAAGGGGACTAGAAGATAAATAACCAATGTTTCACAACATAAATGTAAATAATGATAATTACCTCCCCTGTCTTATTAAGCGGTTGTAAGAATGGAGTTGTTCTGAAACATCATGTGCATCATTTGCATGCTTCCCATTTGGATAGGGGAACTGAAGCATATTTTTGCTGCCATCCTGCATCAGATTTCTTCTTTCGTTGTTTCTAGGAACATTCCTGCCTCTTCTTCTGCCTTTAATTATGCATGAAGGGCCTTCTCTATGGCATGCAAGAGGTATTTTTCCTTCAACATGCTCTGAATGGAAAAATATCCTTTACATAATGTCAGTACAATAGGATAGCCTGTTTTAATATTTAGGGAAAGTAAAGCAGATAAAGCCATTAATGTCAAACAATAACACTCATCTAAAATATATCAAACTCTTAAAATTATTTAACAACACCTGCAGTTTGAAGAGCTTCCTGCAGTAATAATTCTGCCCCCTTGGGTTCTGTATCCCTCTTCAGCAAGAAAAGGCTGTAGGCATTCAGAGGGGAGGCATGAGAAGATATAGTTTTTACAAGCTCCAAGTTTGCAGGGGACTTGAGCACCGATTGATTTGCTCTGCCATATGCAAATTGCTCTTCTCTGACAGATTCTGTTAAGACACCATAAGAGACTGTCGGCACACTCACTTCAGCATGAGCATCATTTTCAAGAACAGATGACTCACAAGGCTTGACGTCTTTTTGTTCTTTTCCCAACTGCAATTCAGACATTTCAGTTGCAAAGTTAATTGGTTGCACACCACCTGAATCAGACAGCATGAAAGGTGGGCATTCTTGTGGGGAAACAAATGAATCAGCACCAATCGATACAGATGTTTCACTCAGGTAAGGAGAATCAGGCACAAAGTTGGTCTGCTGTTCAGTTCGTTCTTCAGACACTTGATTACTTCCTCCTATCTCCATCATCAAACTCTCATTTTCTCCCGAAGAAATTCTCACAATTTGATTTTCAATTATATCATCCATCGCATCACTGCCTAGTTGAAGCGTCCCACGGATTTCGGGACCTGAAACCTAAACAGTTGGCATAATCTTAGAAACTAGCTTCTGGCATAAACTGAATTCTAATTTCTAACCAATTAATAGTTAAAGACTTGGAAAAATACAATAAAAGGATTAAAAATTTAGAGTTTGAACTTACTTTTTTGGAACTATTCTTACGGCGATTTTGGAGGAAGTGATTTAAGTAAGCAAGAGAGAAGGCCGTCAAGGTGGCTAGAGCGACGACGACGGCGATGAAGACGGAATTCGGCGGCGAATAGAGAGAAGCTTTGACGAGAAATTGAGGAGAGCGAGTGTGAAGAAGGAGGCCTAGGTTGTTGCATTTCCGTCGAGGAGGCGGAGTTTCAGGCCTGAAGAGGAGGAATTGTCGGCGGATCGAATGGAGACTCGGCGATGGATTGAGCCACGTGAGTGGAGGAGGTGACGAGCGAGTGGTGGTTAGAGTTAGGGTTTGGGGTTTAGGAGAGAAAACGCTAATGTCCATCTAAAGAGAGTGAAGAAGAGTGAGCGAGTGTTGTGGATTTTGGTGTTCAGAGGATAGGACAGCGGAAGGAGAGGAGAGGAGGGGAAGGGAGAGGAGGAGGTTGTAATTGTACGTTGAAAAGTTGGTTGGTTTCTTTTAACGGATTTTTAATGCTGACGTGGTTTACACGATGTCGTTTGGTTGATTCAAGTATGATGATAATAATGATGTCATCAGTTGAGCATCCCGAAGCCAAAATATTAGTACGAGTCTGACTAATATACAGTGTCATAAATATTCCCTATCTAAGTTTTGAAGAATTTTTTCTTATATACGTGTGTATACACTTTCTTTTATTTTATGTATGATTAGAATTTAGTTTATTATTATATTTTCATTCATTAATTACTAATTATATACGTGTGTGTGTATATATATATACATTCTTTATAAGAGTAAAGATGATTTAATGGGTATTGGTCTTTATCATATGGTGAATATTTAGATATGTATTACAATTTTATAACTCATTGTGAATAGTATTAAAATTGTGAATTAATAAAACACTGCTAGGTGATAATGCTAATAGAACTTATAACTAGAGACATGTAAATAATATTACAGTGAAAAATTGATGTATCGAAATAATATATAGCAGTTACAAACTACTAATAGTAACACAGGAACAAAATATTTCCTTTGAGTATGATCCATGTGAAACAAAGCTTGAGTATTTTGGCGTATACAATCTTTAA
Organism: Aegle marmelos; assembly: GCA_030449875.1. Classification (NCBI taxonomy): domain Eukaryota; kingdom Viridiplantae; phylum Streptophyta; class Magnoliopsida; order Sapindales; family Rutaceae; genus Aegle; species Aegle marmelos. The sequence continues at coordinate 66,209 of JASUUL010000026.1, read as the reverse complement.
TTAAACAATCTAACATTAAGTATACTATAGAAGAGGAAAAGGTTATCGTTTCCGTAATATCATTTAGCAGCAAACGACCTTAATTTCGTAGATAGAAAAATGAGAGTGCACATACACAAGTATTTGTTGTCTTTCATATGAATGCAGAGCAAACCTTCAAATGTCCAAAAACTAATATTCTAGACATTGCTTTAAAAATTCTAGCATTAGAGTTAGCAAAAATTACTGCAGAAAATTTAATTTTAGTAAAAGAAAGAAAGATTAGAAAAGTAGGATATAAATTTATTCTAGCATAAATTCTATATTAGGAAATAATGGTAGTATACTAGTAATTTCAAAGTGAGTAAATTTCTTCTAAAAATTAACATTTGTATAACCTAAATTTGAGACATACGTTTTGCCTTATGAAAAGAAATTACTCTCAATTGAAAAAGAAATAAATATTGTGTTTTCTTTTTTGGGAATCATTATTGGTTGTTTTATTACATTTTCTCTTCCTTGTATGATGCTGTGAAAATAGGTAGAGAAAAGTTTATAGAATAATTCGCATCCATATCTTCATGAGACTATACACAATCTATATATAGGGATACAAGAAACTAATAAAAAATTAAAGTAGAATATTATATATTGATTTCTAGAAAATAATACTTCTATATTTACACATAAATATATACCTAAATATATAAAGAAAACCTAATTAATTTGATTTGGCCAACCTTTTAACACTCCCCCTTAAGCTGGTCTAAAAATGTCTTTCATGGCCAGCTTGTAAACCAATTTCTCAAACTATTTCTTAGGTAGTCCCTTGGTGAGTATATTAGCAATCTATTTATCCATAGGAATGTAGGGCATGCCATTATCCAATTGTATTGTAGTAGCACATAATCTACTTTGACGTGTTTAGTTCAGTTGTGGTTCATAGGTAGAGAATTACTTACTTTAAGTTCTTTAAGTATTCTTTTTATCCAAAGAACCTCACAAATTCCTCGATCTATTGCTCTATATTTCGCCTTTACCCTGCTTCTTACTGCCACAGTTTGTTTCTTGCTACGCCAAGTGACCAAATTTCCTCTAACGAAGGTGTAGTAATCGGAAGTAGATCTTTTATCGGTTACACTACCAATCGAGTCAACATCTGTAAAGACTTCTACTTGCAAGTGCCCCTTTTTTTTTAGCAAAAGATCTTTACTTGAAGATCCTTTTAAGTATCTAAGGATTTTGTATACTGTTTCAAACCGTTCTCATCCTAGAGCATGCATAAACTAGCTGACTAATCTCATTGCAAAGACTATGTCTAGGTGTGCATACGAAAGGTAGATTAATCTACCTACAAGGCATTGGAACTTATCTATGTTGGTCACATCTTCAATTTTAGCTGGCTGTAATTTCATATTAGGATCTATGGGTATGTTAGCTACTTTACATCCAAGTAGACCTGTCTCTTCAAGCAAATGAAGAACATACTTGTATTGAGACCCAATAATCATATCTTTTGATCTAGCAAACTCTATGCCCAAAAAATACTTCAGGTTGCCTAAATCTTTGATTTCAAAGTCATGTGCAAGCACCTTTTTTAATTTGTAAATCTCAATTAAGTCATCACCACTCAAAACTATATCATATACACATATAATTAACACGACTATTTTCCCTTCAATAGAATATTTGTAAAACACTATATGATCTGCCTAACTTTGGGAATAGTCGTGTCCTTTAATAATATTACCAAAGTATTCACACCATGCTCTAAGAGATTGTTTGGGCCTATATAAAGACTTTTATAGTTTAGACACTTTACTACTGTCATAATTTCCTTCAAAACTTAATGGTAAGTCCATAAAGACTTCTTCTTCTAGCTTCTCATTTAGAAAAGAATTTTTAACATCTAACTAGTATAGATTCTAATTAGAATGTACGGCCAATGAGATAAGCACTCGGATGGAATTTATCTTTGCAATGAGCACAAAGGTTTCTTGATAGTTAATTCCATAAGTTTAAGCGAATTCTTTTGGTACGAGCCTTATCTTATATCTCTTAACATTTCTATCACTATTACATTTGACTGCAAACACCTATTTACAACCCACAGTTTTATTTTATTTTGGCAAATCCACAATCTTCTATGTATCATTTTTCTTTAAAGCATTTATTTCCTCTAAAATTGTTACCTTCTAATATAGGTGGTCTAAGGCTTTTTCTTTTTATGGTTTTAGGTATTGGCATCTGAGAGATTTTTATGGTAAACTCTTTGTTTGCTGGACAACTTTTCATAAGTTTGGGTTCTTTTCTTATATACTGTAGGTAAGTTAAGATTAGGAAACAGAGTGTTAAATGTATAGGAGAAAAAATATTACCTGAATTTTCTTAGAAATCAGTGGTTAAAGGTGATAATTGAGGTTGTACCAAGCTTATAAAAGGGTCTTTACTGCTGTGTTGATACCTTTGTCGAGTATAAACACGAAGCTCGAATGGTGGAATTTTATCTTGTAATATTTCTCTTTGTTTATAGTATATTAACACCTGGTTCTTATAGTTCAAGGTTTCTTAAGTTTTCATTATTAGACATATCAATTTTTTGAGTTTGAGTTAAAGTGTTTAGATCATGTATAAAAAATAATAATAATAAGCACATATGTAGAAGTATGTCAAAAAATGATCTTTATCATTCTTTTTCTCCCCTTGAAGATAATTTTGGCAAAGAAAGGATGATTTTTTAGAAATATAACATCCGTACTAACATTTGTAGCCTTTTTTTTATTAGGAATATAGCCCAAGAAAACACATTTTTTAGATCTAGGATCTAATTTAGATATAAGATGGTAGGTATGTGAACAAATACAGTGCACCAAATAATTCTTAATGGAATGTTAGAGGGAATCTTACTAGGGGGATATATAAGTGTAAAGTATTCTAAAGGAGATTGATACTTTAAAACATGGGTAAGCATCCTACTAGTCAAATAACATGCTGTTAAACTAACATCACCTGGCAAATATTTAGGAACATGCATAAAGAGCATGATAGCCTCACAAACTTCATGTAAATGACAATTTTTTCTCTCGCAATTCCATTTTGTTGTGGAGTATCATGACAAGTGTATGTGTAAATTATTTCTTTTTCCTTACAAAGCACCCCTAGACAATTATTAAAATATTTAGTACTATTATCTATAAAAAGTAAGCTTATTTTTGTTTGAAATTGATTTTCAACCATGTTATAAAAATCTTTAAATAACCTCTCAACTTTAGATTTTTCTCTTATTAAATAAATCCAATAAACCGAATATGATCATCTATGAATGTTACAAATCATTTTTTTTCTAGTTAAGGTATTGATTTTTTAGGGTCTCCTAACATCACTATAAATTAAATAAATAGATTTTGAGGCATGATAAGTAAGTGCTTTATATGAAACTCAATGACTTTTAGATTAAAAAAAATTAAATTGAAAAGTAGTACAATTAACATTTTAAAATAAATTTAGAAATAAATATTTTAAATAAGGAAAGTTAGGGTGTCTTAGTCTAAGGTGCCAAAGCATTATTTGATTTCAAGTAGAGTGTGAACTAATATTATTGCTCAGACATTCAGCTTGTTTATTCCTTAAAATGTAGTCATCAAAATAGTAAAGACCTTGCAATTTAGCATTGCCAATCTCTGTCCTAAAATTCACAATGGGAGTAAAAAGACAGCACAATAATTATATTCTTTGGCTAATTTATTGACAGATAACATGTTGTAAGAAAGTTTAGGGACATGTAGCATATTTTTAAGCTCAATGGTTTCAATGATTTTTATTAATCCTTTTCTAATTATGAAAGACAAGCTTTTATCAACAACTTTTGCCTTTTTGTTTCCAGGGTAAGGATAACAGGAATCAAATAAAATACAAATGTTAGTCATATAATTAGAAGCACACAAATCAATAATCTATGGTGTAGTAGTTGAATGATTAAGAAAGCATTAATAATACTACTTATTTGGGCTAGTGAACCACTAGCACTACTAGGTGGAGGATTAGAAGTCAGCAGCTTTATAAGATGATCAATTTGCTCCTTGCTAAGATTTTTTACCAAATTTATCACTTCATTGGCAAGGGGTAGTGCACCACTATATTTGTTGCTTTTCTAGTTTGTATGCTTTCCATGGAGTTTCTAGCGAGTCTACCAAGTATGCCGTGGTTTAGTGCAGTAATCACCCTATACTCGAGACTTTTGTTGTCGTTGAGTAAAGAAACGGTAGTACTAGCATCGACTGTAACAAGAGTAGACTTTTTCGTAGAAACAATGGAGTTTTTTTCCTTAACATAACACCTTGACAACTTTGTTCTCTCTTTAATAGTAGGAAGTGGTTTTCTCCTAATAATGCTTCCTCTTATCTCATCAAATTCAATATTGAGCCTAGCTAGGAATTTGAAGATTTGTTCATTATTAATAGTTTGTTTGTGATGTTTAAAATCTTTCGCGCACTTCCACTTGTAGTCGTTGAATAAATTCAAATTTTGCCATAATCTCTTTAGGGTGTTTAAGTATTTTGTTATATTATCATCTTATTAACGGATATATCTAAGAGCAAACTCTAACTCATAGATCTGGGACTGATTTCCATAATCAAAGTATATCTGACTCATAGTGTCCCAGATTTTTTTAATTGTAAAGTAGCACATATAATTTGCACCAATGTCTCCATCTCTAAAGTTGACTAACTAAGCCATAATCATGGAGTTTCCGGCATCTCAAACACAATAAGAGGGATCAGATATTTCAAGAGCCTTGACATCTCTAGTAAAATAACCAATTTTTCCTCTTCCTTTAATATACATTCTACCTGACTAAGACCATCTTTAAAAATTTTCTTTATTTAGCTAGATAGTTGTAATCTAGATAGAATGAGATTTAGAATAGGAAATTTTTCATTTTAATTTTTTTAGGTGATTGTAGTTTCATAAGATTAGTCAAACATGATAGGAAAAGATAAAAAAGAAAGAAAGCCTAGTTCTGATACCATGTGAAAATAGGTAGAGAAAAGTTTATAAAATAATTCTCATATATATCTTCATGAGACTATACATAGTCTTAATATAGAGATACAAGAGACTAAGAAAGGAAAAAAAATCAAAGTAAAATATTACACATTAATATCTAGGAAGCAATAACTCTATATTTACATAGAAATATACACCTAAATATATAAGTAAAATTAAATTGATTTGATTTGGTCAACCTTTCACAATAGTTCTGATACTAAAGAAGTGAAAAAAGTAGAATAAAAGAGGATGACATGTACGTGACTTATTATATCAACACTACAAATGGATATAATTCGATTTAGATTAATCATCAAATTATATGTCGTTAGTTTTCTATCTATATGCAATGAAATCCCAAGAAATTTCTGAAATAATAGTTACCTTGACAAAAACTAACCTTTCAAAGTTTATTAACACTTGTTTTGAAAACCTACTTATAAAAACACTTTAAAACCCCTGATCATGCCTCAAATGACTTTTATAAACAACACATTAATGACAAAAATGAGCCAATAGAGATCATGTTGTAAAATAAATTTTCAAAAAGCTAGCAGAAATTTTTATTAAGCATATGCCATTTTTAGGAATTATAGAATGTTCAAGGAATTACAAATTAAGATAATTCTCTATGTTTATAATTATGACTGTTAGTGAAGACAGTGTTTTGTAGTAATAGTTATGTTTTATTTATTTATTTTTTTCAATCACAGTGTAGACTGTTGAAAATATGATTAAAAAAATGTCAAACATAATGGTTAATGGCCAACAAAGAAGTCACAAATGCAAAGCTAGCCACAATTAGTGAAGAAGAAGAAAAAGCCAGATTATTTGATTTTTTAGCCTACTATATTAGAGTTTTTTGGCAAACTTTTGTTTATAAAAGGAAGCTCTCATTTGAGATCTTGGTGTCCCTAAAATTGAAAGCATTAAATGAATGTAAGAGAAGCATTTGGGCTTTCAACATGGAAGAGAAACATTCTTAAAACATACAGATATACCATATGAACATTTAACTCCTCAATATGCATATTATGGGTTTGATTTGGTAAGGAATATTTCTCATAATTATGTATTTCGATTTAAGTGAGATAAAATTATTTTTGAAAATATCGTTATTTTTACATAGTAAACATTTCTTTTTCTGATTGTCTTTTAACACAACCCATGATTTTTCCCCAAGTTAGAAGTTTTCACATAAATATTGTATTGTGTGATTATTATATTCTTAATTTATCTTTTCCATTTCTTTGTTGCTTGACAAATTACTTGAAGTAAACTTGAAATAAATCTCAATTTCCAAAAATCCTTTCATAGTAGCTGGATATCACAGCCTTATGATTGAAAAATGTAGCTTTCCTAGATATGACCTCGAGGTCACAGCTTGGATTGAAAATGGGTTGATAATGGCTGTGCGTCACAATAAATATATACATTTACATGGGGGCTAGTTTCATCCAAAGAGCATTCTTACTAGTGAAGACAAGACAATTATTCCCAAATTTATCAAATGGATGAAGAGAAAAGAAGCAATTAATTCTCATAATTAGACTAGTAAACTTATTTTAAGACCGCAAAATTAAAATAATTTCTCAAAAAATATTATTTATTTTATGGGTCATTCTATGATAAATTGATTAAAATTATAGCATTAATGCTGTAATAGGTGTGGGACAATTAGATTTAAATGAAAAATCTCTACCATTGACTTTAAATATATAGATAATCGATTACTTCAGTAATAGATAATTATCTTTTTTATTTCAAGTTGCATGTTACATTTACTTGTCTTATGTATAATTTACAAAATTAATATGTTATTTAATACTTAATGTTGATTTATAAGTTTTACATTATGTTTTGCAAGCTTTTTTTGATAATTCTAAAGACCAGCTTATTGCTTCAATTATTAACTTTCTACTTTTACCTCCAATTTACTTTTCACACTTGATGTCAATTTATAGGTTTTATATTATTTTTTCTAAGTTTTTTAATTTTTTATAAATCTAAAGATCAGTTTATCACTCTACATAAATTTATCTTTTTTTTTTAGTTTACTTTCCTGTGTGATTATAAAATTTTCATTTCGTTTCATTCATATTAGTTTATAAGTTTTATATAATTTTTTTAATATTTTTATAATTCTGAAAGCTAATTTACCATTCAACATTATTTTACACATTCTTTTATCAATTTATTAGTTTTATGTGTGGTTTAAATTTCAATCATATTCAATGTTAATTTATAAATTTTTTTGTCACTTTTCTAAATTTTTATGTTGTTACAATTCTAAAGACTAATTTTGCACCTCAAAATCCGCGTGACCGTACATAAGTACATGATCTTTACTCATCTATGCAGTAATTTTAAATTAAGCAAGTAATGCAGTAGTCCTGCTTTTGGGTTTGTATGGAAAGACGACAAATGTACGTGCCCGTACATATCTCCCATATTAATTTGATCACGATCACGGACATCAATCGCAGCGTTTTGGTGGCACACAACCGAAACCTACATATCAGGGGAAAAAAACGCATTAAAAAAAATGGTTTTCCACTCTGCATCGAACTCCTGCAAATTAAGCAACTCTATATATTATTATTATTACTTATTATTATTATTATTATTACTTATTATTATTATTATTATTGTGTTCTTGTGAAAAAATAAAAGAATCTCAAGAAAGAGATGATGGGATCTTTTCTTTCAAGAGCCCTTCTGTATGCAGCAAACAATTAATCAGAAATTCAATTTTCTTTTATTTTTTCTTAATTATAAGAGAGATTAATTTAATTTAATGGTTTATTAATTGCAATTTTTTTCCTCACAGAATGGTTTTTGGTTATGCTTACCCTGCATACGAGTGCTTTAAAGCAGTAGAGAAGAACAAGCCAGATATTGAACAACTCTTGTTTTGGTGCCAATATTGGTATGGACCAATGCTTGCACTATTAACTAAGTAGTATTATGCAACAACACTAATTAATTCCTTATAATGAGTCATATTCACGTTTGGACATCCGGATTGTACTGTAATTTTAGGGTTTTGGTTGCCGTGTTCACAGTTGGTGAGCGGGTGGGCGATACATTTATTTCATGGTATGTGTATTTTCACGAATAACAGCACTATTAGTGTAATGTCACTAGACAGTGTTGCGTATTAACTTTCATCTGCTAATTGATATTTGTATCTTGAAGGTTACCGATGTACAGTGAAGCTAAGTTGGCCTTCTTCATAGACCTTTGGTATCCCAAAACGAAAGTAATAAACCAGCATTAATTCATCATCTTTTTCACTCTGTAAAATTTCCGATTGAAATTATTTAAAAAGTTTCAACTTTTAATATTTTCAGGGGATAACTTATGTTTACAATGTTTTATTGCGGCCGTTTATCGCAAAGCGTGAGAAAGAAATTGATCTTAATTTGTTAAAGCTAAGAATTAAGGCCAGGGACATAGGTCTACTGCTTTGGGAGAAGGCTGCCATGTATGGGCAAACGACGTTTTTTGAGATTTTGCAGTACTTCTGTTCTCACTCAGCTTCACTGTCTCCCTCTGATCAGGTAATTGAACGGCACTTTTATATTTTGTTGCCAATTTTCTATTTTTACTACATACCCGCCTATAGTTTTCATGATACTTCATTACTTCTCCGATGATGTCAAAATTTTTTCCTAAAACCTCCTTCAGACGCAAAACAATCACTCTTTTGTTTTCTAAAAAAGCTTCGACGTCAAGAGTAACACACTAATGAGATATTACGAAAACTGCTGAAAAATAAGTGTCAAAAACACAAAAAATTATAGTTTTTTTCTTTTAATTTTATATTACAATAGGAGGCAAATTAAACTATTTTTTATTACGCTGCAGCAGCGGCAGGAGCAAGAAGCCACAGAAGAAGCAGGCCATTTGCAAACAAAATCTGAGGCTGTTGCTAAAATGGGAGCAATGCCGGTATCATCATCTTTCCAAAGTGGCAATTTAATTAATTCCTTCAATCAAAAAGCAGTTTCCAGTGATCAAGCTATCTCGCAATCAAGAAGTAAATGGAGGCTGTTCAGAACTGCGGCAAGCCAATAATAAAGCACTTGTCTAGTTGTCTTGTGCCATTGTGCAGATGATTTATACATGTAGGAGATACAAATTTTACACAAATTGATTAACTAACTAGACTCCATTGTGTACTTGCTACCAATTTTGTTTTATATATATATATATATATATATATGAGGGATTTTACTTTTTTTTTTAATACTTGAACAGCAGAACCAAGTACAGGGAAATGAACACAATTGGAATTCAATTTTGTGCCAGTAAAGGTGACATAAAAGCAACTATTATTACCTGATAAATGTTGGTAAGTATAGAGTCAATAAGATCAGAATTCTCGATCTACTTCACAGTGTCAACGGAGATATATTGCGGCAATGATTGAAAAAAAAAAGTTCAAATACACTTGAGAGGGAATTTCTTACTATAGATTACCTGAGCTAGTGTCTACAGAAAAAGATGTTGAATCAGAGTTTGGTTCATGAGTAAAATTTGGAAATGGAATTTCTTACTATAACCCTAAAGCCGATGCAAGTGTGTGATATATAACCATTGAGCAGATGCATCAGTGGAAGCAGACGCAGAATGAAAGCCAGTGGGCTGAGGAAATGAAGCTTTACGAGCACAAGATATATGCAAAGATTCTAATTGTACCCTTAGAGGTGATTAGAGTAACTCTTGAGTGGTTATAATTTCTGAAGATGATCTTATAGGCGAGAGCACTGGCTTATCCCTAAGACTTTTGCTAATCTTTGAAGCCAGATAAATATTTTCTTTTTTTTTCGTGCAGCATCGTCCTTAAAGGCCACAATTAAGAAAAAAGAAAAAAATAGAGAAAATATTACAAACTTTATAAAGTGTTAGCCTAAAAGGTTATAAATATTATAATTTTGATGATAACAAACATATGCATTAAAGTATTTTATTTTGAATTTCACAAGTTTACTAGTTTTGAAGGATAATGAATCAAGTGAAATTAAGTTCAAGACACACAACGGATAACGGCGAAATCAAGAATAGAATTTTGAGCTCAACGAATAATTTATTGCGACAATTTCTTATAAAGCTGGTATGATTTAATTTATACTTGAATTAGCATTTGTGAAGCTCAATTTTATGTTAATAAAATAATTATTTTTCAAACTAAATTAATTTTATGTTTATGAGATAAAAATTTTGTGGATTTGATTAATTTGGGTTAAAATGAAAAAGTTTTAAATTTCGGAGTTAGATTTATTTGCTAAAGTTTTGAAACTTTTGGGCTATATTGTAACTTATAAAAGATTGGGGGTCTAAGTGAAAAGTTTTAAGAACTTTAAAAATTATAGTGATTTAGTTAAAATTTAAAAAGAACTTATTTGAAAAGATTTTAATTAATTTAGGCCATACTGTAATTTTAAAAAGTTTTAAGAATTAAATAGTATTTAAAATTTCTGAAATTGAATTTTTTATAAAGTTTTATGACGTTTTGGGTTATAATATAATTTAAAAAAATTTTGAGGTAAAATTATAATTTTATTAACAGTATTACTGTAGCAAAATTCAAATTTAATGGTAACTTCACTGTTATGAGCAGAGAGTCGGTTAAATTAAGCGACTAGCTGTTTAAGTATTGAAATTTGTTAATAACAACTAGTTTTTGAGCTTTAACTATAAAAATTCAACTCTAACTTCATTTTAAACTCTGTAGCAACCAAAAACAAGTTGATAAAACATATATTGAGCTTCCATATTGTAAATCATTATAGATTAAATTATTTTTGTGTCATTATTTATTAATCCACTCTTATAGAGAGTTTCTTGTTGTAATTTTCATTTCATATCATATTGAGAGTTTTTAAGTGAGAAAAACACTTGAGGTAAAGGGATTAGGGTAATAATCTCTTAATTATAAAGGTCCATTGATAGCTTGAAAGTCAATTGTAAATATTTAAAGCCTTAGAAGGTTTGAATAGTGAAATCCTCAAGCTTAATTGACTTGGAGGCGTGGACGTAGGCGGGGATTACCGAACTACGTAAAAATCACTGTGTTTGCATTATCTTCCCTTACTCATTTATTTTACAAGCATTGTCTAATTTATTATATTTGATTTAGTTATTATAAGACTTATTATTTTTGTTTGTATTAAGATATTAGATTGAACCGTTTAAAATTTATTTAGAATAACTTTTGAAAACCTAATTTACCCCCTCTTAAGTTGCACATTTGTATTTCATAAAGCATACAAATTATTATGCTCAAATGAAAACTTAGTTGATGATGGAATACTGTTAGAAGTAGAAGGGATAAAGCCCAAAGCAGTTAAAAAGCCTATTTGAGAAAGATATTTCTAAGACTAGGAGTTGACAGGGTCTTTAAAAACTTCACCAATCTGACTTTGCTTCACAGGATCAATTAGAGAGTAACTTTATGATATTAAAAATAAAGAAAGAGAGAGAGAATAAGTACATCAATAAAAAAAAATGCATGTATCCTGTAAGAGTGCTTAAAAAAAAAAAGGGCTACTTGGGGTAAAAAAAAAGGGTTTGAACCCTATACCCAAAGCATATATCAAGATAATTTCTTAACTCCCAATCCTCAATGGTAAAAAGCCAAGAGTCTTTCTGTCATCATCAGATTTACCCTGGGCAACTAAAGAAAAAGACTTAGCCTAGGCACAAACGTAATACCAATCCTTAAAAGAGAGCCCTTATCACCTAAAAGGCTCATCAGTTGATAAACTCGTTGAAACTAGCTAAATATAAGATCTGAAAAATCCCTTAGCTTCCATAAAACATACATGCCAATTATGGCACATCAAACACTTGGGGAAAGCTAAGCCGGAGCACAGTTTATATAGATCAAAATATACCTCAAGAAAGGATGCAAAGGTAACCTAACACCATAACGAAAAAATTTAGCATAGAAGGCAACAACTCCAAAAGAGGGCTGGCTAGCAAGCTCACTAACATAGGGCTTCCTAAGATCAACTAAGCTTGGATTCCATATTTAGCCCTAAGAGATAGAATTGATTCTCAAAAATTGTATTATTAACCTCGTCAATGGACCAATCGGCATTGGATTGTGACCGGCGGATCCCACTACATGCTTTAAAGCAAGATGAAGGATTGGATTTACTAAGAAAGCGTGCTGGCATTGGTGATGCTAATATATCCTTGATTGATGTTTCAAAACAGGTTGCTGCTGAATGTGGCGGGCTGCCTTTAACCATTACAGCTGTTGGAAGTGCACTAAGAGGCAAACGATGTGGTGAATGGAAAGCAGCTCTATATAAGCTAAAAGATAGAAGGTGTTGGTAAGGATAACCAAGACGTTTACCATTATCTCAAACTAAGTTATGATTACTTGAATGATGAGGATTCCAGGTCGTGCTTCTTGTTGTGTTCGCTGTTTCCAGAAGATTATAATATAGGTTTGGATTATTTGGTTGGGTATGCACTGGCTTTAGATTGGTATCCAGCTGAGTCAATTGAAGAAGCCAGGAGCCTAGTGAGTGGAACGATTAAAGAGCTCAAAGCCTCTTCACTGCTGTTCGACACTCATAATGACATATATGTGAAAACGCATGACATTGTTCGTGATGTAGCCTTATGGATAGGCTCAATGGAGAAGAAATATTTTACTATTAAAGTTGGCATTGGATTGGCGGAACGGGTAGTGGAAGAAGGCCTGGGACAATACAGGGAATCTCATTGGTGGGAAATAAAAGAGAAAAGCTTCCTTGTAGTTTGGTACGCCCTAACCTTCATATTTTACGATTGGAGAATACTGTATATGACTACAAATTGCCAGTTCCAGAACACTTTTTTGAAGAAATAAAAGCATTGAAAGTTGTTACAATAATACGTGGAGTCCTTTCACGTAAACTTCAATTCCTCGCCAACCTCCAAGTTCTTGAGTTGATTCAATGTGAGGTGAGTGACACGTCATTCCTTGGAAAATTGAATAGACTTCAAATTCTCTGTCTCTGGGCGTCTTTCATTGAAATTTCTGAAGAATTGGGGGATGAACTTAGTAGATTGAAAGTTTTGCGTACTGAATTCGGGTGTTCTGTTTCTCCCATTACGATAAAAAAATTTCCTCAATTAGAAGAATTTTATGGTGAGATAAAACATTGGAAGGTTGAAGGTATGAGTTTAGAAAAAAGTTGTGGTAGGCTTGTTGAGTTGAACTCCCAACCCGACGGATCTATTGTACGTCTTCCAAGAGAATTTACATTCCCAAAATTGCAAAGGTATGTCACGGGTGAAGGAGTTTATGGATCTATTGTACGACCTCCAATAGACTTTTGATTCCTGAAATTGCAAGGGTACGACATGGTCCAAGGAGATCTTTTGATTCCTGAAATTCCTGAAATGAGTGGTGAGACAAGGAAATTAATCACTGATAGATACCCTTCTGAAGACACTTCACTCGGTATTTTTTCAGAACTATATCCTAATCTGGAATTTCTTCATTTGGGAAAGTTAATAGGTCATCAGAATGTTGTGCCAAGCATAGATAAAAATTTAGGATAATGGATTTCTCTGAGTTGTTGCCCGGAAAGAGTCGGAATCCTATGATGCTCTCAAGATTAGCCAGGTTATCTGTGAGCATATTACCAGAACTGAAATGGATATGGAAGGCGCCCACCCAACGTGTGAGCGTCCAAAATCTGACAAATTTGGCTGTGCACCTATGCCAGAATTTGACACGTATCTTCACGTTGTCACAAGCTCAATGTTTGGTGCATCTTGAAAGTCTTCATGTAAGTGAATGCGAGAGTTTAGAATGTATTGTCGAAGTAAAGTTTGATCACATTGCGGGGAAATACGTGTCAGAGATGCAAATACGAAGCTCGCCCGCCCTTTGTTGAGAAAATTAAGACTTGAAGGTCTCGATATTGAGAAAAACTCATCAGCCTCTGTTCGAAAAATTATTGTTCAACTTGGACGGCATTGGAAAAGTCATACCTCGAGTGCTGTCCCAACTTGACCGTCAACAGTAATGAACTTGAGTCCATTTGTAGGGTCATTTTATAATACCATAATTAAAATTATAGTATTAATATCATAATAAATATTGACCGTTAGATTTAAATAAAAAGTCTTTATCATTAATTCTAAATAAATAGATAACTTTTTACTTAAGTAGCAGGTAATTATTATTTTTTATTCAAGTTACATGTTATATTTACTAATTTTATGTATAATTTACATGTTTAATGCGTTATTTGTCACTTAATGTTAATTTATAATTTTTATGTAACATTTACAGGTTTTTATTTTGTTTATAATTTTAAAGAATAATTTACTATTCTAATATTAATTTACCCTTTTTTCCTTTAATTTACTTGCTCTATGTGTGGTTTACAAATTTATTGTTTCATTTTAGTTTTAATGTCAACTTATAAATTTTATGTAATTTTTCTAAATTTTCATTTTGTTTACAATTTCTTGTTTTGATCTACAACTCCAACATTATTTTACTCTTTTTTTAATTAATTTATTAGTTTTATGTGTGGTTTATGTATTTTTGTTTTATTTTATATTTAATGTCAATTTATAAGTTTTATGTGATTTTTTTAAGATTTCGTTTTTTTATAATTTTGAAGAGCAATTTACTACTTCAATATTAATTTACCATTTTTTCCTTCTATTTACTAATTTCATGTGTGATTTATAAATTTTTTATTTTATTTTACACGCAATGTTAATTTACAAGTTTTATGTAATTTTTTACAATTTTTGTTTTGTTTACAATTTCTTCTTTTAATTTACAACTTCAATGTTAGTTTACTCTTTTTTTAATCAATTTATTAGTTTTATGTGTGGTTTACACATTTTTTATTTTATTTTATATTTAATGTCAATGTACAAGTTTTATGTGATTTTTATAAGATTTCATACTTTTACAATTTTGAAGAGCAATTTACTACTCCAACATTAATTTGCTCTTTTTTTTTCAATTTATTAGTTCCATGTGTGATTTATAAATTTTTTATTTTATTTTACAATTAACATCAATTTACAAGTTTTATGTCAAATTTTCATCTTATTTATAATTTCTTCTTTTAATTTACAGCTCCAACGTTAGTTTACTCTTTTTTTATCAATTTATTAGTTTTATGTGTGGTTTACACATTTTTTGTTTTATTTTATATTTAGTGTTAATTTACAAGATTTATGTGATTTTTCTAAGATTTAATATTTTTTACAATTTTGAAGAGTAATTTACTACTCTAATATTAATTTACTCTTTTATCCTTCAATTTACTAGTTCTAGGTGTAATTTATAAAATTTTTGTTTTATTTTACACTTAATGTCAATTTATAAGCTTTACATCATTTTTCTAAATTTTCATCTTGTTTACAATTTCTTCTGTTAATTTACAACTCCAATGTTAATTTACTCTTTTTTTCATCAATTTACTAGTTTTATGTGTGGTTTACATATTTTTTATTTTATTTTATATATAATGTCAATTTACAAGTTTTATGTGATTTTTATAAGATTTCATCTTTTTTATAATTTTGAAAAATAATTTACTACTCCAACATTAATTTACTCTTTTTTCCTTCAATTTACTAGTTCCAAGTGTGATTTATAAATTTTTTTATTTTATTTTACAATTAATATCAATTTACAAGTTTTATATCATTTTTCTAAATTTTCATCTTGTTTACAATTTCTTGTTTTAATTTACAACTCCAACGTTAGCATACTCTTTTTTCATTAATTTACTAACTTTATGTGTAGTTTACACATTTTTTATTTTTATTTTATATTTAATGTTAATTTACAAGTTTTATGTGATTTTTATAAGATTTCATACTTTAACAATTTTGAAGAGTAATTTACTACTTCAACATTAATTTACTCTTTTTTCCTTCAATTTACTAGTTCCAAGTGTGATTTATAAATTTTTTATTTTATTTGACACTTAATGTCAATTTACAAGTTTTATGTCATTTTTCTAAATTTTCATCTTGTTTACAACTTCTTCTATTAATTTACAACTCCGATGTTAGCTTACTCTTTTTTTCATCAACTTACTAGTTTAAGTGTGGTTTACACATTTTTTGTTTTATTTTATATTTAATGTCAATTTATAAGTTTTATGTGATTTTTATAAGATTTCATACTTTTACAATTTTGAAGAGCAATTTACTACTCCAACATTAATTTACTCTTTTTTCCTTCAATTTATTAGTTCCACGTGTGATTTATAAATTTTTGTTTTATTTTACATTTAAGGTCAATTTACAAGTTTTATGTCATTTTTCTAAATTTTCGTCTTGTTTACAATTTCTTATTTTAATTTACAACTCTAACATTATTTTACTCTTTTTTCATCAATTTACTAGTTTTATATGTGGTTTACACATTTTTTATTTTATTTTATATTTAATGTTAATTTACAAGTTTTATGTGATTGTTCTAAGATTCTATTTTTTTTTATAATTTTGAAGAACAATTTACAACTCCAACACTAATTTATCCTTTTTTCCTTCCATTTACCAACTTCATGTTTGATTTACCAATCTTTTGTTTTATTTTACACTTAATATCAATTTATAAGTTTTATCTCATTTTTCTAAATTTTCATCTTGTTTATAATTTCTTCTTTTAATTTACAACTCCTACATTAATTTACTCTCTTTTTAATCAATTTACTAGTTTTACGTGTAGTTTATGTATTTTTTATTTATTTTACAGTTAATATCAATTTATAAGTTTTATGTGATTTTTCTAAGATTTTTTTACAATTTTAAATAGTAATTTACTATTATAACATTAATTTACCTTTTTCTTCAATTTACTAGTTTCATGTGTGATTTAGATATTTTTTATTTTATTTTACACTTAATGTCAATTTACAAGTTTTATATCATATTTCTAAATTTTCATTTTTGTTCACAATTTCTTATTTTAATTTACAGTTCCAACATTAATTTACTCTTTTTTCATCAATTTACTAGTTTTATGAGTGATTTAAATATTTTCTGTTTTATTCTATATTTAATGTTAATTTACAAATTTTATGTCATTTTTTTAAATTTTTGGTCTTTTTACAATTTTAAAGAGTAATTTTCTACTTTCACACTAATTTACTCTTTTTTCATCAATTTATTAGTTCCATGTGTGATTTATAAATTTTTTATTTTATTTTACACTTAATGTAAATTTATAAGTTTTATGTCATTGTTCTAAATTTTTATTTTGTTTATAATTTCTTCTTTTAATTTACGACTCCAATAATAATTCACTCATTTTTCCTTTAATTTACTAGCTCCATGTGCAATTTATAAATCTATTGTTTCATTTTATACTTAATATAAATTTATAAATTTTATGTCATTTTTCTAAATTTTCATTTTGTTTGTAATTTCTTGTTGTAATTTACAACTCCAACATTAGTTCACGATTGTTGTCATCAATGTATTAGTTTTATGTGTGGTTTACACATTTTTTGTTTTATTTTATATTTAATGTCAATTTATAAGTTTTATATGATTTTTCTAAGATTTCATACTTTTTATAATTTTGAAGAATAATTTACTACTCTAACATTAATTTACTTTTTTTTTACTTCAATTTATTAGTTTCATTTGTGATTTATAAATTTTTTGTTTTATTTTTCATGTAAAGTCAATTTACAAGTTTTATGTTATTTTTTTTTTAATTTTTGCTTTGTTTACAATTTCTTCTTTTAATTTACAACTCCAACATTAATTTACTCTATTTTTCATCGATTTACTAGTTTCATGTGCGATTTATACATTTTTATTTTATTTTACATGTAATGTTAATTTACAAATTTTATATCATTTTTCTAAATTTTTGATTTTTTAGAGCAGTATATGCAAGAATAAAATAGTCTCTTGTAGTAAAAGAATTAAAAGAATTAAAAATTATTTTAGTCATTTAAGTCTTTATAATTTTACAATTGATTAACATATTATCATTATCGTTATTGCTATTAGTAATTGATCTTATTTATATGAATTTGGTTGGGTTAAATTGGTTTACCATAATTTGTCCTACCCAAACTAATTATTAATTATTAATTATTAATGTCAAAATGTATACTCTATTGTGTCCATTTTTTTGCCTATCCAAGAAATTAGAAAAATATGCAATCATTGTTTAGTATAGATTAAGTATGAATATAAGTGTCATAATTTAGTATAGATTGAGTATGAATATGAGTGTCATAAGAGTAAGGTAGATTGGTGAATGATTGGGTTATTTTCAAATAAAGGTCAAGTAATTTACAATTGCAGGTTAGGTAGAATTACATGCTGGGTAGTTATTAGCTAAGAATTGGCAATGGTTGGGTAAAAAGAGATAGGTAATGGATGGGTAAAAATGGAGAATAAATAATCTTTAAAGGATATTTGCATGAGGCAACTTATTATGTTATTGTTTGAACTCAGTTCATGGACTATATCAATTCGTGGATTTTTGCGCCACATATGTCTTTACATTTTAAATAAATACCTTATCATTCAATTTTCATTATGACGAGCTTAGTTTCGTCATTCCACCTATCTATTTTGTACAATTAGTTTGCAACTCAAATGCTGTATTAAACAATATCAAGTACAATAAAGTTTCATCCGGAAAGCTTTCTCACCAATGAAGGCAAGACAATTGTTCGCAATTTTATCAAAATGAAACAGAGAAAAGAAGCGGCTGATTCTCAGAATTACAATGGCTAACTTATTTTAAGCCCGGCTAAATTAAAATAATTTCTCGGAAAACATTATTTATTAAATATAGCGTTCAATTTAGCACGTAGTCCTGATTTTGCGCTTGCATGGAAATATTACACATGTACGTGACCGTACACATCTCCCATATTAATTCGATCACGATCATCAATGGCAGCGTTTCGTGGCACCCAACCGAAACCTTGCAAATTAAGCAACTGTATATATGTCGTTATTATTATTTTTATTATGTTTCTGTTGCATTATTGTGAAAAAATCAAAGGAATATCGAGAGAAAGAGATGATGGGATCTTTTCTTTCAAGACCCCTTCTGTATGCAACAAGCAATTAATCGATCAGAAATTCCATTTTCTTTTATTTTCCGTCTAGTTGTTTTTAATTACCAGAAAGATTAAATTAAGTTAATGGTTTATTAATTGCATTTTTTTTCCCCCTCACAGAATGGTTCTTGGTTATGCTTACCCTGCGTACGAGTGCCTCAAAGCAGTGGAGAAGAACAAGCCAGATATTGAACAGCTCCTGTTTTGGTGCCAATATTGGTATGGAACTGTGGATGAATGCCTTACGCTATTAACTAGAGATTATTTTGCAACAATTCCTATTAATTCCTTATAACGAGTCATATTCATGTGTGGATGTCCGGATTTGATAAATTCAAATTATTAGAATCAAGAGTTATACAGCACCTGATTCTAATTCTTGATTTTGGAAAATCACGACGTCCCAACCTAAGCATCGTTTTGCTTGTTATAACAAAACATTGTATTCGTTGTATTGCAATATTAGGGTTTTGATCGCTGTGTTCACAGTTGGTGAGAGGGTGGGCGACACCTTTATTTCATGGTACGTGTATTTTTATAAATAACCGTCACATTACAGTATTGCGTATTAACTTCGGTCTACTTGCATCTTGAAGGTTGCCGATGTACAGTGAAGCTAAGTTGGCATTCTTAATATACCTTTGGTGTCCCAAAACAACAGTAATGAATCTGCACTAATCCATCATCTTTTTTCACTGAGTAAAATTCCTGATTGAAATGATTTAAAAAGTTTCAATTTTTAATATCTTCAGGGGACAGTTTGTGTTTATAATGTTTTATTGCGGCCTTATGTTGCAAAACATGAGAAAGAAATTGATCTTTATTTGTTAAAGCTGAGAATTAAGGCGAGGGAAATCGGTCTTCTGATTTGGGAGAAGGCTGCCATTTATGGGCAAACAAGGCTTTTTGAGATTTTGCGGTACTCCTCTTCTCACTTAACTTCACTGCCTCACTCTGGTCAGGTAATTTAACAACTTTTTTGTAATATATTTCGTTGCCAATTTTCTCGCTAGGAGTAAAAAAAAAAATGCTTTCCTGTTTCGGGATATTATGAAAACTAAACTATAGAATAGTAAGTGGAAAAAACAAAAAAATTATAGTGAATTTTCTTTTTATATTACAGTAGGAAGCAAACTGAACTGTTTTTTATTCTGCTGCAGCAGCAAGAAGCCACAGAAGAAGCAGGACATTTGCCAACAAAATCCGAAGCAGCTGCTGAAATGGAAACAATGCCGGTATCATCATCTTTCCAAGATGGAAATTTAATTAATTCCTTCAATCAAAAAGCAGTTTCTAGCAATCAAGATATCCGGCAATCAAGAAGCAAATGGAGGTTGTTCAGGACAGCAGCAAGCCAATAATAAAGCACTTATCTGGTTGTCATGTGCCATTATGAAGATGATTTATACATGAAGAAGGTGCAAATTTAAACACCCTTTGATTAATTAATTAGTCTCCTGTGTGTGCTAGCTGCCAATTTTGTAGCACGTAAAAATCTCACGGGACTACTGACTAAGAAAATATATAGTGACTGGTAGCGACTGGCTTAGGTATCAGTTAGAAGAAAATAGCTACATGCAATAGTCAATAACGCAATTAATCTGTGACACGTTTTGTAGTTGCGTGCCGATCATTTTTGATAAGGCACTTAATGAGCGACGTGACCATTTTCGGCACGAGGTTTAGATGTACTTCTCACTGTTTTTAAATATGAATTAGGAGCCCACTTGATACCGTAATTTCCTAACTACTAGTCCCTCGTATTAAGAAGCAGCTCAAATCTAAAGAAAGTCGTAATCTCATAAATAAATCACGAGTTATCTTAAAGTACAACCCAATTGATTTTACCATTATAGTGGAAGCAACAAATCAAGTGCTCAAGTTTTAAAAGATAAGATTATTTACATCTTAAAAATTATTCTGAACATTTATTACTCCGTATACTCATTTACCTAATTTTAAAATATATATATATATATATATATATATATATATATATATTGAATTTGAATGGGTCTAAATTAAATAAAAGTCTAAATAGCTCTAAATGTAAATATTTGAGGACATATGACTAAATACAAGTGTTAAATTATTTACCTTATAAGTAAGAAAAGAATCTGAATTATAATGTTTTGACATTTATGTCCTTATAAGTATTAATATATATTTGATAAGTTAAAGATAGCAAGTAAATTAAAATCATTTCATTATTAATTATAACTTATCTATTTTTTTCAATATATAAACTGTTATAGCTAAAAAAGTAAGTACAATGTTAATTACATTATTTGTGTTTACTATATGTTTGTTTTTCGTTTAATCACACAAGTTAGCATAGGATCAATTAACAATTTCAAGTAAAATAGCATTTTACATATATTATAAATTGTAAAAGTTAAAATAATTGAGGAATAAAAACAACGGCTACATCCTAGCATATTAATTTTTGTTAATAGTTTTGTTCAAAATAGTTGTTATAAATAAAATTAAAAAAAAAGCCGGAGATGAGTACAAAGTCCAAAAATATAGCTTTAATAAAATAAGTTGATTCAATCATATAAAATCTACACGACATAACAGCAATTGGAAAGAGTAAAATAAAAATTAGCTATGTTTGATTGGAAATAAGCCTATTAGATAAGGATATTTTTGAGAGATTGTAGTGATTTTCATTCACATCTTTTTCAATTCAAATAAAAATCAAGTTATTTAATATTTTCTATTAAGTGGTATATTTTGAAATTCAGATAAAGTATGAAAAACAAACTAGTAAACTTTAAAAAAAAAATCTGACTTCATATATTTAACAAATAAATTTTAAGTTTCACTTTGTACACTTTTTAAAATGCCTAAAATTTCTTACTAATTAAATCATTTTAGTTAATTTGAAAATAAATTCTTTTAACATAATTTGAATTCCTTGAAATCGCGTCTTTTCTTCCTTCTGATATTATTGCGTTAAACAAATGAAATGGCTTTTGCTAGGGTTGTTTTTCCCGTGCATTTGGTTTATTTCCCTTTGTACTATTGCATCCTGCAACTCCTCCGCCAGAGGGCTTACTCACCTTGTTTTGGATCCCGTGAATCAAGAGATAATTCTAGATAATTTGTATGATTAAATAAATAAATAAACTTCAAAACAAGTTTAATTATTGTTATGAAGTTTAAAGTATGAGAATTATATATTATTATTACATTAGTTATAATAAATTATTCATTTGTTCTTAGCACTAATTCATGTGATAAGTATTTTCAAAATAAATTATTTTAGTCGACATAATAATATTTAAAATATAAATACCTTAC
Organism: Aegle marmelos; assembly: GCA_030449875.1. Taxonomy (NCBI): domain Eukaryota; kingdom Viridiplantae; phylum Streptophyta; class Magnoliopsida; order Sapindales; family Rutaceae; genus Aegle; species Aegle marmelos. The sequence continues at coordinate 43,788 of JASUUL010000026.1, read as the reverse complement.
TTATCTTTTAAAAAATTAAAAAAAAAAAACTATGTTAAGGTACGCAAAGGTTGTACGCAACCCTCCCACCGGCCACGACAAAAAATGCAGATAGGAAAAAAAAAATCAACCGAACACATGTTAGACAGACACCATTTTTTAACGTAAGTTTAGATTTGAAAAAAAAAAAAAGGATTTGAGATTTAAAACATAAGTTTTCTTAAATTAAATCGATAACATCGTAACATGTGGCTAATTGAAATTATTAAAAATAAATTTTATTTTTCCTTCTGTCCCTATCACTTTGCCAACGTGTTATTTTCACATTGGTGGATCTAAGTAGTGGGCTGATTTTGCAGCCCCGAATTGACTTTGGCAGATGAAAAGGAGCATGTAATGAAATCGACAGAATTAAAAATCGGGTACGTACGACGCACTACAGATCAGCCACAAACTTTTATCGAATGATTGCCACGTAAGGAAGAATCAACGGTCAATACGAGCTGGGAACTGACTGAGGTTCAGTTACAAAGTGCACGCGGCATGCGGATACGGGCCGACCAAAAGTGAAAAAAGTAGACTCAATCACTCCGCCTCTGCTGGTCTCATCTCTTCTGGTCTCATCCTCTACGATCTAACCTCTTTTCTAGGAGGCTCTCAAACCGCCCCACGTGTCCTGACCACACATAGATTTGTGTGGTCACCAACCTCCTTCATTATCTTTCTCCATTTCTAACGACTTGTTTGGTCCCATTTTTAAAGTGCTTTTCCTAATGAAATAAAGAAAATAAAATATGTTAATTCATCTATAATGGCATGCATACTTAGTTGGGACATTTAATTAAAATACTTATTTATATATCATCAATTATTTAATAATATTAATTAATTTTATAATAATTATTAACCTATTATTACTTAATTTTATAATTAATTATTAAATCACACATAAAATATTACGTCAGTTAATATCTTAATTAAATATTTAAAATAAATAAATATAACATCAGTCATACCTATCAGAGTTTTATTGTACAATTCAATAAAAAAAATATAGCATTCTCGTACTCCTTCAAAACTTATTTTAATGAGATCATTTAACTAATACTTTATTTAAGGACACGGTGCTATAACATAAAAAATATTGATTGATTAAAGAAAATTTATGGGTGTTTGATAAATATCACTGGCCTTTACAATTAAAAAATTTTGTCATAACTTTGGAAATTAAATTTTGGCAATGGCAAGCTAAATTACACTGTATCAATAAGGAAAAAAGACTCAAGACAAGTGACAATTGTGCTTTATGATTTTCATACAAACATCGATTTTGTTTGAATATAAACTCACTTAAATGATTAGGACAGGTTCGACGCACCATTTTCTCGTGCATGGGACATGATCAAAAAATATTAAAAGTAAATTCAATATTTGCGGTTTTGTTTTAAATGTCTTTTAATATGGGTGATGTATCTTTCCACGCACCTGCACAAGTGGAGATATTGTAAGTTTGGAATAGAGATCTTATTTTTATTAAAGATACTACAAGTGTATATAATACATATTTTAATGTATAAATCATAAATTAAAAAAAATGATATGTTTGTTTAGTTAGGATACTTAATTTTTTATCTTAACTTTAATGTTGTTAATAAAATTTATTATTTAAATTATAAATAACAATATTTAATAATTATTTATTATTTAAATTAATCAGATAGATAGTGGTACATTATTTATTATCTCAATTAAAATGAATCCCAAGTACCTATAACATATATTATAGGGGAAGAAAGAGAGTGATGCACGTTGAAAATAATGCTAATTAAATGAAACAAAACCAAACAGGGCCCAGAGTTTAGTTTCTAAAAATATACATTATCTAACTACTACGGCTCTCCCTTGTTTTGGTATAAAACTGAGCCAAAGAGTAGTTAGATGAAGAAGAAGAACAAGGCAAAGGGGGAGACTCGCCCAATACCAAAGGCAACTCTTGTGAATCACGAGACTCTCAACAAAACAAAAGGCAAGGCCAAAAGCAAAGCCACAAACCTAAAACTTCATCTTCACAAGAATCATCACAAGAAAATTAATGGAGACAGCTGAAAGTACAAGCACGACGCAGCAGCAGCAGCACCAACAGCAAGTGCTGGACGGTTCAAATATAATGAAGTTGGTTGGAAATGAGGAGGTGTTTAGCAACTTTGTCGATCATAAGTTCCAAGAACTTGACAGAGACAGAGATGGTCAGCTCTCTGTGAAGGAGCTTCAGCCTGCTGTTTCTGATATTGGTGCTGCTCTTGGCTTGCCTGCTCAGGGCTCTTCTCCTGATTCTGATCACATCTACTCTGAGGTTCATTTCTACTCGCCCCCATTTCCCTTTTTTTCATTCTTGTCATACATAAGTTGCTTTAACTGCTGGTTTAATTTTGAAAGTTAAATGATTAGATTACTGCCATAAGTCTGTTTATTTATATTTAACAGTTAGTAATTTTATCTACTTACTGCAAGAAAAGTTATTTTTTATTTGTATTTGAGCGGTAGTGATTTTATTTTGGCAATTAAGAATGGTTATTCTTGTCACACCAGTTATACTAGTTGTAATCAGTTTCTTCTCTGTTAATAGAACGAGCCTATATTACTTATACGTCAAGCCTGTGATTTCATTACACAACCCTATTTCAAGCATAAGAATACAATTAATCCTTGTTTTTTTAAAAGCAATATTTCTTATACATCTCATAGGAGTATGAGTTTAGAATTAATCTCATAGTTACTATTTACAATTGATCTGATCTGTCCCTTGAGTTTTGTTTTTTTTTTAAAAAAAAAAAATTCTCACCTATTTGTAAGTGGTGACTCTGTTTCCAAAGAACAAGGAGAAATTAATAAAATAAAAAAATTAGAAAATATCATTTTCGTGTTGGAAGCTCCAAAGCTAGCAAGAACAAGATAAAGTTGTTGCATAAGTGGTGAAGACTTTTGTGCTCTCAGTTATGTTTCGATTTTTTTCTTTATTCTATTAAGGTCAATTAAACTTAGCTTTCAATGATGATAAATGAGCAAAAATTGTGTCATTCATATTTTTCAATTTTAAGAAAATTTATGAATTGAAAAGAACGTGGTGCAATCTCTTCCTGGTTCGTGGGTACTGCACAGACTAATCTTGATATTACATTTTGGTAATCTTAATTTCAATATAAAACGATTATACAAGCTTGGCTACTCAATTAGGTTAACATATAAGCTGTCTAATGTTTCCATTTATGCCTAGTTAGCTCCTGAATTATCCAACCTATTATTCAATTCTGGTCGGCGCAGTGTGACTTTATAACTTGTAGTTAGCTAGCCTTTTCTTTATTTCTTTTCTTATTGACTTTTTCGTTGTTCTTGCTTTGTATATATCTTCATAGTTAAGGAGGAATCTAGTGACGAATGTTGTGGAACTTACTGCTTGTCTCTTTGGAATTTTATTGTTGCTCAAGAAATAATGTAAATGGGGACCAAAGTCAATTTGCTTTTTAATAATTTGCAATGAAGGTTTAAGTGGAGCCTCATGACTTTGCTTGATGAATAAGTGATAATCTTATACCTAATCTTCTAATGTTAGGCCCAGCTCAGCACATATTATTATTTTATATGTTGGAAGCCAAAAAGCATGTGATGTTGGAATAGAATTTCCTTTTAGGCGCACGATAAATGTAGAAGCAGTAAATTAAAGTATCATAGTCACGGCCAAAAAGCAGAGCAGAGATAAAGGACCAGGGTGGTCCTGATGCTCTACATGATGTCTGTCCTTGTTCTGGATCTCTCTAAATCCATGCAAGTGATCTCTCCTCGGTCTTTATTATTTTGTTACCTCAAGAACATAACTACTCTTGCAATGATCTGTGGGATAAGAGGAAAATGTTTGTCCAGTAAAATAAGACCTCTTTTTAAATATTTTTATTGTCTAATTCAACCATCAGTAGTTTTTAGCGTGAATGTTCATATGGCAAGATTTGACTGGATAAATTTATATTTTTTGTGGGATTTAAGAGACTTTAATGTAGTAAATCCTTAAGTAGTTTTGGACGTGGCTTAAACTATTTAAGAACATGTTCTAAGCTTGTTATTGCCTTGACTGTATGTTTAAAATGACCATCTTGATGATATTCTATGTAGGTTTTGAATGAATTCACCCATGGAAAACAAGAAAAAGTGAGCAAGATTGAGTTTAAAGAGGTTCTCTCGGACATTTTACTAGGTATGGCTGCTGGCTTGAAACGAGATCCCATAGTCATCCTCCGCATGGATGGGGAGGACCTGCAAGAATTCATCAATGGCCCCAGTTATGAGCCAGACATGGTATCCATATTTTCCCAGATAGAGTCACCGGATGGATCAATGCGGGATTTTATTATCAAGGCTTTGGATAAACTTACTGTTGAACAGGGGTTGCCGCCTTCTTCGGATTCTTGGGTAATTGACCTTTTACATTTGAACTTTAATTTTATGGCCTTGTTGAACGTTTTTACATATTCTTTATTCTTTCTTATTTGATATGTGGATTTGTAATTTCATAGGTTATGAGCAACATTGTGGAACCAGCAATTCAATCTTGTGCTATAGATGAACATGGCACACCTGTTTCGCAAGAGACATTTTTGGTGGAATTTAAGAAACTAGCTGATTGTGTGGCACAACGTCTAAAAGAGCAGCCTGTGATTGTTGCCCATAGTGAAAATACTTTTGATGGAAGCGCCATTAAGAGACTCTTGTCAAACAAGTTTGAATTAGACAAGGTGTGTTCTGTTTAAAACAAGCTTTTGTGTCATATTTTGGAGTGCAGCATTAATATGGAAATGCTAAATAAACTTCATCTCAAAATACAGACAATGACTGCAGCTCTAGAGAATGTGCCAAAAGATCGCAATGGGAAATTATCGAAAGACTATTTACGTGTAGCATTGGATGCATTGGCCGCGTCAGCTGGTTTACCCCAGTTGGTGCAGTTGCACAGGTATACTTCATTAATTTGCAGCCGAGCCTAGCCTGGCAGATCCAGCTTCTCTTAGCCATCCATGCATTTTGTTGATTGCATATTTATTTCATCTCAATGTTCTGCAGATGGACGTGGTTGTCAGTGAAGCATTCAAGATGGTGAATGCAGATGATGGCAAGATTGTAAAAGAAGACGAGTTCAAGAAGCTACTGACTGAAATTCTTGGGAGTATCATGTTGCAATTAGAGGGCAATCCCATCGCAATTTCATCAAATTCTGTCGTGCACGAGCCCCTTGCCGCCCCTTCATCTACTCTTTTGCAGCCATCTTCTTAATTGTTTATGTTGTTAATAGTTTCACAAGGTATATGTATCGAGGGAAGCAAGTTAAAATCCTAATCTTTTTGTTGAGGATGGTAAGTATGGCTAGCTTAAGTTTGTGTCCTCTGTTATATAGAAACGACGATTCCATGATGGGATATGATGCTTAAGACATGAAATATAGAAATAGAGGGGCCAAGAGTTGGTTTACTCTATCGTCATCAACGTTTGTTTTGTGTCTTTTTGTCCTCGAATTCTGATGTAATCAATAGATGCCTTTTTGCTAACACTTTATTTGGAACCTTCTAAAATGTTTCTATCACTATATCCGTTGGATTAAAAGGTTGTGATATTTGTGGTTTACGCTAAAGAATATTCTATAATTGAGATTATTACATTTAAAAATGTAAAATTGTATATATGCAAACGTATGAATGTTTGTTTATTGTTTACTTTTTCCTTTGAAGATGACAGGAAGTGCCTGTGCCATTGCACCAAACCGTAGTAGCCAAATTTATAATGTCATACTCGAATTTATCTTCCAAGGCTAAGCCTTCCTGCGGTAAAGTCTTCGTGAAGCCATAGTAAACAACGCAAGCAACGAAGGGGCCGACCCAAAATACCCAATGGCCCGTCCATAATGGGCCTCCATGTAACAATGCCGGGCCTAAACACCGAGCCGGGTTCAGGCCCACACCGGCATAACCGGGCCTTTGAGTCACTGTTATGGACACAAACACAGCGATTGCCGTCGCCCCCGCCACCGTAGCACAAACGACTACTAAGCCAAGTTCTCCGCACCTCCTCTTGTCAAAAGCAATTGTAACACCAACAAATAGCACCACAAATGTGCAAGTAAATTCCAGTATCAGTGCTGTTTCTGCACTTATCCCAGCTGAGGTCCCAGTACCAGCAATTAAGCAGCCACCAAGAGAGTATCTCTTTGCTGCATTGTGGCTCATCACACTATTTACGATTAGAAAACCTACGATTGAGCCTAAACATTGTGCCAGGACATATGTGGCGGCTCGTGCCAGGGTTACAATACCCTTCAACGCGGCGATGAAGGTGAAGACCGGGCTCATATGGCCGCCGGAGAGAGGAACCGTCACCATGAGGAACAGGAATGCAATGATGAATACAGCAATTGGAACGAGGAGCTTTTGTTCGGACACGTGTGAATCCAAGCATGAAATGATGGATGTGGTCAGTGTAAATACAAGGAAGGCCGTTGCCACTAACTCTGTAAATGCTGCCCTCCACATCTGAAAGAAAAAGATAATCACATGCACGAGGATCATAATAGAGTTATAGGCAAGTTTTAACTATCCTCTCAAGTGAAACATAAATCAAGACTCGGAAGAACAAAAATTTATAAATAAACGAAGAGCCCAAAAGTGAGTCAAAAATTTGAAAAAATAATTGAAATAGAATTTTTACATAACATAAGGCTAACAAAACTTTAGACACGGGCTCTAATTCTATGTTAATGAAACTGCTTGACCCAAAAGTTTAATGTGACATATAAAAACCTGACAATAGTATTAAAGATAAATCTAAATATTTTAAACATTAGCACAGATGATTACCTTTGGTGAAAAAAATTCATAAAACCCAATGCAAGCAAGAAACACTTCCCTTCTTGTTATTGTTGCATTCATGATTTCATTTTTGTCAAATGATAATCCCTGGGAAGGTGCGGGATCAGCTGTTTCTCGGGGGACAATTAAATCCATATGCTATGGCCTTAAAGTCTACAAGAGAGAGAAGAAAGGATAGCTTTGTATACTTAAGAATCATTAATTGATACATAAAGAAAGAGGCATGCAGGAGAGTTTTATAATCCACCATTTTTCGATTACAAATGGAATGCTAATAATAGGCCTTATAGCTAAAAGCCATGCAAACCTGCCAAACAAGTTTTGGTTTTAGGGTTAGAGACGAAGCAAAGACCAAAGAGATTGCATTGCATAGGCCTCCTAACACTAGATGGATGAATCATTCATACATCTATCATATTTAGATAGAAAAGGAAGATAAAATTAATGTATTAGTAAGAGCAATATTTTTAAGCTTAATATCTTATCTTCAGGAATATCCATTCAGCATAAACAAAAAATGCTGGCTAAAGACAATGGAGATGATCATTGTATAGACATAACTTATTAGAGAGAAAAACAATAGGATTATAAATTTTAACTCTAAGTTTCCAATTGAGTGTTATAGTTTTCTGACATAGTTAGAAAAACAAATGTCTAACTTTAATTACAAGTCAGATCTAATTGGATGTCTACGGGAATATTAGATAAAAGAGAGGTTTATTCAAAGGATAAGGATTTTATGTTTTCAATCAATAATTGTTCGACAAGAAACATGTATTAAAAATATATATTAGCCAATAGTCATTATAAACTTAGGGTGGCTCTAGAGTGTTGGGGCTTTATATGAAATTTTTTATCCGTCCTCCTTATATGGAACAATCTTAATATTTAAATAAATATAAAAGAATCTAAAATTAATTCAATCAATTGTTTAACTATATCTTTGAAGTTCAACAGTATTAACAATATTGTAAGAAATTTTAAAAAGAAAAAATTAAAAAATATATCTTTTGTGTATCTTTCAGAATTGTTATTCAAGAAACTATTTTTCTTTTTGTTCAAAAGTAAGCTAATAAATGTAATAATTTTCTTTGTCGAGAAGAGACAAGAAATTTTTGTGACATTAAATAATTAATTATTTAAATTAAAAAAATAAAGAATTTAACCTTTTTATTGGAAAAATTAATAATGAATGAAATAATTATAGCTTTTAGCCACTAATCCTATCAAATATAGAATTTTTATTAAAAATTCTTAGTAGTAAGATAATTATTAACTAGAAATAGACTTAAAAATTAAGCTTTCCTACTGTAAATAATTGTAAAAAAATTTATTAATTGAGTATTACAAAGAAAAGAAAGATCCATGGAGGCACGCACAATGAAAAAAAAATGAATGGAAAACTCTTTTTTTTTTTTTTAAAAGGAATGGAAAACTCTTTTAAAGATACACATATTTGCTATAAAAACATTTCGTATAAGTAGGAAATAGAAGGAAACTCATTTTGAAACATACCCATTCGCATGGTGGGGAGAAAGTGGCTTTTGAAGGCAATTGTAGCTACTTAAGCCCAACAAACAGTAAATGTTGTCGGCTTTATCTACACAAATTTTTTCAATTTTATTTTTATCTTTAATTTATAACTTAAAAAATATTTATTTTATTATTTTTCTCTGGTCAACGAACAGGTGGGTAAAACTAAACCAAAATTAAAAAAAATAATTTAATTCATCTTTTTAAAATTTTGGTTTGATTTTTTTAAAACTAAATATCTGAATTTACAAATACCAAACCGAATGATTCGGTTCGATTCTGGTCGGTTTTCAAATAAAAAGTTATAAAATCCAAACCAAATCCATATTAAAGATTTTTGTAATTTCACTACAGCATATATATATATATATACACACACACAAATTACATATGTTTGCACCGCTCTCGATCTCTACTCTCTCATTTTCAGCTGCCTACCCAAAGCCACAAATCCAAACCCTAAGGCTCATTTGTCAGTGGCTGGTACTACCTTATCCTTGCTGCCGTCCCGCCGCTGCCATTCCTTCCATTGCCCTGTCGCCAGCCAGCCAGCCAGCCAGCTAGGTGGCTTGCTTCTTCTTCTTTTTTTTTTTTTCTTTTTTGAAATAGCTCTTTAATCTTTTCTAATTCATGACGGGCCTAATTTATTATTAATGTATTAAATTATTAATAGTTTTTAATTTCATTAGCTTTGTCTGGATGTACGTATGTTACTGTACATTTTCGATTTTTCCATTTCGATGCTGTGCTGTTGGGTGAGGGAGTCGCCAAGGTTGAGAGATGATGGAGGAATAATATGTTTAGATCCCTCTTCTTTATAAAATTTTAATATGATCTAATGTTTAGGAAATGTTTGTATATAGGAATCTTGTTATGGCCTAATTTGTTTCCAGACTTTTCAAAACGGTCCTTAACGGAAAGTCAATAGGATAGAATATCCTTTTGATCCCTAAGGTTCTGCCAAATTGCATTACGGCATGGACACTTATGTTATTTTACTTATATTTTGGGCCAGCGTTTTGATATTAAAAACAATGACTATAATTCTAAAAATTTCCAGTTAGTCCAAAATTCTTGCATTTTTTTTTTTTTGCAAATACAAATTTACAAATTATTTTATTTTTGTGATTATAGTAGGCCTCATGTGTAAAATAGAAGAAAATAATAATGTTGTAGAGAAGATTATGAAAGAGATTTTAAGGAAGTTGTTTAGAACTAAACTATTAAGATAAACTAAAAAATTGATTGCTTAAACAAAACTGTTAAGAAAACTAAAACCAAACCAAAATCGAGAATCGAAACCGAACCGAAATCTACCTATTAATTTTGGTTAAATTTTTATTTAATTTTCGAGCCAATTTGAAATCAAAAATTTATTATGAAATCAAACCGAACCGATGTCCACCCCTAGCTCAATAGATGAAATGATAATAAGCAAATTGTGATCTTGTAAATATATCAGTCTGCCGGCGTTTGTTTAAGAAGCTTCAATGATTTAAATCAAATCAGCAACAACAAGTTCGCCCGTAAAAGAATTTAAAAGATGCTATGATGGATAATAAAATATACTTTCAACAGACATTTCACTTTTTAATCCCTTAAAACATGAAGCACCTTTTCGATTAATCCTAATAATGATGAGCTCATACACCATGCAGGTAATGCTATGGCAAATTTATGCCAGGAAAAACAAGGCAGGAGCTTAATCTAATTTCTTTAGAGTCCATGATGGAAATCGATGCAATCAGGGTGATTGAAATTCCAGCTCGATCACTAGGAGGTGTACAAATTCTGACTTGGAATGAGCTTTGTGTACAAGGCAAATGCGACGCAAGCGATAGCCGGCCCCGCCCAGAAAACCCAGTGGCGATCCCAGAGATGGCCGCCCCTTACGAGTGCAGGGCCCAAACATCTTGCCGGGTTGAGCCCAGCTCCCGCATAGCCCTTTTGAGCAGTAACAGTTGTCGAGACAAAAACGAGAAGTCCCAGCACTGTTCCAATGATAACGCATATGGTAATTCTGCCGAGAGCCCTGGCTTGTCTGGAATCAAAAGCCATCCACACAGAAGCAAAAAGGAACACAAATGAGCAAAATATCTCAAGCCAAAGGGCCTGCCTTGTCCCCAAGCCAATCTCAACAGGGCCATCTGGCCCAGGTACCACAACATTCAGAGTGCAGCCTCCGAGTGAAAAATTATGTGCAATCTTGTTGGTCACCACAGCTTTTAGTGCAAGCGCACCAAAAATGCCACCAACACATTGAGCCAAAATGTATACGGCTGCCCTTCCGAAGGACGTGATGCCAGTGAGTGCTGCAGCAAAGGACACTAATGGATTGATGTGCCCACCAGAAATTGGAAAAGTTGCAATTAGGAGGATTGTGATTATGATCGCGACCAAAGTTGACATTACAAGATTTGGGGTCTTTGTGTCTGTTTGAATGGAGGAAATGACAATTGTGTCCAGTGCAAAAACCAGCACTGCTGTACCAAGCAGCTCAGCCATTGATGCTCTCCACACCTGCCGATAAAATTTCAACAGTACTGTGAGATTCTCTTTTAATTTGTACCTAATATGACTATTTATTTGTACACTCTATACATGAAAAGTTTGGCCAAACATTTTAGGTAAGATTAGAATGCTTGGCAAAAACATACTGACTTTCACAGAAAAAATCTCTTCAAATCCGAAAATCTTTTTCCATGTGGTGGGATTCTGTTTCTTCTCTTCATCCATCAGTCTCTGCTCTTGCCTGCAAAATTGTTTGAAGGTTTTTTTTAGGACAAAAGCTAGAAACTTTAATTTCACTTAGCAACAACGCAGACTCTAGCTAAAAAATTTAAATAAAATTTTAAAGGCACTTGCGTTGGTGTAGCAAAAGGCTGGACTCTGTTACCACCATATGCACCCTCTACATCATCGGCCAGTTCCAAACTTGTAGCCATATTTGCTTTAGCTTGCTCGTTGCTCTATTTTTGGAAAAATATTTATAGCCACAACTTAGAACTTCAATTAAGAATCAAATTGCATTAAGAAGATTAATAAATGCAAGAATGGTGCAATTTAATTAATAATGAAATAGTTTAGCTTGACCTACCTTATCGGCTACTGATATGCAATAGCTCTTTCATTTATTATTACAGATGGTTCAACTTTATTAATATCATGTGTAGGGATGGCATAAATCCCATGGGGATAGGCCAAGGAAATTTTCCCCATTTAAGGATGGTATGAGAACAATTTTATATTTTTTCTTATTGGAAAAAGGGATAGAGACTATTTTTTATCCATTTTCTCGTATGGAGATGAGGCAAAACTCATATTCCCTTCGTATTTCCTCATTTTTATTTTATGAGATTATTAGTGAATGAATAATAAATTTTAAATGTAAAATATCAAATATTGGTGTAAATAACAAATGTTAAAATATTTATAGAAATAATAAAAATATTAGTTAATACAAAGACTTTTACAAAATTTAGACTCAACTATTCTCTCATAGTCTCACTTATTCTTTCTAACTTATTGAAGTTCATGCCACAATTATCATTTAACTTGTTCTTATCTCATCATAACCTAATAGCATGTTGCGCCCTCATCTCATTAATTTAAATAATTTTATTCACTTCATTTATCTTATTATTAATATAAAAGTAATTTTTTTAGATTATAGGATTATGAAGATTGACTAAAATAATTATTTTAGTGATTTGTGCTTTGTAATGTGACTTTTATAATAGATTAATTTTAATATAAGATATATTGTCAAACTTAAATTTTTTATTTTAATATGATTAACTCAAGTTCGAAAACTAAAAATTATCAATTATTATGTGACAATATATTGAAGAAGTGTCATCAAAAGCGTTGCCCCCCGGCAGTCATAATTGGCCTCACAAGTTGGAACTTGTGGCAGCTAATGCGAAGCTCGTGTCAACCATAGCAATGGCAATCAATAAGCTTCTGGTTATCACTCAGCGTCAAGCCATAACCAATGCTCTACTAACTTACCAACCAGAACTGACAATGATAAATTTCAATATTGTCTGCGAGTGGACCTCCAAGAAATGAAGTGTTAGTTCTATTAGCTTTCGACAGAATTTTATGGGTTACTGCTAGCCTTAGGCATTGTTTGGTGTCTAAGGTAATGTAGTTTTTAACTCACATTTATTGTGAAACAAAAAATGTATAATTAGTGTGTAATAAGTACAATTTTTAATAGTAATTTGAAGAATATGGTAAAGATACAATAAGTTTTTTATAATACAAATGAAAAATTAAATCAACTTAATTTTGAAGTTACAGTAATTACTTTTTACAAAATACTTTGGTGATGTAGTTTTTTAAAGGTGTACTTATCCGACTTCAATACCAATCAAGGCAATTAATATGGTGGTTAATTAATCAACTTATGGCTAAGATGAAAAATACAACTTTTTTTTCTTTAAGTTATATTACAATTACAAAATTGATGATATTGGTTTTCACAACGACAAGTATAACCCAGTTAAATATCTACTTCAATAGAGGAGAAATTTACTCCATTAATTATAGAGAAACCTATCTCACGGCTAGAAAAAATTAAACATCTTTTTACAAAGTTAAAGAAGAGATGGGAAAACCAACCTCTTCTTCAAACTTCATTCACATGGATAAAGATGGAATTTAATTGCTATTAGATTAAATAAAAATAATAATTATCATTAGGCAGCAGGCACTTTCTTGACTCTCCTTCGAGGTTGAGAGTTAGTCTTTTTGTGTTTGTGAAAAATATTATTTTAAATTTATCATTATTTATTTAATTATTATTTTTTAAAATTTTTTATTGTTTATTTATTTATTTATTATTATTATTAAATTTATTATCAATTTCGATTTTACTTATCTATTTTATTTTTAACAGGGAAACCACTTTCTTCCCTCTTCTTATTTGAGCAATTACCAACATTTCTCCTCATATTTTAAAAATGCCCATATGCATTTGCTAAACACAACTTTTATAACTTTTTTACTGTTTACCTCCACAAGACATGTCTAAATTTTATTTCAAAAATATCATCTTAAATGCTGTGACATTTGTCAAATGTATAATGAGATTAAAAAAAAGAACTATCAATTACTTGATGGATCACACGTCACATGTTACATTTTTCTCTTAAAAAAATTCCATACAGTTTTAGTTTATAATATTTTTCAATTTTTGTCAACGGGCTTGAAGACTGAGACAGCTCATAATAAGTCATTAGAAAATGCGCAATGGGAGCATCATAACCCTGGAAGGTACTTGTTATGACCAAGACCAACATGGACCCGGTTTTTATTAACTCCTAGAAAAACTAATTTGTTGAGGATAAGTCAACAATCAGAAAAGGTGGCTGGAAATTATTTTGGCAATGAATTTGCAAAGTTCAAAAATATCTCACATCGTTCTCGGTCGACCTTGCAGTGTTTTTGTCTGCTTCAAATGACCGTGGTACTCTGCTACTAAATGACATAGCAATAAGGGAGCTGTAGTCGTATTCAACCCTGAGGCATGGTGAGAGTTTGTTTTTATGGGATGGTTTTGTCAGTGGCGAGGCAAATTCATCTCAAACACCCTCCACCCCCACCCCCACCTTTTTTTTTTTTTTTTGTGAGCAATAGCACTCTAGTAGTTAAGTTTGGTAAGTATCGATGAAGATGCTAAATTTAAATTATTGAGAACCCATAATATCAATGAAAAATTGAGAGTTGTGAGAAAAAAGTTGTATTTATTTTACTGAGACTGACTTAAAATTATTTAAGAAGTGTCCCTAAATGCATCTTGATTTCTTTTTGGACATGCGACAAGTTACAATCAGTCATTATTTTTCTTAGATAAGATCTTTTGGACAACTTGAATACTTAATTTTAATTATTTAGCCTCTTAAAGACTAGATATGTACCAACTGAGAGATTATTCTTAATGACGACATATATTTTTTTTAACTTGTTGCAAATGAGTTAATTGGGCTAGAATAAAGATAGGTTGGTTCCCTCTCTCACTCATGGTGCATAGGACTACTAGTAGATATTTTAAAGAGATATTTATAGGGGCTATATCATGTTGACCTATAGCAATTTTGATGGAAGAGCTATTATTGTTACAATGATCCTCCACAACATGTGGTAATCTTAAGTTTTTTACATTTTTTAAGTTAATAAAATGGTTCATATTCTTTTCTTGAGATCTTTTCATTTCACCTTATTTTTTATCTTTTTCTTCGCATTTTGTAATAGCCAATTAATCATGAGAGTTATTGTACACATGTCATAATTCTTTTTTTTTTTTTATCTACATCCAATTTAAACTAAATATATTTCATACTTACACATAAATATTTACAAGTATTGTGAATTTGTCCCTTACAATCCAATTCAATATAATCTCTTCATAAAATAGGGAAGAATTCTTTACTATCCGACCAATAGCCTCGATGGCAACTTTGAGTTTCAATTGAGTATACCATCACTAAACATATTTGTCAAGCTAAACTCTCATTGGCAATCAATTCACTGAGTTATGCCAGAGATTCTAAATTATTGTATTATAAAAATTTCGTCTCAAACAATCTAGCGTATAATGTGTCATTCATTAAGCTTATATAACATTTTTAATCCAATTTTACACTTCAATTTTTTTTTTCCCTTATTCATTAAGCCTGATTAGGAAATATGAAAGCACACCCGTCGTGATTATGGCTCATATATACATCACTGTGACACCAGTCTCATGGGAGCCCTATGCTGGGAATTCAATCTATGAAGTAGGATTTTTCTTCGAAGCCCCTGATGAAAACAGCAAACCTGATGCCAACAATAATATCAATTTGCCATGATTGAAACACAAACACAATCACAAAGTAGTATTTGTTAACAATTACAAGTTTACAACCATAATGTTAATTGGATATGATAAAGCCTTCAATAACTCCTACATTTGTTTACTCAATAGGTATGGAGATGCTGAGTTGGAATTAACTTTATATACAAGGCAAATGCCACGCTGGCTATAGCCGGTCCGGCCCAGAAAACCCAGTGTCGATCCCAGAGATGGCCTCCTCTGACGAGCGCCGGCCCCAAACACCTTGCCGGGTTAAGGCCGGCGCCACCGTATCCCTTTTGGGCTGTAACAGTTGTCGACACAAAAACCAAGAGACCCAACACTATTCCAAGGATGATGCAAACAGTAACCCTGCCCAGAGCTTTGGCTTGCCTCTCATCAAAAGCCATCCACACTGAAGCAAAAAGAAACACAAATGAACAAATTATCTCAAGCCAAAGTGCCGGCCCCGTCTCCAACCCAGTCTTGACGGTCCCATTTGATTGTTGTTCAACGACACTAAGGGTGCAGCCACCAAGAGAAAATGCATGCTCGATTTTGGTGCTGACCGCAGCTTTTAGTGCGAGTGCTCCTAACACTCCACCGACGCATTGAGCCAAAATATATATGGCTGCCTTTGTGATGGTCATGTGGCCAATGAGTGCTGCTGAGAAGGTGATCAATGGGTTGATGTGGCCACCAGATATTGGAAAAGTGGCAAGAAGGAGAATTGCAATTATGATTGCGATCAAAGTTGACATTACTAGATTTGGTGTCTTTGTGTCGGTCTGAATAGAGGAGATGACTATGGTGTCTAATGCGAACACCAGCAGTGCTGTACCAAGCACTTCAGCCAATGATGCTCTCCAAACCTGATCACGATAGAAACTCATGAGAAAGTAAGCTTACCATTGAAACATGCGATGCAACCATCCTTATGCAGCTTGTCATTTGCATCTTTTAATTTGTTCAAGCATTGCAATTTTTGGGTAAATACTTTTTCAGTCCTTAGCATTTTCGTTAATTATAACTCAGTTAGTTTTAAAATATTATATAAAACACTTCACGTAAATTTTAAAGAACAAAGAGTAACTAGATAATTGGCTCAAATCCTAAAGAACAAAGCGAGCTGAACCCAGCGTCAATCCTTTAATATGGAGTATTCACGGGATGTCTGAAAAATATGGGCAATCAATTTAAGTAGCCATAAATGAAAAAGGTAATTAAAGTTTCATTTCACGCATGCAAAATCAGACTAACGTCCAAAGCAAAAAGCTCTTCAAATCCCAAAATCTTTTTCAATGAACTTGGTTGTTGCTTCTTCCCTCCCCTCACTATCAGCCGGTCCTCCGACCTGCAATGTGATATGAAGGGGGTTAAGAACAAAGCAAAAACATTTATTAACCTTGTCATCACTTTAACCCAAAAAAAAAAACTCTAGAAAAAAATATTGAAAAAAAAAGAGTAAGATGAAAGAATTAATATATATATATATATATATATATATAGGACTTGCTTTGGTGTAAAGACGGTTTGAAGTTTGTTCCCATCATAGGCATTTTCTATATCACCGCCAATATTCACTACATTTCCAGCCATTATATTTTCTTCAGCGTCTAGAATTGGCTTTACTCTTTGTGCTCTATTAATTCATCAGTTGCAACCATTTATAAATGGACAGGAGGCTGTAGAATTTTTGAAATTAGATGATAATTAAATTAAGTTACATTAAGATAATCAAATATTGCATCTACAATAATTGACCAATTTATTATTGATGAAAGTGCATTTAATTCATACTACCCACTGTGTCGGCCAATAATAAGCATAGGCTCTTTGTTTATTATTGCATTTGTTCAATTTAAACATTATAAATCCTTTTCAAACTGACAAAATCGCAAAGGTATTAGTTTTTTCTTTTTTTTTCTTTTTTTAATTTGGTCATGACTGGTGCATGCTGAATGAATTTATGTTGTATATTATCATTAATCGTCACATCTTCCTCCATGCACCATCACGTTTTAAATTTTTTAAGTACTTATGATATATGCTATGCTATTTTCTCTAATATTTCGCGGCAGCCATTTAGTACTTTTATTAATTTTATAATGGGTTGAGTTTTCATAATGGTATGACAGTTGTACGATATTATTAGTCTTTGATGTTGCGGAAGATACACACACACACACAGAGGTATGTTCATTACTAAATTAAATCTCTCCGATGACATGGGTGATATTTTATGATATATTAATTTGTTCTGCCGATTAAATTAAATCTGCCCAATAAAATATGTTACGACTATTTTTAAGTTTTTGGGGTTAAGCAACTTCTCAAACACCGTAAAAAATAATCACTATGATTCCACAAATCAATCTCCAAGATTCCGTAAATCCTCAAGATCACGATTTTAAAAGATTATGAAATCTCCATCTTTGCGTGCATAATTTTAGTTATTCTATCTTCCTTTGTTTCTTTTTACTTTTACAATGTGTTCGCCAATTAGTAATCGGTAGAGGTTAAAATTAAAATAAACTAAAATCGGAGTGATAAATACAAATTAAAATAAATTATTTACTTTATTTACAAGAATTTAAATCAAAATAAATTACATTGTCATTGATGTGTTTATTTTATCTTAAAATCAAAATAAATTATTATAAGTTACTAAATGATAGTAATTAATTATTGTCATTAGTTATTATAATAATTGTGATTGTTATTATTATTCAAAATAATAGTTCTCATTTCTCAATCCCACTAGTGAAGAGATCATTAACTCCTTAGAAGATTTCAAAATACTTTCAATTCACAATAAAATAGAGAAAATTTCTCTTCTATTATGAGGTAATTAAGATCTTTTCTTCTTTGAATTTTCATCCTAGCGTAATGAATGGGGGCTTTACATATTTTACAGAGATGGATTCAACGTCGAAGAAAAAGCCCAAGCCTATTTAATGGGTCATCATTAGACAATCTTAAATTTCTTATTATCCTCAGCATTTCGCATTCGCACAGTCATCACCAATGCACCCACTGGTTACATCCATGTGGCGTGAAAACTAAGGTAGCATTTATTTATTTTTTATTTTTTTATAGTTTGAAATATTAATGGATCTAAATTTTTTTTAATTTGAATGAATTTGAATACAAAAATTTCAATTCTACGTTTATTTTGTATTTTTTAATATATAAATATAAGTGGCATCTTATTTGATTTTATAAAAAAAAATATCTTAAACTTGATTCTTTAACATTTACGTCCTTATAAATCAAAACTAAAAAAAGATTATATTTTATAATTTAAGAAATAAATAATTTTATAGAGATTTTTTTAATATAATACACACTTATCATTCATATAATTTTTTTATTCAAATAATAGTCACCAATTCTGATTTTTTCTATTCAAATATAAATGTCTAAAAATCACACATAAGTTATAAAAAATAAATAAGTAAATTTTTAAAAAGGTATGAAATTAATAAAATTTCAAACTTTAGACATTTACAAACAACTTATAAGTCAATACCATAAAATAAAAATTACCCTCCACCAATTGATAACTCTAAATCATATAATTGATATTATGTTACACATTAAAAAAATTTATGGCTTGAGTGTTAATTAATAAATAAATAAATAACATATATTAAAAAGATATATTTTCTTGTAAGATCCTTAAAAGGGAAGCAAATACAAGATGAGTAGATGATACGATCCATTTTCATTATGAAAATATTAAGAAAATTTATTTATATACAGCATATTTTTTTCCATCCAGTCCTGCAAACATAAAATTTGTTCGATTAAATTACCTTTGGAAGTAACTTTTGTGATAATTAATAATTTAGTCAGTAAAATCTCTTAGTTCATGCAAGAGTAGGCAGAGGATTTCACTGCTTTTTGTTAAGACTTCTTGGATTGATGTAAAAGGTCTAGTGTAAATGAAAATTTAAAATCACGATAATTAAAATAATGGGATTAGTTGTTTTCCCTCCTTTTGACCACCAAAAATAAATGGAACAGTAACAGAGAAATTAATTCTATGATATTATCTATCTGGAAACAGGCTTTAGATTATTGCAATATGCATCTTATCAATCTGCCTCGTAAGCAGACTGTAAATCCAACAAGGAAACGAGCCCTCAGCTATGGCCAAACCCATGATAATAAATTAATAAAGGTTCAGTTTAAAAAAGTTGGTTAGTATTAAATTCAAGCACAGTTTTAATTTAAAATACAGAAATTAAATAAATTTCTACATCCATATTCATTTTCAAAATAATGAATCATGGTTTGACTACGGGAAATATAAAACAAAATAATAATAATAATAATAATTTTTTTATTATTCATTAATGAAAGAGTCTATATAAATAACAAATTTTCTATGAAGTGTATCAGCACCTATTCGGAGAAGGAAGCAAAACCATCGTATTTGACGGATACAAATCAGTTTAAAAAAATAAAAATAAAAATAAGGTAGTATAAGAGGTTGCAATAACAATAAATAAACAAAATTTTGGGTGTTGATATCGATTTTACATGCAATTAATTAATTTAAGGTATGGATGATTAAAGTTAACATAGTTACAAAGTAACTAAGGTATTTAAAAAGCGTGACAAATAATCTTAAAGTTTAATGAATTTAATAGATAATATATATGTGGGTGTGTGATTTGTGGATAAAGTGTCTTTTATTTTTGAAAATAAAACTAAAAATGTTTTTTATTGAATAAAAGTGAGCGACAATAAACTTAAATATTAGCACCCTTTCGAAGGATCTTGAAGATTGTGAGAGACGTGCTTCAGGAGCGTGTGTGTTGGGAAATATCATGGACCTACACTCTTTGGAGTTTAGGCAGGCCGACCCGGTTGAGTTTGGGGAGCTTGTCGCTAGTCGAGAACTTAACGTGGAAAAGGGGTCTAGGCGGAGCCTTATACACACTGGTTGGGGACTGAAGCCGTTCTCCTGATGAGCCCAAGGCAGGGCGAAACCAGTCGATATTGTGTCACTTCCACGAGGCTTACTCTTGTAGTATGGGATGCGGGAGTACCTCACGGGCTTGAAACCTCTCATCCCGTGACAAATGGTATCAGAGCCGCGCTTGCCATCTCTCAAAGCCCTTGTTGCGAGCTCACCAAGGGCTCCAATGCCGCACTACGTAGGTCCCCGCCCTTTCGAACGCAAGGGTCGACAAGCGGGGACGAACAGGTGGGTTCTCACACCCCCAAGCGTTCGCACTGAGGCCGATAGTGTCTGCACACGGGTCCTCTCCTCGGATCGAGGACGAGTAGGCAGGGAGTTCATGGGTTAGATGGACAAGCCGATCTTCACATTTTCGCGCGAAAGTGCACATTTGCTAGGCGTACTTTGCATGCACGAGGACGTGCATTGTTATGGCGGTGGGAGAATGTCACGGACCGTAATCGTGACGCCCAATATATGCGCCTGTACGTTAATATCGACAAAGTTGTGCTGATTGTGGAAGACGTGCTTCAAGGGCGTGTGTGTTGGGAAACATCATGGACCTAAACTCTTTGGAGTTTAGGCAGGCCAACCCGGTTGAGTTTGGAGAGCTTGTCGCTAGTCGAGGACTTAACGTGAAAGAGGGATTTAGGCGGAGCTCTATACACACTGGTTGGGGACTGAAGCCGTTCTCCTGATGAGCCCAAGGCAGGGCGAAACCAGTCGATATTGTGTCACTTCCACGAGACTTACTCTCGTAGTATGGGATGCGGGAGTGCTGCACGGGCTTGAAACCTCTCATCCCGTGACACTAAGGTCTCAAGTTCAAGTCATTAGAACTTGTTTTAAATATTATTCTGAATTGTCTGCCAGCTTAAGTCAATCTGAATTATTTCTTCAGTGTTTTTGCTCACTTTTCGGTTTATTCATATGCTTCTGTTTCAAATCTTAGTCCATATTTCACATGAGGACGCTTGTTAAGACTCGTCTTAAATGTTATTGTCAATAAGCTTGAGCTTTCAGGAAGTAGTTTGAATAAACCAAAATGGGGATAAATCTGGAGATTTCGGGATATGCTGGGATTTTTTGTTTTCATCATGGCCAAAGCGGCACTGAATCTTGTGTCTACTCATTAACGTTCTCAATTTTCCCCTCCTTGTTTATCCAAAGATTGCCCGGCAAATGAGCTTGGACATGATTTAATATCACAAGTGAAAAATCATCTAAAGGGATAACAGTATTATTTTGTTCTAAATCGATGATTACAATAAGAAAGTTAAGGCAAGTGCCATTTGCTTGGTTTCTTGTCATTACCAATAGCATTTTTTTTTCCCCTTTAATTTGACTGACGATCCATGCTGATGCATTGTTAGTATTGCTTTTCAGGTTATTGCCACCTGTAAATAACAGGGATATGTAGTTGTGAGCCGTCCCTTTTGATCACTTTCACTGTTAAATCCCGTAACAAGACAAGAGAAGCCTTCCAGGAGCTTGTGCTGTGTTAAATTTACACGGCATATACGCATATGAGCCAAAAGAGAATCCTTTGGTTGGATCTTTTTTTTTCAAAGAGCAAGTATTTTTTATCTATAATCTGTGTCGATAAATCCAATGATCCTTGTTTTTTTTTTTTTTCCCCCGCGAAGAATGATGTGAGCAAAAGCAGCAACTGGGTTTCTCTGGATTACATTAAAGCATTTTTTCCTAATTAGTATAGTTCATAAAAGCCTTTGTCTGTCTCATTGTATTGCATACACTAGCATTGTCATCAAGTCTCACATCCTGCTCATCTCCAAGGAAAATGGAGTTGATTTTTTCTTATCTGCGGCCGTTTTCACTGGCATTCGCATTACTGATTGCCATGGGAGGCTTAGCAGGCATTTGCGGTTTTTCTTCTGATGATTCTTTACTGATGCTACTTGTGTCGAAAGCATAATGCTATTTGTAGCTGAATTGCATACACTTTCTTTTTTCCCTCGCAGGTTGCTATGACCCTTTGGATCCCCATGGAAATATTACTGTTACGTTCGACATTCATCAGTGGACTAATGATGGCTATGTGGTGAGTTTGTGATTCTTAAGCTGAGGGGTATGTGCTTATGAGCCTACTTTCTGATCAAGGAATGCATTATTTCAACCCCGTAGAATGACCAAAAGAATAGTCTGATTAATTCTGAAGCAGTGCTTGCATTATAAGACTTTCTTTTCCAGAACAAAGTACAAAGTCTACTCAATTTATGATCATAAACAATCCTCATTCTCCAAGATGATTTTGATTCCAGGCCAGGGTTACTATCCAAAACTACCATCAGTATCGCCATGTGGATCAACCTGGGTGGAAGATAGGGTGGACATGGGCCGACAATGAGATAATCTCATCAATGTCAGGTGCTTTTGCCACAGAGCAAGGCAATTGCTCTGGCTTCAAATTCCAGAGTCCACATTCTTGCAAGAAAGACCCTGTCATTGTTGACCTCGGGCCTGATGCCTCCACACAGAACATGACAGATGCCTGCTGCCGCGGTGGCCTTCTTTCCTCATACGCTATCAACCCTGCCAACTCATTTTCATCCTTTCGATTTACAGTTGGAAACTTGGGCACGAATGCATCCAGCCATGCGCCTCAAAATCTCACTCTACGGGCACCAGGTCCGGGTTACACTTGTGGCTTACTCGAGGATGTCGATCCCACGGTCTCTTTAGAAATTGGAGGCAGAAGGCGGGCTCAGGTTTTCAGTAAGTGATTCATGTCACGCTCAGGGCATCAACTGCTCAACAGCCAGGAAGAAAATTATCAAACATTTGACAATGAAAATTTGTATGCAGGAACATGGAAATCAACATGCACTTACTCTACTTTCTTGGCAAACAAGACACCTGTGTGTTGTGTTTCACTTTCAACATTTTACAATCCCAAAGTCACGCCGTGCCCCGAATGTAGCTGTGGCTGCAGAGAAGCAGACAGAACCACAGCTTCATGCATAAGGTAATTAGTTCTTCAATTCTAAACTGCTTCAGTAACTGCAAAAACTTAGCAACTCAAGGAAATTTCCATTAGTTCATCGGGCTTATTACACTTCCCAAAATTGAATGATACAGTCAAATAAATCAATTACAAGGACCAGATTTCATCAAAAGTCAAGATATAGTGCATTGCAGTGATCACATGTGCCCGGTCCGAGTTCACTGGCATGTCCAGAACAATTATATGGATCATTGGAGGGTTAAAGTGACAGTATCTAATTACAATTATAAGAGGAACTATTCAAACTGGAATGTGGTGGTTCTGCATCCTGGTTTCAGCCAGAAGGCAACAGTATATAGCTTCAATAGTTCTGTTCTCCCTTCAGCTGGAGTTTCAGGTGCTTGCTAAAAGCTAATTATTCATTATATTCCAGTAACAACCAATATTATGATAATGAGTACTTCATTTACTTGCTGTCTATTTCAACTGATGTGATGTTTAGCGTGTCATTTCTTTACAGATATTACAAGATGGACGTACTAATAATGGATATTAAAGTCAACCAAACCGGAACATGGGACAATTAAAAACTTGTGTGGTAGCTAATTTTTATTAAACACTCACTCACTCTTACTTGACGTCCATTGATTTCATTTTAAAGTCCAGTATCAAACCTGGTCAAGGCTTTTTCATTTCGAAAGGTCAAGGTTTTGTCCGATTGAGAAATGGCTATTCCACTCTAATTCATCCATTAGACTAGTCGTTTTAATTTTGGATACGTACAAGGACAGCCTGACATACCATGCAATGCTCTACAGGATTTTAAACTGCACTTATATCTTGGTACACATTGTAATTCTCGCAGAAAAAGTGGCTCTCTTCTGGGGAATAAGCTACTACAACGAAGAACTGCTACAGGCTGGTGAAAATCAAGTGGGTTCGGTGACAACACAGATTCTTCTGGAAAAAGATTCAGATTCATTTACATTGAGCAACGGATGGGCATTGCCCCGTAGAATATATTTCAACGGGGAGAACTGTGAGATGCCACTTCCTGACACTTTTCCAATGTTACCAAATGGAGCAAGCTTCAGCCTAAACCCTGTTAGTAATTGCTTATTCATTCTCCAAACTCTATTTTTTCTGACTTCCACATCACAGCTGATAAAATTACTGGGCTTTGATAAGTAATTTGAGTAAATTGTGTTTAAGCTTGCAGAATTATATTGTGAATTTTGAGCCTCAATTTTTGGTCCACAATCCATTGTCGCTCTGACTTCTGAATTTTGATTTTGTATTCGGTAGAACTAGACTCAAGCTGTACATGTTTGCGTATAATATAGACGAATGCTTTCTGTATAAGATCAATGGTTTTGTTTAAGCTGTTTTTCTTGGTAGAATATTGTTTTGTATATGGAGTAAAGATACGCCCACAAATAACTTGCATTGGCATGAATCTATTTGATTGAAAAATACAAATTATTGTGAAAATAATTCTGTGGGACTTGTGATACTTTTATGAACCTATCTATTAACACAGCCTAACCTATCAATTTTGGTTGTGTAAAAACATCTGTTCGGACGCTTGTAACTATATCATTGTTTCTATAATTGTTTTCAAGATAGGTCACTGTTAATGAACAATGATATAATTGTTTTCAAGATAGGTCACTGTTAATGAACACATGCCGAAGACTTTCAAGTCTCGATAACTAATGGTTACTACACAGTTAAATATTAAATATTATGTACTCATCGGTCTAATTTCAATACTAAATTTGGATCCGCTTAGGTTACAGTATTTTATGTGATTTTTTTATTCATAATTTTATTTGACCCTTTATATTTATTATTATTTTTATTTGACCTCATATAGTTATTGACATAATTTCATTTACCCTTATATATTTTATATTATTTATACTTAAATTATAAATATTATAGACTTTGTATTTATATATATTATAAAATTTCATTAAAATTTTTATATTTTTATATTTTATTTAAATCTTTAAAGTATTAAATTGACTTCTATAATTTTTAAATTTTAAAAATACTCTTCATTTTAATTAAAATAACAAAAAGTATTAAATAGATTATAATTATAATTACAATTGTTATATTAAAATATTATTATTATAAAAAATTTATTATAATTAATTAATACATTAACAATAATTAATAATAATTTTTATTTAAATTATTAATAATAATAACTAACAATAGTAATTATTATTACAATTAATTTTTTATTAAAAATTTAATTCATCTTTGTACACTCTTTTTTGTTTACTAATTCTTTGTAAATATTAAAATAATTTTTTTATTATTATTTATCTTTTATTTGTAAATATTATAAACTTTTCTATTTATGTATATTATAAAATTTCATTAAACCCTTATTTTTTTTCATTTTATTTAAATTTTTAAAGTATTAAACTAACCTCTATAATTTTTAAATTCTAAAAATACTCTTTATTTAAATTAAAGGAATAAAAATTATTAAATAGATTATAACTATAATTATAATTATCATTATTCTATTAAATTATTATTATTATAACAGTTAAAATTTATTACAATTAATTAATAAATTAACAATAAATATTAATAATTTTTATTTAAATTATTAATAATAATATCTAACAATAATAATAATTATTACTTAATTTTTGAATAAAAATAATAAAAATTACAATAATTAAAATAAAAGTAGTAATTATGATAAAAATTACAAATAAAATATTTGTAAATAATAAAAGTAGTAATTATAGTAGTTTTAATGAAATTTTATAATATATATAAATAGAAGAGTTTATAATATTTACAAATAAAATATAAATAATAACAATTAAATTATTTTGATACTTATAAAAAATTAGTAAATGAAAAAGAGTGTAAAAAATAAATTAAATTTTTAATCAAAAATTAATTAATAATAGTAATTATTGTTACTTATTATATTATTAATAATTTAAATAAAAATTATTATTAAGTATTGCAAATGTATTAATTAATTATAATAATTTTTTATAATAATTTTAATTTAATATAATTATAATTATAATTATAACCTATTTAATAATTATTATATTTTTAATTTAAACAAAGAAAATATTTAAAATTTAAAAATATTTTTATTTATATTTTTATAATTTATTTTTATTTTATTAATATTTAATAATAACAATTATTGTTAGTTATTATTATTATTATTATTATTAATTTAAATAAAAATTTTATTATTATAATAATAGTAATTTAATATAATAATTATAATTATAATATATTTACTATTTTTTATTCTTTTAGTTTAAATAAAAAATTTAAATAAAATATAAAAATATAAAAATTTTATAATATTTATAAATAAAATATAAATAACAGTAAATATAAAGGATCAAATGAATTTAGGCGAAAAAAATAAAAATACGTAAATTACAGCAGTGACTGTAACTTAAGCGATCTTAAAACTTTTTATTCACAAAATAGGCTTGGGAATTGAACAAACTGGGGCCATTGTCCCCATGATATTGCTGGTATACATGTGCCCATAATCATTTTTTAAATGATTTCTACAAAGGTCATCATATATTGAGCTACTGGTAAGCATACGCTGGACCCATGTTTCATTCGATAGGGCAGACATTTCCACATGTTTTATTAAAGGTCAAGTCAATAAAATAATGGAAGCCATCACCGACGCTCTTCGTGGTTTGTTGGCTCGAGGCACAATGGAAACAAATAAATCACCTTCGTTGCATGAAAAGCCGGGATCTTTTACGTGATATGGTGAGAGAAGAGATATAAAATTTTATTGGAAAAAAAATGAATTAATTTCAATGATACTGAAATTAATTAGTTTTAAAATGTTCTTCTGTTTTGATTGTTTTTATTAACATTTAATATTCGTACCATTAAATCCTAATAAAAAATATATACTTAAAATGACGTTAATTTAGGTGAATTTTCTTTT
This sequence comes from Aegle marmelos, assembly GCA_030449875.1. NCBI lineage: Eukaryota > Viridiplantae > Streptophyta > Magnoliopsida > Sapindales > Rutaceae > Aegle > Aegle marmelos. The sequence goes on along the minus strand of JASUUL010000026.1, from coordinate 16,617 downwards.
TATTTTTTTCCCCAAACTCACACCTAAAACAGCCTTTATGTGAGTTTACTCGGTATTTAGTTTCTGATCATTTTTTTTTCTTTGAATGAATTGAAGGATGAGTACCCTTTGATTATCTTGAACTTGCTTATTGGTCACAAGGCACTGTAAAGTTATAAGCATGCTTCGCGCCACTCGACAACTTGAGGACGAGTAATTATTTTATGAAAAACTTTCTCAGAAAAACATTAAAATATTTTTGAAAAGCATGCATCATGGCACAAGGTAGGGGAGATGAATCAGCCGTTGATAATTTTTGTTGCTTGTAATCTCCACGTCCCAAACATCGACCCACTTATCACATCACATCACATCACATCACATATCCGCTTGAATGTTTGTTCTTTTACTCATTGATAATCTTTCGGTAAATGCATTTTCCCTTATGAAGGACATAGTTGTTCTATGCATATCAAATATGTCGCTGACCCCTATTAAATGACTAAATTATCCTTAAAATTTGAATATGTTAATTAATTGTGCTAAGAATCTCATATGCTAACCTGATATGATTTTTAAATAAGTGTGACCAATTCAACAAATCATTGAGTTAATATGTGTTTAATATATTTTTTTTAAAAGGCTTGTACTTTGTAATACGGTAAAAACTCGTTTAATTCTTATATTTTGATTTAAGTATTCATTTAAATTTTATTTTTTAAAAAAATATCATAAGATGCTTCTACTTCTGACTTTTTTTTTTCAACTTTTATAAAAAAAATTATTCTTACAATAACCTTGAGATATTAATAAAAAGAAAAAAAATATTAGTTTATCAAAATAGCCCAAGAAAGTAAACAAAAGTTATTATAATTTTTTTATTATTCAACTTTTTTGGGTAAAATTGATATTAATTCGATGAATAAACATTAGTGTAAAGATTGTTACAAGGGCATTTTCATATAAGTCAAGAAAAAGCAATGGTAAGATTGTAACATATTTAATAAAAGGAATGTTTGGATATATTTTTTAAAATATAAGAACGAATTAAATGTATATTTAACCTAACATATAAAAGATAGAGTCGTAGATAAAATTTAATTTTTTTAACCTCTATCTAGTATGGGATTCAAACTCTAATGTTAAATAAAGTTACTTAAAAACCCGTCAACATACACTTAAGATATTTTGTGCAAATATAAACAAACACTTATTAAAAATATGAACACAAATTCAAAATAATTTTATTGGATAAAATATAATTCAACATTACATTATTACGAATAATCAAGCATAATTCATTGAATAATTAATCACGTTACAAACAAATTTGCATGTTAAGAACACTTAACCCAAACTCAACAGAATCATTACATGAGTAAATAAAAATTCGAAACGATTAAATTAATGGTTAGTCTAACAAAATTGCAATCTTAAGTGTGGTGTTGTGTCACAAATAGTCACCTTTGAGAAACTCAAAGATTTTGAGATACAAATAAATAAAATATGCTTCTAATTGAGAATTAATAAAAGAATAGGGATTCGTATAGTATTTTCCCATGACCAATGATAGAACTCCTCGCTGTTGATTGGCCGCAACAGTAAAACAGTATATTTAAATTTCCAGCCGCCTCAGCCACTTTTTCTTGCCCGCTATATTTTCCCGGAAAATCGGTTGCGCAGATTATAGCTAGAGAGAGAGAAACAGAGAGGAAGTGCTATGGCTCCTTGTGGCGAGAAATCGCGGGAAGCCATTTCCTCCGTTGTCATTATTATCGGTATATACATACATACTCGTTCTTTAGTGCGTGCATATATTATTTTAATAATAATAATAAGAGTAATTATTATTACTTTAATAATTTTTTTGTTTATTTAATTAATTTATTATCATTGTTTTGAAGCTATGCAAACGGAAGCGATGCCTTTAGTGAACAAGTTCGAGCTAAAAGAGGACCAAGACTCAGTGTACCTTTTTTTTTCCTATTTTTGTGTTTATTTTTAACTAAGTTTTTTTTTTTCTATCAGTTTTTTTTTTACTTCAATTTCTAATTTTTATTAAAGAAAAAAAAATGATTTTCTATGCAATCATTTGTATTCAAAGAATATGTACATATATGCCAAAAAAGGGGATTTATGTTAAGATTATTTTGTTTTCAGTCTGTTTGATTGATCCTCGGCAGGCCCTTTACTCCCTTTCTTTTAATTAAAAAAAACTGCAATTCGTGAATTACTAAACTTTTAATGAGTGTAAGTGACAAAATATGAAGTTTTGAAGTATGCATCGTTGTTGGGTCAAAAAGAGTTACTTGCCTGTGTAAATTGTGTTGCACTGATTGAGGTTTTGATGTGCAAATATTATTTACACATTGCAAGTGTACTTTTGTGTTTCAGTCCTGGTATATTTGCGTTCATATTAGTACATATCATGGAGAATTCATATTCATTTATGGGTACCGTATGTGCTCTAGTTTAATATGCTTATAAACTCAGTTCCATGTGTGTTTATTGGTTGTTCGAATGTTTGATGGGTTAATGCAACTGATCAGGTTTCCACAAGGGGTCCCTTGGGTCAGATATCATGGTACTTACAAAGACCTCCACCTAAATATAATATGGCCAGGAAAAGACACATCTTTGGGTTAGTATTTTATTGTTATAATTTGTGTTGGTAATTTCTGTTTTCTTTATGTATCACTTTCCAAAACATTAGTTACCTGCCATGGTTGTCTTATGACTATGCTTTCTTTAATGCTTTATGGACCCCTAGGAATCACATCGATAAGAAATTTGATAAAAGGCTAACATATTTATCATGCTTTAGATCCTTAAGGATACCATGCTTGATACCTTGTAGGGCTTCATTTGTTAACTTGTGCAGAACATAGAATTCATATTCATGCTGTGATCTATACCAAAATGCTATTATTGGGTCGATTCAGACCAGCCTACACTTAAGTAGGCATTGCTAGCACATGTGAAGCTATGCAGTGCCCATGGATGCAAATGGCATTGACATGGCTGTGGTAGGAAATACATTTATTCAACAGGACTATGAAATTCATGATTCTCTTGGTACTAACTTGAACCAAGTCCTTTCAGAGGTTGATAGCGTAGGCACGATTTCGGCATCTCTTGTAACATATGCTTCCATCCAAGCTTTAAAGCCAGACCTGATCATAAATGCAGGTACCGCTGGTGGCTTCAAGGTATGTGCTGTGCAGCACAGTTTGTTTGGCAACCATTCAATTACAGTTTCTAGAAATGAAATTCTCTTTTAACTTTTACCATTTTTATTTAAGATTCAACTGCTACCTGCTTTCACTTTGTAGAAGATATGTATTTTTTTTTAATCCTTGTAACAATTGTCCTCCTACACATTGAGACTTCATTTTAGTAGTTTTAAATTAATTTCAACTGCAATCTATCAATCCCTCTCTTCTGAATGTAGGTATCTGGTCTGTTCATGAGGCATGAAACTTATACTGATTTTCGTATGTTTTCAGGCTAGGGAGCATCCATGGGTGATGTGTTCCTCATATCTGATGTTGCCTTCCATGATAGAAGGATACCTATCCCTGTAAGTGTTTCTTAATTTTCATTCTTACATTTCACTTTTCTACTTAGTGATCGCAAAAGAGTTGATCATATTCATCACTGCTATTCTGCTTGGTTCAAAAACTTCATGATCCAATTTCACAGACATAGATTTCAAACTTGACAAGCAATTTCATTACGTTTATGATTTCCTTTCTGGCTATTGTTTATCTGCTCATTCAATACTTGAACCTACATTTAACTCCTAAAATTGTGCAGAGCTGCTATAGATTCATTGGTGGGATTAATTGATTAAACTTTGTTGCTCTAAGTCACAATTTTCTTAAAAAGTCAACTTTTACTTCTTGAGTGTTTATATATGCTCAACCCGTGTTACGTTGACAAATGCAAACAGATAGCTGTATAAATAAATATTTAGAATTATTTGTCACCCTGTTTTCTTTTGCTTTCTCTGTCTTTTGTAGGTTTTTGATCTGTATGGAGTTGGTCAACGGCAGGCCTTCTCAACACCCAATCTCTTGAGGGAACTCAACCTGAAGGTGATAACATATTAGAGTGATTGGAATTTCAATCATTGAACACATCAATCATCTTGCTCGGATACTGCAAATGCTTTCTTTTAACAGAATGGGCTGTCTATTTGTTGATGATTTGGTCTCTTTTGACATTCTTGTACATATGCTTTTTTATTTTGTCTGTCCTGTTCTAGTCAACTTTCTTCTGCCTTTACTAACATATATGGTTAGGAACTACTTTTAAGTACATTCTTTATTACTTTTATTTACATTATCTGTACATTATTATATGGTAAGGCTGCATAGTGATATAGGATGAGATTTAGATGTCTTACAATGAGATTCTTTGATTTCAATGGTTTAAATCTCACTTTACTATTCAGTGAAATGAGCTGCTTCTTCTATCAATATCAGATTAGTCTGGCATTTGTAAATACACACCATTGTTGTTAAGAGGCATACCTCAATCCTGTGATAGACATTACATGCTTTAGGTACTAGCCGCTTGATAGGTTTTTATGGGTGTTAATTTAATCCCATGTATCTAGGAAGTAGGGTGTAACATACCAGTGCAGTTAGATATGATATGGTTCAAGTCAATGAATTATGGAGGTTAATGTATAATTTATTTTGTCTTGTGCATGAACTGTATGCTCTTTCTGGAACGCAGGACTTTCTCTAGTTAAAGTTGTCTCGTGTATTTTGTGGATTTTGAGATCTCTCAGTTCTATTATATGCAATCATATGTGCCAGAGAAAAGACTTACTGCTTGTTTTACCCTAGCCGTTTTGCTGACCTCATAGTTTTATGGTGATTGAGGTGAATCATATTTAGTGACTGTATTGACATCATGAGTCAAACAGCAAGATTACATGTCGAAATAACTGTTTTTTGGGCCCTTTGCTTCTGCTTAGGATCTCTATTAATTATAAAGGCCAGTCTTAGACTCATAATCCCAATTTGCTTATTCATTTAAAGTGAAACTTTGTTTTATCTTTATGATGCTGAAATTCTTTGCAAATTTCATTCATTCTTGCATACTTTCTTCAGGTTTGCAAATTGTCTACGGGTGACTCTCTAGATATGTCCTCACAAGATGAAACATCAATTACTGCAAATGAGGCAACTATTAAAGACATGGAGGTAAGAGCCAAATTTAGCTATCTCTTAAACTGTGTTAGGACTGGGAAAGTGAAGAAACGAGGAGAAGAGAGAAAAGGGTAGAGGCTCATCCTCTGTCTATCTATTTGGTTAAATAGGATGGAAGGGGAAGGGTTGTCATCACTTTATCTTCCGTTAAGTATCCACTAAGAAGGGAAGCCTTCAAAGATGGCTGTTGGTGAAGTGCTACCTGTAAATTCTTCCCATTTAAGTACTTGTGATGAGCCTTGGATAAATCATCCCCAATTTTCCTGCTGAATTTTTGCCCTGTTATTGAAATATTTTGACCAAGAAGCCTTTCATTTTTTCTTTTTAGATGATGAAATAGAAAATTAAATTTATTTCTGAAGGTGTGTTTACCTTTTTCATTGTTTATTTTTCAAGTTAGGCTGTACTGTGCAATATATGCTTCCTGATTCATCTCTTGCTGTTCTAGTTATTCAGTAAAATGTTGTACCAGTATCTGACATTGCATCTTAGGCCAAAGTACACTAATGGCTGATAACCATTTACATTCTTAGTAAAGGAATATTCAAGCAGGGTAGACTACTCATACATGCTATTATGGATCGCATGATATCGGGAAATAACATATGAAATGGAAGTTACATAGTTTCTTTCAACATGTGAGTTTCGTGTGTATCTACATTGATTATGTTCTTTTTCCCTTGAATTTTGGTTTCAGGGAGCTGCTGTTGCGTATGTGGCTGATCTTCTTAAAGTGCCTGCAATATTTGTCAAAGCTGTAACTGATTTAGTGGATGGTGATAAGCCAACTGCAGAAGAGTTCATGCAAAATCTGGCTGCAGTTACTGCTGCACTTGAACAGTCAGTCTCCCAAGTCATTGATTTCATCAATGGAAAGCACCTCTCTGAACTTTGATATGCTTGGTGCTGACTTTTTGATTTTCCTCGAAAACATAAGTCACAAAACATTCATAAACATAGTTCCATAAGCCACCAGATACGGAGCTGTTGCTTGATTGTTATAGTTTGAGTAGGTATGCATTTTCGTTAGCCATCCTCTCAAAAGAAACATCTTGTAATGGTAAATACATATAGTTTGAACTATTATTTGCTTAGTCACGTGACTTTTTTAGAATCGGCCATCTGATTTCTTGCATTCAGTTACTCAACCGACTATTGATTCTGTTAATTTGTTTCGCACCATCGAAAGAGATGGTTTAATGGTTCCAAACGATTGGATTTTGTTTTGTCGTATTTCTTCTACTTTGGACAACTACATTTTCTGGAAGATTCCACGGATTCACACATTGAAGTGCTTGCACCAAATGTCTATCAAGATCTTTAAACATTTCCGGCATGAAGCCCTTGCTTCCCAACTAATTCATTTATATGGGAATTGCTCATCTCTGCCGTCAGGATATATAAAATGTCAATTCCCCCTTTTAAGTAACCTCTTTTAAATTGAATTTTTAACTTGGTGTCGAATGCTATAAATAGAAGTGCCATTCAGCGTATTGGCTTCACTGTGGATTCAGTCAGCCTCAGCACAACCCCTGAAAGTTTCATCAAAGTTCCTTTCGAAAGAGAAGAAGCATGGGCAGCTTAGCAGGTTTTGCAAAGAAGGCAAGCTCTGGCAAAGCTACCATTCTGGCTCTCGGCAAGGCTTTCCCTCACCAACTTGTCATGCAGGAATTTCTGGTTGATGGGTATTTCAAGAACACCAACTGTGATGATCCTGAGCTCAAAGAGAAGCTAACCTGACTCTGTACTCTCCATTCACTTCACTTTCATCTCTTTTATTCATTTGCATTCTGTAGAGGCAAAATCCAATCTCTGACTAAGCTTACACAGTGCTTCACATTGACTTATTCATCTCCTTATATGACATCATCTCACAGGCAAGACAACAACGGTCAAAACAAGATATGTAGTCATGTCAGACGAGATCCTGAAGAAATATCCAGAGCTTGCCATAGAAGGCCTTCCTACTGTGAAGCAGAGGCTTGATATCTGCAACAATGCTGTCACCCAAATGGCCATTGAAGCTTCACAAGCGTGCATCAAGAGCTGGGGCAGGCCAATGACAGACATAACCCACGTAGTTTATGTCTCGTCAAGTGAAGCTCGGCTGCCTGGGGGTGATCTCTACTTGGCAAGAGGCCTTGGACTCAGTCCCGAGACTCAGCGTGTCATGCTCTACTTCATGGGCTGCTCTGGTGGAGTTTCTGGCCTGCGTGTGGCAAAAGACATCGCTGAAAACAATCCTGGCAGCAGGGTTCTGCTAGCTACTTCCGAAACTACTATTATTGGGTTCAAGCCACCAAGTGCAGAAAGGCCATACGACTTGGTTGGTGTCGCACTCTTTGGTGATGGTGCTGGAGCCATGATCATTGGCTCTGATCCGCTTCCTAGCGAAAGGCCTCTCTTTGAGCTGCACACAGCAATCCAGAACTTCTTGCCAAATACTGAGAAGACGATAGACGGGAGGTTTACAGAAGAAGGGATTAGCTTCAAGCTGGCAAGAGAGCTACCTCAGATAATCGAGGATAACATTGAAGGATTTTGTGGCAAGCTAATGGACAATATTGGATTTACCAACAATTATTACAACAAGATGTTTTGGGCGGTTCATCCTGGAGGGCCTGCAATATTGAATAAGTTGGAAAAGAGACTGGATTTGTTGCCAGATAAACTGAATGCTAGCCGAAGAGCTCTGATGGATTATGGGAATGCTAGCAGCAACACCATTGTGTACGTGCTGGAGTATATGTTGGAAGAGAGTTTGAAAATGAAGTCACAGGATCATGAAGACACTGACTGGGGATTGATACTGGCTTTTGGCCCTGGAATTACCTTTGAGGGCATTCTTGCTAGGAATCTCACCATCTGAAAATAAGGAGTGTGGCTCGAGTAGTTTCATAATCTTGGTTTTACAATCATTAACCAGAAAACAAAACCCGTGTGTTAATGTTACCATCCCAGTGTCCCCTCTGTTTGTTGTTTTGCGTAATAACATCAGGTACTTCCAACACCTTAAAACTTTGATTTGAAACTTCCTCTTACATTTTGTATTACAACAGCTTCCACATGTAAGTTCCAATCTTAGTTCGTTGCTCAAGCATCTATAAAACAACGATGAATGCTTATGAAACCTTACGGCGGATTGCATTAAAAGATTCCCACCCCCCTTCTCTTTATAAATGGACAAAACAAATAAGTGTATCATAAGATGACAGCTATAACATGAAAGCCTCGCACACGAATTCAACCCCAGTAACCATCCAAATTATACGGTCTGACTTAAGTGCATAATGAGGTGGAGGCCAACAAAATCCAATATAAACTTCCAATATTTAACTTATGCAAAAGATTAGCCTTGGCGGAGTTGAGTGCTATAAAATCATTGTCAAATATAACTATCCCACCCAAATTTCCTGCATCCCCAATTTTACAAAACAACCCATTTAACTTGCAATCATGATTGCAAGACCTATGGAGTTCAAAATCAAAAGCAAAATGGGAATTTGAACCAGAACCACCAGCCACATTCTCTGATTAAAGCTAATTATATGTGGCAATGTGCTTATAGACCACGCACAACAATTTTTTGCAATTACACCACCCCAGAGGGAAGCCGGAGGACTAGCTGTCCACCAAAGACACTGCAAAGCAAAGAATAATTGTTACCTACAGAACAGTAACAGTACTGGGGAAACTATATTCAATAAGGTTGCACATATACATACCATTCATCAAAATAAATGAAAGAGAGGGATAAGCACCTAAAAGATTTGCAACCAACCTTTTAACATAGTAGTAACAGAAGTCTGCTAAGATGAAAGTTTGGACAATCTCTGAGATAAGCACCATCGAAGGCCACAATCCATAGCCCAGGGCTACTAACAAGTGTCCACGGCTATCCAGAACCTGTTAAAAGCAGCATACACAAAGCACCAACACAGATTTAAACACGCGATCAGTAACTGCATGACAATAAATCCCAACGACAGAAGAGAAATATTAAATGAACAAGGCAATCAAGTACTATTCGTAAAATATCTTATTCCCTTTCGAAACACCAGAGTTAATCAGGGAGCTACATAGGTAAATCATGTTCCCTATACCAATATTTCCTTCTCTCTCTCTTTCTCTCTCTCTCTCTCTCGGTTTGGAATTTTTCCTTTCTAAACATTGCATAAACGAAAACCAAATCTCTTCCCAACCCTGATGTCAGTAGGATTCAAAACCAAAGTAGTACACATCCTCATAACAATATGGTTGCTTGAACAGTATTCTTGTAGGGTGCAAAGCATTGGGAAATGAAAGCTTACTCTTCCAGTGGCATATGTGGTAGTGGAAAAATGCAATACCTAAATTGGTTCTAGTGGGTGTAGATAAGATCCCCAGCAGCAATGACATATAAGATACCACATATGAATTCTCCCATGTCACTGTGCGCAAAAAAGTTCCTGGAATATTATTAAAATGCCTACAAAAGAGCCATTGCTGCATGTTCCTAGCTAGTAAATGCGTCAAATCAAATTTAGAAGCAGAAATCATTAAGTTCCCAATCAATCCTGTTCTCTAAGAGTAGTATATATTCCCTAAAGTCATTGTTTCAGCACAGTTGCAATTAGACTCTAAAAGTCATTTTTCCAGCACAGTTTCAATTAGACATCAAACATCAGCACAAACAGCATGGCCAATATTGAACAAAGAACACAATTAGAAGTGCCAAAAAACAAGCCATTAACCTAAGCTAAATAACTGCGTGAATTTCAACTGTATGGAATACAACCTGGAGAACCCAGTGGGCACAGCTCAAAAACCTCGCAACACCAAGTGCAAATACATAATGAGCTGTGAATGGTTCAACAATCTGAAAAGACAAAAGACGATCGTTACTTGGAAGAGTTTATCAATAAAAGTAACATTATTTATGACAGCAAAATGGACCAATTTCAAGCTAATAAACATATGTGTTGCCAACTGGAAGAAGGTACCTTTGTGTTTTGCATGACCATAACTGAGGCAGTACTGAAACAGCTTCCAGATAAACACAGAATGCCCAGAAAATTCTATTCAATATATTATGTGAAGTAGATGGATGAATTAACAGAGCTAATACTGCACAGGGTACCACCTGTACCAAAATTTTAAACAGGATATTGCTTTCACAAACGAATAAATAAGTTCAAGAGAGAGCACAACTAACACCATCACAATTAATTTGCAGAATCAGGCTAGCATAAACTGAGGACCCATTCGGGATTGTTGTTGGGAGACTCAAAAGTAATTTCGAGAAGCTAAAAGATAATTTTAGAGTTCAAAAATTTTTAAAAGATCATCTCATCTGGTAGAAGATTTTAAAAAGTTGGGAAGAAGTAGCTTTTTTATACGGAAAGCAAGATAAACCCTCAGTAAATCCCGAAACCAATTAGTTTACCCTGCAAATTCATTTCTAAATGAGTATTAACTGCAAAACATTTTAAATGACAAACTACCCCACAAGGCAAAGCAAGAATACAAGAGGAACAAGTCACGAGTAACGTGATCATCTTTTCACAATAACTTTTTGCTTTTATACAGACACTAGATAAATTTTTTTGAACATTTTTTCAATAAAGAACACATATGAAACCCAGGAAACAATGACTGATAGACATCACAAAAATATGATCGGTGCCCTTACAAATATAGTTGACTGTTGTTTAAAAAACTAAAAAATAGGCATAAATGGTAGAAAACTTACCACATAATATATTGCAAAGTTGTCCTTGTCCTCCATGTAACTAGACCTTAGATTGAAACGGATCATATAAATAACCCAAAGGGTCGTAGCCAAAGTAGCTAAATCCAGCAGGGTGTGTATATCATATTCCATCACAAAACTACAGTATAACCTCACAGCTAAGAAAATAGCTGTTAGTTCCTGGGATTTGAGGGACAGTCCTGCAAATAATCAAAAGAATTTTAATGACTGAGGCAGTCTAAAGACAATAACCTACACAGCCGTCTTGAAAAAGAATCATATACATTATATCAAGGAGGAAATATTACCTAGGCAAAAGTTCTGTAACATCAACTAAGGCCGAATAAATATAAACTTATTTAAGTAAGGCTCCATTGTTAGACACAAGTCTTCGACTCAATAAACAAGTCTCCGACTCAATAAACAAGTCTCTACCCCATAATTACCACAACAAGGATCTATTCTTGAATTGTAAAACCTCCTGAAGAAGTCTGGTGATAAAACTGTGCGACCACATCTTTCAAATTAAAACATTTTTTTATATTATAAATCACCTGTTCTAGAAGACATCTTTGTCTTCCCTTTTCTTTTGCGTCACATATTGAAGAACCAAACATACATGAAACCGTCAAAAAGGCTAAAAATAAACAAAAAGCACGGGACTATCCTTCTCAAAGAAACAATTTAAGCAACCAAAAGAAAAAATACAAGATTATCACTGACCAACTAAATAAATGAAAAAAAAAAAAGTGTTCAATTGCGATCATATTTACCTACATTAAGAATTCCCAATCAACCTAACTTAGAAACCTAATTAGAAGTTAAAAAAAAAAGTACAATTCAACAAATAGATATAAAAACAATAAATCAAAAGACCCAATTCGTCAACAAATCCAAAATTTTCTCTTCTTGACTCACCACAATTTACCACCCAACAAACAAACACATCATCAGACTGAACAGCGAAAAATAACAAACCCTACAATTTCTCATTCATCACAAAATCCCAACTTTAGCAACTAAAATTAATAAAGACAAAAATAATAATTTCTTCGCAAATCAATATTCAAAACCCCTCCAAAAAATAAAAATTTTATTACAAAAAGACTCAAAAAAATTTAAAATTTTTTCTTTTGTTATCAATTACCCGCACAAGTTTTCTCTTTCATGAGCTTGTATATTAACACGGAGATTCCAATGGAGTGCACGGCCTCGGCCGCAACGAAGAGGTTATCGTGGTCGTGTACAATGAATCGGAGCAAAACCAGCGCTGCCATGCCGGAAACCACCGCCAAAAACGCCTTCACTTTCGGCGGCTGCCGCCGGACCCATGTCGACACCGCGTGGATCGGTCTCTTTGGCGCCCTCATGACCGGTCTATAAATATTTCCCGAAAAGTGAGAGAAAGCAAGAGAAACTGAGGTGAAATTTAGAGTAAGCGAGACAAATGAGTTTCCGGTTGGGGCTTGCTCTCTAGTGATGATGCATCGGTTTAGCTCCGCTCTGGATATAATTAGCGTTCAGGGTCGGGTATGGACAGAGGGTCGGGTTCTGAAAAAAATTATTTGAGTAATGATCTTGTAGAAGTCTTTTTCGGGTTGGAGCATGGGTACTTGACCGTAGAGGGCTATAGGCGTAGACGTGAAGTTCGGTAACCAATAATTAACTACTACATGTTTTCTTTTTTTTTTTTAAGGACATTTTATATTTATTATTATCTTATTTTATTTATTTTTAAATAAAATTTTATTTAAATGTTCTAAATTTAAACATAATAGAAAATATTAACTATACCTATTTTAAAATTTTATCTCACATTTTATTATAAATAGTATGACATGTGATGTGTTATTGAGCATTCCATAATTTTTCATAGATTCAAATTGAATTAATTTTTAAAAAATTACTATTTTTTTCAAATATGATGTACTTATCAATAAGTCAAAAAAATTCTTTTAAAAATACCTTAATATTTTAATTGATAAATTGACATTAAATATTTATATATATCAGTTTTAGTTCTTTTATTAAGAATAAAAATATTTGATATTGTTCGAGTTTTATTGAAAAAGTAATGATTGATGTGCCTTACTTTTGCATATTTTAATTAATAATAAATAATTAACAAGGTGTTTCCACAATGAATCACATATTGCAAGCTTAATTTCGCAATAAATGTGATGTAAGATTTTAGTAAATAACACAGGTCTCTCGTAAGCAGTAGCACGTAAAAGGCTGCATAGTTTAGATTTAAAAGAATTTTATTATATTAAAATAACTTTAAAATAAAATATTTTTTTATAATTATAAAATTATAATTATAATAAATTTTTTATTATTTATCATTTTTTATATAGATTGAAATTTACATTCTCCGTAAATCAACTCCAACATAATCAGAATATTAAAGAAAATCAAAATAAAATCTCCTTCGTGTATTTTGGGCATTCTACCTTAGCATGAAAGACCGGGAGGAATTGCTTAAAAAACCATTCAATTCAAATCTCCCCGACCTCTGCGATCACCCGGACACGATTACACGATCAATAAGATTTCTACAGACACCTGAGAATGTATGTATTATGCAACCCCTACATAAAGGTATATTCTTAGTGTACTTTCAACAATTAAAAACAGAACTACGTTTCATTCATATTTCTAAATGTAATTTTGTTTTGAGAAAGTGATTTTTTTCAAGTTTAATCTCCCTTTGATGCATCATAACTGAAGCCAGATGATTAAATTGGGATAATATAGCTAACAGATGTTTGTGTAGAAGGCAAGATTGGAAAAAAAAGGCAATGCAAAATTGTAAAATGGGAAAGGACATGATACATGATGCATCCTGAAAACACCCTACATGGAAATATAGAACTAAAGGTGGCACAAAATTCACTCTAGCTCTTGTTTGCTCTGTCTCTCTAAGCTCACTGTCACATTATGAGGCTGATAGCTAAAATGGAGAGGGCGATGCACATCAGAATGTCCATGAGTGCGATCTTCTCAATAGGGGTTTCAATTGTTTGTCTTCCTCAAGCGATATCATTCCCAAATGAGATGGGTCTTCCAACATCATCTTTGCCACCAAGTAACCGGCAATTGACCACGTTTGGAACTTGCGGGCCTGTTTTCCAATGTATCGACCAAGCTTCCCATCATAGTACTCAGGCCAGCTATCTTTCAGCAACCTGTTTTCAGCAAGTTCAATGGCACGTCTAGCAATTTGAGGGCGCCCGGTCTTTACACATGCGGCAGTGAGAAGCCACAGAAGTACTGCACCCATTGCCATAGGCAAAAGAATTTCTAAGCAAACATCTTAGCTGAGAATCAAAAGTACTGAACAGAAATATATAATATTTCATGAGTCCTATCACAATCAATTAAGAGTTGGTCCAACTATTATGGTGCTGAAAATTATTAGTAGGTATGTGATAGAGAAATCAACTTTGTCACTGTAACTTATCAAGCCCCAGTTTTACAAGATATGAATTATAGTTTATAAATGTGATTTTGAGTTTGTAACAAAGTGAAACATCTATAATGTGCACAAAAGCTGCAAATTCTGGTCAGCCGGTGAAAATCTAGTCATAGCAGATTCAACCATCACAAGACATCGCTCTGACTAAATACACTTAGCAGTCCAGATTATGCAGTTTCCAAATGGTATAGGAGCTTGAGTCAATCCTAGCGATCTTCTAAGAAGATGTATAAAGCAGAGCATACCTGGCCAAGATCCCCCATTGTGGTAACTCCATCTGGTATTTTTTGGATCACATCCTGTCACAATTCTCCAATCGTGGCTTTCTATGGCTGGATAGCAAACCTTTATAGGCATTTCTCCAACCAACTCCTCCCAGCGTGATTCTATAAGATCCATAATTGCATTCGACTGTTCTTCAGTGGCAAATTATGAAAGAATAGCAATGCAATTGCTCAAGGCAAACCAGCGGAAATCCATTCTAGCAGGACTAACATTGCCAATAAAGTAGCCACCTCTAATTGGCATGAAATCAAAATCCATTCTGAAGTGAATCTGGAATTACTTTAAAGTTGTTGACTTCAGTGTGAGTTTAATACTCTGTTTTTTTCGGATATATATAGTTAAGCTGCTTCAAATCTAACCAAAAATAACTTCTCATGTGATAGTTTAAGGCATGAAGACGTTTAACTATTCTTTCAACAAATTCCTTTCCCATCGTCATCTTGCTTGAGTAAAACCAAAGCACATCTTAAAGCCATGAAGAACAGGGCCTGTATCTCAATGGGGTATCCATAAACACCCTGAAAATATGTAGAAAATGATGAAGCTGATGATGGAGAATTGAAGCATAAAGGAGGTAAAAATACCACATTTCATTTCATAAACCAACTTAAATGGGTACGCCTAACCACCCTGAAAATATGTAAGATGTAAATGCATATTGAAGGATGAAGTAAAATAACTGCTACCATGGGCAACCCAAATCACATTTCACAAGCATGCCATCAATGTCAGTTATTGGAAAATCCAATACAATTATTCTGTCAACTACGTTCTGGGTCAATAGGTGTTGGAATAGGAATGAGAGAAAAAGGAGTTTTCTTTGAGGTACGGTAGATTGTGAAAATCTCAATATCTTTGGCAATGGAAAGCAAAGATTTGGTGTTCAATGGACTGATCTTTTTTACTCTCAAGTTTGTCAAGTAACAATGCAGAAAGAAAAGGAAAGAAAACAGGGTGCTGAACTAATGAAGTAGGGCATTCAATGTTTCCAAGTTGCCATCAACTCATGGAAGGGAGGGGTAAGAAGTGTACAATTGATTGTAAGAAATTAAATGAAATACTACATGTTGGAATATGCAGAAACAAGTTCATTCACATTTTTTTGACAGCTAATTATTGATTAATTAAGTGACAACGTTAAATCTGAAACTGATAATATCCTGTGAGCACTCACCATTCTTCGATCAATCATGCAGCATCCATCCGCACAAAGAAGAGTAGGGAATGTGTCAAAACCCTCTGAAAGACATAAACTCAGAATTAGCCGCATACCCTTCTGGCATTCAGGCAACTCAGCCAATGAACTGTCTCCTGTTGACTTTGTGTAGGCCAAGTAATATGATCCACCAGAAGCCAGAATCAACAGGAGCTACCCTTCCTATTGCACTCTCCCCAAAATCAGCTATTAAAGTCTCAGAGTTCCGTATTGGATCATGAAGTACTTTGAAACTAGCTGGCATCACTCCTTCCCCAAGCTGAAACCTATCAATCTTTTTCTCCCACGATTGCAGCCGAAGCGTCTTCAAAATAAAGTTCTTTACTATCTCAGGTTCCCCATTCATCAAAAATGCCAACGCACTTGGGACAAAATCTCTAACAAACACCTGCACAAATAAACTCCCATTAATACCACCACACACATCAACCACACACTTTTCCAACACCAACCTCCTACACTGAACCAAGCGCCCCAAGCACAAAACACACAACACACACGCATATATATATATGGGAAAACCTAACGTACAGCCGGCTGTACGTAGAGACAATAAATTTGCACAAATAGAGTCTTCTAGTTCCACTAATTCAAAGTCCAGAGTATGAGATCTCCAATTGAGAGATCATCTCTTCCGATAGAAATCTTAGGTAATATAAACTTTTAACTTTGTCAATGGACACAATACTATATATATAACAGCTCA